>PITA01000626.1:179630-247021 GCA_004023965.1 Spilogale gracilis
GGGGGGGGGAGACTGGTCCCTATCTAAGATCATCACTCGCTCTGTTTTCTTCTGATTCAGCCTCCCCAGGACATTTACCACAAATTGAACTCATCCTGTTTTTTTAGTTTGCTTCCTCGGGTGCTGTCTGTCTGAAGTATCAGCCCCATGAGGACTGGGACCTGTCTCAGCCATTCTATCTCCACAGCCTAGCTCGGTGCCTAGAACATGGCAGGGACCCAATAAATGCCAGGGAGCAAATGGCTGTGTCAGCTGGAGTCAGGGAGGAATTAGAGGCCAGATCCCCAGAACAGTGTACCCAAGACACGCCCACTCAGCCATTCCACATCCACGGATACATCCCGAAGAATTAAAAGCAGGGTTTCGGGTGCCTGGGTGGCTCAGTGGGTTAAAGCCTCTGCCTTCAGCTCAGGTCATGATCTCAGGGTCCTGGGATCGAGGCCCATGTCGGGCTCTCTGCTTGGCAGGGAGCCTGCTTCCTCCTCCTCTCTCTCTGCCTTGTGATCTCTCTCTATGTGTCAAATAAATAAATAAAATATTAAAAAAAAAAAGCAGGGTCTCGAAGAGGTATCTGGATACCCCTGTTCACAGCAGCATCCTTCACAATGGCCAAGAGATGAAAGCAACTCAGGTGTCCATGGACAGAAGAAAGGACAAGCAAAATGTATATCCAAACAAGGGAACAGTATTTGGCCTTAAAAAGGAAGAATGGGGCACCTGGGTGGCTCAGTGGGTTAAAGCCTCTGCCTTCAGCTCAGGTCATGGTCTCAGGGTCCTGGGATGGAGGTCCACATTGGGCTCTCTGCTCAGCAGGGAGCCTGCTTCCTCCTCTCTCTCTGCCTGCCTCTCTGCCTACTTGTGATCTCTCTCTCTGTCAAATAAATAAATAAAATCTTTAAAAAAAATTTTTTTAAAAAAAAGGAAGAACGTTCTGACACATGCTGCATATGGATGACCCGGGAGGACACTGAGTCAGTCACAGAAAGACAACGACCGTATGAGTCCACTTTGATGAGGTAGTTAAGGCAGTCAAACTCCCAGAAACAAACCAGAATGGTGGTTAGTTACCACAGCCTGGGAGGAGGGGGAAATGGGGAGCTGTTCCATGGGTATAGAATTCCAGACTATGAAAATCTCTGGACATCTGCTCCACAATTTAACACACCTATACTGTACACTTAAAAATAGTAAAGGCAAGGAGTACCCAGGTTGCTTAGTCAGTTAAGCATCTGCCTTTGGCTCAGGTGATGATCTCAAGGTCCTGGGATCGAGCCCAGTGTCAGACTCCCTGCTCAGTGAAGAGTCTTCTTCTCCCTCTCCCTCTGCCCCTCTTCCCCACTTGTGCTCTCTTTCTCTCTCAAATAAATAAGATCTTTTTTTTTAATTTCAAAAAATGGTTTAGGCAGTAAATATTATGGTTTCTTACCATGATTTCAAAATGTTTCAATATTTTTTGAAACAGTAAAATTTCCGTCTATCTCGGGGAACAGAATAGAAGGCTGCAGCTAAATCAGCTAAAAGGAAGTGGGAAGAGACAGGAACTGGAAAAAGAGCCTGTGGAGGGTCCCATTAGCTGTCCTGTCCATTCTTTGACAATCATCTTGGGAAGATGGACACAGAGGCCCATGGGCCCAATCCCTGCCACCGAGCATCAAGGGAGTCAAGAAAACAGGCAAATACTCCTCTCAATATCACTACTAAAAACGTCTAAAAATCTGCTCTGAGGACCTAATTAGGGGTACAGACCCAGAAAGCTTATGTGAGCCCTACTTATAATAGTAAGAAATGGAAACACCCTCAATGGCCAACTCTCATGTGGACACCTGCTAAGAATGGGTGGTCAAGCCGGGCAATGGAGCCCACAGAGTTACACATAAGAACAATGATGAAACAGGAACTAACAGACACGCAGTCTTATAAACCATCAGGACCCCATCCATGTGAGTGAGAGAGTCAGTGATGAAGGTTGCACACCACGGTATTAACATTTGTGGTGGGGGGCGCTAAGATTAACTTGCTTTCTCTGTATCTTGTAATGTTTCGTAATGAGTATGTATTGCTTCAGCAATAAGAAGGAATTATTTCAAGGAAGAAAATACGGCAGAGAAACTGTTTATAAGGAAGCGCTAGGGGATCCCAAAGAAAATTCTGGTACCCTAATAGTCCAATTATAGCACAGAAAGAACCCCCAGTAGGGAACAAAAAATACAAAACTTCAGTTATGTAATTCAGAAAGGGCTGCAGAGGCTGCCAGACACCCACAGAGATCCAAACAGACCTTCTGGAACTCAAACCGGGGCACAGTAAACACACATGCATACAAAATCCAAGGACCTATCCAGAGGTGAAAGTTTATACGTGTAGCATGATGGAGACAGAAGTGAGTGTGAAAGACAAGGCAAGAAACAATGTTCGTGCTCCTTTCAGGTACTAGTGCCAGCTTTGGGGGAAGGGATGGGGCTTGTTCTCAGAGCGTGCTCCCCACACCCCCTTCCAGGGAGCCCCTATAATTAAGCTAATGCTAAGAGGAAGGAGCCCTTCTATTTAGCTGTCATCTGCATGAGCACAAGAGGTGAGTCAGGCAGCCCTTCTAGCAGAATGGAAAAGACCATGGAGCCCACCAGCTGACCTAGCTTCCACTGTGACTGCTTAAGTAGGGGTGGGGAGACACACAATGAGGTCTAGTAGTGGGGCCCTCAGAGCCGGGACAAATAATAATAATAATAATAATAATAGGAAACACTTTCAGAGCACGTCTTATGTGCTAGGCACTGTTCTACATGATATACATAGACATACATGGGAATATATAGAAATAGATACACACTCGTTTAATTTTCTCAACAACTCCGTAGTTATTGGTATTATCCCCATCTTACAGATGCAAAAACTGAGAGGTGAAGCAACTTGCCTAAGGTCAGAGGAGTGATAAATAGCAGAGGCAGGATTCAAACCAGGAAGCTGGGACCACAGCTTCTATGCTCTCAACTATTACCCTCTCCTCTCCTGGAAATCCAAAAGACCATAAACAAGTGTTTCTCCCAGATCACTTGCATGTTGGTTTGTAAGAGATTCATCTCAAGAAGTTACAAGAAGAAGAAGGAGATGGAGAAGGAGGAAAAGAAGAAAGAAAAAAGAAGGAAGGAGGAGGAGGAGGAGAAGAAGGAGAAGTAGAAGAAGGCGTTGCATAGAAAGCCTCAGGGTCAAATACCCTTGCACCTCATCACAGGGTGTGAAAAGAGCCCAAGCTTACTCAAGAAAACCACTTTCCCACCCTACCTCCCCTACAACTTCACTTCAAGGCCCTCAGTATTCTCTACTTCCTAAGTGCCCACGCAGTGTGAAAACCAGCTCTCACCAGGGGCCACACCACGTTCAACCACTAAGCCCCACCTCTTATGAACACAGACTCCGTAAGCACAGTGACAAGTCAGCTCTCCACTCCGTGGTTGCATCACCTTCAGGAGGCTCATTAAAATCCCTCTCTATACCTCCATTCCCCTTTTGTAAAACAGGGATAACAGGATTAAAGTCAATATTCATGACTCATAGATTCTGTATTTGCCAATCACCTACTTGCTATTACCTATAACCCCAAAATCAAGACTCATGGTACTTTCATGGTCATTCCCAGACAAGTACATAGAGCAGCAGAAAGTGTGAGTCACCCAATGCACACATTCCCAGCTGCCACTGAATAAGGCAATGTGCTACCTTCCTGTTTCAGTTTTCATGTTGGAGACAGGTTTTTTGGGGTTGTTGGGTTGTTGTTTTTGTGTGTGTATGATATATTTAGTGTCACATTTTTTTGCATTTTAGTGCTTTTTGTTGGAAACTTTGCTATTTCAAATGGCCCCAAGGGTATGGTCCTAAGTGCAAGAAGGCTGTGATGCATCATTTGAAGAAAATAGATGTGTTGGGTAAATTTCATCTGGGCATGAGTTGTAGTACTGTTGGACATTAGTTCAACGTCAGTCAACAACAGATATTGCATAAGGTGACTTTAACACAGAAACGCACATAAAACAAGGTTATGTATCCATCAGTTGACAAACCTGGCCCTATGTTCCCCCAGGAGCAATGCTTCAGTATTCACTCATTCAGTGTCAGCAGCAACTTTATGAAACCTAGCTACTGCAGATAACGAGAACTGTGTCTGCAAGTAGTGTCAGTCTTAAATGAGCTTACCTCACTGAGGCACCTGGCACAGGGCTTTGACAATACTATGTAGGTATATCTCTGTTATCATTTATACAGATTTCTTAAGCTTGAAGACTGAGATGAAATTTAAAAGAAACTAGGGCGCCACACAGAACAACTAGTGTTCATGAACTCACTTGAACAGGTCAGGTGGAATGGCCCAGACAAAGTTTTAGAGAGCTTTGATGAAATGGCACACCATTGGTGAAGAACCCAGAATCAATGACTGGCTTTAGGTTGAGG
Source organism: Spilogale gracilis (assembly GCA_004023965.1). Classification (NCBI taxonomy): domain Eukaryota; kingdom Metazoa; phylum Chordata; class Mammalia; order Carnivora; family Mephitidae; genus Spilogale; species Spilogale gracilis. The sequence goes on from PITA01000626.1 coordinate 184,074, forward strand.
AACGAAGACTCCAATGAACATGAATGGGGTTCACACCTAGGATCTGCTGGCCTTGGTTTTCTCTGAGGAGTATACCCAGGGGTCTTGGTGGTGTCGGCAAGTCAGGTCTGGTCATGTGACTCACCCTAGGTCAATCAGAAACTCCCTCACAGGATTTTTGCATCTTGAACAGTTATTCATTTGTCTAGACTATCTTGAAGGAATGGACTATTCATTCAGTCCTACTTCCTAGATCCCTAGAACTTATCCCCCCCATCTCTGATCTCTCCCTTATCCTTCCCATGACTGCACTTTTGCTTAAGGTAATCAGAGTCAGTTGATGTTACAATGAAAGGATCCTAAGACGGCAATTTTCAAGGGATAACCTTTTCTCCATCCACCCTCAGAATAAAGGGAATTCCAGTGCCAACCACTTTCCCCAAATGGACACTTTATTTTGAGTGGTGATATTTCGAAAGGAGAAATCAGAGCAAATACATCTCTGAAATCCCTAGATGCCCTTAAATGAGTTCAGTTCTTCTGGTCCAAATGAATTTCACAGCAGAGTTCTCAGAGATCTCACAAATGCGATCACCAAACTGCTACCTAAAACCCCCGGAGAACCCTGGACAACAACAACAAAGCACTACAAGGCACACCAGTGTCATTCTGTTTTCAAAAAGGGAAAGAAATAGTAGATTCTGCAGACCAAAGAGCCAGCAGAAAGAGAATGAGACTTATCACACTAACCTCATTTCCTTTGCGTATGTGTATTATTTTATTGGTTTCATTCAGTTTGGTTTTGGACAGCTGCCAATCTTGTGGACAAAGGACTATGTCTGTGGACCTTAGCAAAGCTTTCCTCAGGGTCACTCTCAACATTAGGAAAGTCTAAAAATTGCACTCCATCTTCTCAATTTGGTGGACAAGTACTATAATATAATTTGCCTTCATGTCATTTACACACAAAATGACATATAATTTTTCCATATCTAGCTTCCCCAGTAGACTGTAAAATGCATGAGTGAAGGGATAGCATGTCTTCGACACAATGTATCTCCCACATCCAGCATTGTGTCTGCTACCTGAATCGGGGTTCAAGAAACTATTGTGCATACGCAGGAATCAGTCCGCCAATGCATCTATGTCACCTGCTGAGAGACCTCTACAGGAACTGCAAAGATGAATGCCTACAGGGCCAGGCTGGACGTGACAAATGAGGCAGAGACAGGACGAGTCACACCCATCCAAAGGAGTCAGCTACTGGCAGTTCTAGCCCTTGCACCTGACGGGGGTGTGGAACGCAGGCTTGCCGATTAGCATCATCTTTCCAAAAGATGCCTAAATATAAATATTTTATGACGAAACCCTATTTTTTTTAAGATTTTATTTTTTTTATTGTTACTTAATTTTTTTCCAGTGTTTCAAGATTCATTCCCCATTCCCCACACCCAGTGCTCTATGCAATAGGTGTCCCCAGTACCCACCACCAGGCTCTCCCATCCCCCCACCCCCTCCCTCCAAGTCCCTCAGTTTGTCTGTGTCCAAAGTCTCTCTTGTTTCATTTCTCTCCCTGAATTCCCCTACTTCCCATTTATTTTCCTTCTCCTACTGTCCTCTACATTACCCCTTATGCACCGCAAGTAAGTGAAACCATGTGATACTTGACTTTCTCTACTTGGCTTATTTCACTCAGCATAATCTCTTCCAATCCAGTCCATGCTGCTACAAAAGTTGGATATTCATCCTTTCTGATAGAGGCATAGTATTCCATTGTATATATGTACCACATCTTCTTTATCCATTCATCTGTTGATGGGCACCTTGGCTCTTTCCACAGTTTGGTAATTGTGGCCATTGCTGCAATCAATGAAACCCTATTTTTTAAATATAGGTCTTTAATTTTTTTTAATACTTTATCTCTTTTCAGTGGAAACAAAATTTTGGATGTCGAGGGTGAGATTTAGCCCATAAATGCCACTCACTGGTGAGCTCTGCTAGAGGGGGTCGGTTCTTTCTTGGTCTCACTCACTATTTTTGCAGTAAGATCAAATGAGTCAAGTCTTTAAACCACATATAACCAAGAAGACTAGTGACCGTGCCGGAGGATCGAAGCAGGATATCAAGCATATGTGAGAGAGGGGATTTAGCACGAGCAAATATAAGTCCAGAAACCAAATTTCCAAGTCCAAGAACCCAGCTCGGATTAAGAGGTTTTCAGATCCAACACTTACCAGTCACTGAAGGATTTCATTAGACAAAAAGCTCAGTGAGTCAGCAGTGAGTGTGAGAGAGGAGCCAAAACTTAGTTAATGATTTTAGACTAATTGAACCAACACCAGGGATTGCAAATTGGCAGCCCACATACTGTTTGCCCTGTGAGTTGTTTTCAGTTTTGAAAAATTACCAATACTCCAAAATTAAGAGATTTCCCATAAATAGTCTGACTTCCTGTCTCTCTTGGAAAAAAAAAAAAGAAATGAAGCATCTAGCAACACTAGGCCTGTATTTCCACACTGTCAACAGCTGGTTTGAGCTAAGAAGTAGCCACCCCTTTGAGAAGGGGCATGTTCCCCCCTGTTTCAACACAGTCCCCACCTCACCATCACCAAGACCGTGTTGCCAACTTTAACACATTTACATTCTTATTTTCTCTATGGTACAATTATTTATTTTATTTTACTTTATTTTATTTTATTTTTATGGGAGAGAGAGAGAAAGAGAGAATATATACAAGTAGGGGGAGGAGCAGAAGGAGAGAGAGAAACCCAAGCAGGCTCCTAACACGGGGCTTAATCTCACGATCCTGAGATCATGACCTGAGCCAAAATAAAGAGTCAGACGATCAACCAACTGAGCCACCCAACTGTCCCATTCTCTATGGTACACTCAAGAGAAAACATCCTTCTGTACCCACATCTCCATGAAAAGGGAGGGGGAGGTTGCATTGAAAAAAAGAAAAAAAGGCTTGTTTCAAAAAGTGATATAGTTCTTTGCATAACTGAAGAAACTCTGTAGGTTCAACACATAAGCCTATTTCTTCTATCTGAAATCTTCCCTCAGTTAAGGTATCTGCTTGGCTCGTGAAGGGATCTGTATTCATAAACCCCGATCAGTACCATGAGATGTGATGATTCATCTCTATTTAGTGAGAGGCAGAACCCAACTGAAGAATTACATGGCACTTCTGAATCCATTTTTTTTTTAATTACCAGAAACCAAATTTAATCAGGAATAGGAGAGGAATTGTAATGTGAGACCTGCCGACCACAGTGAGCCATAGGAAAGTCCACTGAGGATTCTAGGTTGGAGTTTTAGGTTGGGTAGCTTTTATAGGCAAGGAGTGCAAAAGGGGAAATTCCAGGTAGGGGCCAAGCAGCAAGTTCATTGGCTTGAAGATGGGAAAGCAGAACCCATTATTTATAAAGTACATGGATAGGCTGGGAAACTGAGGACAGGTTCGAGAACTTTGAGGCCATGTACGATGAAATTCTATGCTGCTGATTTCTTTTCATGCCCACATGTTCTGATGCGGATAGCTAGGCATTGTTGGTGAAATCAGAAAGTTGTGGAACTGACTGCTTAGCCTAATACTATTTCAGTAAATCCATGAGTATGTGAGTGTAGGTGTGTGTTTGTTATAAGCAAGGAAAAGCGGTTTTCCGTCCAACCTTGAGATTCGGAGATTCTGTGAAGCTTCCACGTTCCTTGACAGCCAAACAGAAAATCAGGAAATGACCAAGTGACTTACAGAGGCAGAGGGCAAGAATCTAGTGTAATTAGAAGTAAGTGTGCTGGCAAGTATTTAAAAAATAATAATTTTGGTGAGGCTGAGTGGGAGTATATGTTGGAGAGCATCACAAAGAGGGAAGAGGGGCAGCCTCGAAGCAGACAGACTACAGTAGCTGCCTCTAGCTGACAACTTTTGGGGTCTCTGTCCATCCCTGGCAGGCTTCTTGGAAACCCATGGGGGTTGGGACTCCAGTCCCCAGCTGAATGGCCCCAGGGAGGGGAGCGGTGGGCACCTGACCCAAGGAGGGACAATCAGACTATCCCTGAAACTTGGGATTATACCTCAGAGATGCTACGTGTCACAGTTGGGAAAGAGTGACAATGGCTGGAAAGAACACGGGTGATGCAGCACAAACACAGGGCGAGAAAGGAGAATCAAAGCAGACATGCACGGACCAAAAAACCCAATGGCCCAGAGACAGACTCAAAGGGCATAGCCGCCTATGTCCTGAAGGTCTTCCAGTTCTTCTGTCCAGTGGCTCACAACGCCCGCTGAGCCTCCCACGGTGACCGCGGCAACAGCGGCCGCTCAGCCTGGGTGCGATCTGCCACCTGCTCGGTGGTCAGTGCTTGACATATGGGGAATCATTTCATGTTCCTGAAAACCCTAAAAGGCAGCTGATATTCTTTTTTTTTTTTTAATGATTTCATTTATTTATTTCTTTGACAGAGCACAAGTAGGCAGAGTGACAGAGAGAGAGGGAGAAGGGAGCTGAGCAGGGAGCCCAATGCAGGGCTCCATCCCAGGACCCTGGGATCGAGACCTTAGCTGAAGGCAGACGCTTACCTGCTCAACCGACTGAGCCACCCAGGCGCCCTGCAGCTGACATTCTTGCTCCTCCCCTGTTTTCATAGGTGGAGAAACTGGAACACGGAGGGTTTTGGTAACTTCCCGAAGACTGCCTGGCTAGGAGGTGGCAAAGCTGGGGCCTGAGTCCAAGCAGCGCCATTCTAGAATCCTTGCATCGAACCATTAAATATTCTGCCTCTTGGCCCAAGTGTGCTGGAGTGAATTTCCATCACTTGTGACCCAGAAAGCCCTGCCTGAGACACAGAGAGCCCACATGGACGTGGGGAAAAGCAGCCACCTGGAAGGTGCTGTCACGGGCACCCTGCCAGTTCTCCCTGCCAAGCTGGCCAGCAAAGGACTGTTTCCTGCACCCTGGGTGGCTGCTGGCACCAGAGCCTTTGGGCACAAGAGGAGCCATAGGGAAGCCATTCGGGTGCTGATTCTGCACCCCCTGACCTACCAGATGCCAGCAACTGTTCTAGGCAGTGAAAAAAATAGCAGAGATCAAAACAGGCAAGGCCTCTGTTCTCTCAAAGCAGACATTCTAGAAGGGAGAGACATGCTAATCATTTTAAATGGGCAGAAACGGCACGGAAGAAACAAAAGGGGATGTGGAGCACTTTGCATGAGGCAGGAGGAGAAGGCTTCTCAGAGGAGGTGATGTCGGAGGTGAAATGGAAAGATGAGAAGGAACCACAATCCTGGGGAAGCATAGGAGAGAGGCACTGAGGTGAGAACCGATTTGGCGGACTCCAGGAACAGAGAAAGGCACAATGTTGGAGCACGTCTTCATTCCACAATATCTATTCGGGCCCCTCGATGTGCCAGACATGTGGAGAGAGGGGCACCCGTGCCTCAGTCCTTTGCCACATGTAACACAGAGATCAGCAAGGCAGCGAGCATGGTAGGTCGCAAAAATGGCCAGTTCTGCATTTGTCCCTGTATCCACACCCTTCGCAACATGACTCGGCAGCTCCAGTCCTCAAGAGATAGCACCTACTCCCCACTTCTTGCATCTGGGATGGCCACTGACTTGCTCTTGGCCAGGAGGCAGCAGCCGAAGTGGCCATGTGCCAATTCCAAAGCGAGTTTTCCAATCTCCTTGCCTGGCTGTGTTCTTGGAACCCTGGAACCTTGCCCTACCTTCACATGAGCAAGCCAGAGTCATCTGCGGGGTGAGGAGACACACAGGGCACTGTCTCCCCATTGCTCCAGCTAATCCATATCCAAGAGCCGCACACGTATTGGAAGCCCCCGCCCCCAGGCCAGCCAGACCCCAGGTAAGCTGCTAGCTGTCCAGATACAAGAGGAAGCCCAGCCATGATCAACACCCGACCTGTACACTCTCCTGCAGTCTGGGGGAAGTCTGCCCTATAGAAGGAGCTCATTCATACACCCAGGATAGATGCCCAGAGAGCAGCACAGGGCACTGAGAGGACAATTGGACGCCACCCAGGAGAGCCTGCTTGGTGGCTATAACTGACAGTCCTGCCAGGGTCCAGATGGCCCCACCACCGCAGGGGAGCCCGGAACGGCCCCAGGCTAATGCCCCAAAGCAGCCACTGCTCTTACTTGTCACAAAAAAAGAGAAACCACTCATGGTTTTGTTGGAAGGTTCCAAGTGAGCAATTTGAACACACCTCTGGTTCAGCCCAATGGTCTACACACAAAAGCAAAGCACATCTGGCTTTAAATCTTAACCCTGCCTCTTCCTAGCTGGGATGAGTTTCTTAACCTCCCCAACCTGTTTCCACCCCTAATGATGGCATAAACAGTACCACAAGTAGCAGAGGACCTGTCACATAGCACATGCAGGGTAAGTGTGGATGATTATTATATAAAAGCAAAAAAGAGGGAAACTGCCCACCCAGGGCACGTAACACTCACTAGTGGTTTTTAAAAGAATTTTAGGGATGCCTAGGTGGCTCAGTTGGTTAAGCGACTGCCTTCGGCTCAGGTCATGATCCCAGAGACCCAGGATCGAGTCCCACATCGGGCTCCCTGCTCGGCGGGAAGCCTGCTTCTCCCTCTCTCACTCCCCTGCTTGTGTTCCCTCTCTGTCTGTGTTTCTCTCTGTCAAATAAATAAAATCTTAAAAAAAAAAAAAAATTTTAGGTGGGAACATAGACATGCTTTCAATCACCACCAAACCACAATAGGTGAAAATTATTTCCTTTACAATTCTTTCTCAACCCTCCCGATTGTATCAAAAGAGAAAGTCTCAGTCTGCTGCTTACATGTTTTGAACACCACTCTAAGATCTGCTAAACTCCCTCCTGGAACAAAAGAGGGAGGAAGTTTCAAACTAGATCCTGGTCAGCCAAGAGTACCTAGAATTTCATAATATTCATAAGATAGTTATTCATATTTATAGTTACTAATTATTTGTGGTGATACCATTTTTCCATTCATATAGTGATAAAGTTTCCTTTAAAATTCATGTGTTGAGGGGCACCTGGGTGGCTCAGTTGGTTGAGTATCTGACTCTTGGTTTCAGCTCAGGTCATGATCTCCAGGGCTGGGAGATCAAGCCCCACGTCGGGCTCCATTTTCAGTGGGGAATCTGTTTCTTCTCTCTCCGTCTACTCCTACCCCCTGCTTGTTCTTTCTCTCAAATAAATGAGAGAGAGAGAAAGAGCACGCGTGCACAAGGGGGAATGGCAGAAGGAGAGAGAAGCAGGCTCCCCGCTGAGCAGGGAGCCCCACAGGGGGCTTGATCCGAGGACTCATGACCTCATGGATCATGACCTGAGCCAAAGGCAGATGCTTGACCAATGAAGCCACCCAGGTGCCTCTAAAAAAATTTTTTTAAATAATAAAATAACATGAATGTGTTGGAATGACAACACTGAGACCATTTAAAGAAAAAAAATTTTTTGAACAGGACAAGTAGCACACACACAAAGGAAATATAATGAGCAAAATATTCAGGAAGACTAAAGTAATGAAGAGTACAGGGATAGGATTTGGAATTTGGTCTGGTTTGAATTCCTTGACTAAGTCACTAGCTATATATTAGTCATCTTTTGCTAGGTAAGACTACAATATCCAGCAATCCCAAAATTCTAGTGGCTTATGACATACAAAGTTTCATTCTTGCTCATGCTACATTATCATTGCAATTGTCTTATGTCTCTAGGGCTTTGCACCAAGTATTTTTTGCATCAGAGTATATAAGCCAAGAAAACAGCCCTTGCTTGGTCTTGCAGCAGAGGTGTTGCAGAAAAGAGCAAGGAATAAACCACACAACAACCCTTGAAGCTTCTGCTTGGATGTAGGGTACACCATGTCTGCTCACATTCCCCTGGCCAGCGTGCGACACGCGGCTAAGCCCCACATCCCTGGAACAGGAAAGTAACACCTCTCCTGTAAGGAGACACTAAAAGCCATGTAGCAATGAGCAGAGATGTACCATCCCCCTACAAGGAGAAAGCAAGTAACGGATTCAGTAATATAATCCACCACAGTGACCTTGAGCAGTGACCTCACTTCTATTTCTCCATCTGTGAAATGAGAATACCTACTTCAGAGTCAAGATCAATAAATATGAGTTCCCTTCCCCTTTTGCATCTTCTGAGACTTATTCAGAGCGGCTCAAACCACATTTAGAAAGACCTTGGTAGACCAGCTGTATTCAAGCATCTGATCCAAGATCAGCAACCAGCTGTAAACAACCCATGCGAACTTGGTACTTCATGTGGGATGGGTGCACTCCTTTCCCAAGCCAGCCACGGTCCCTTCTGTCTCATTCACATCAGTAGTTTGTGAAAATCTTATTGGACAAACACTTATCAGCTCTGGAACTAAAGAGAACACAGGGGAAATGTGTCCATGAATTGACATTGTATCATTAGAATATGATAAGAACATACATTTTGAAATTTGAAGGCTGGCTCTGCCACTTATTTGCCACATGACCTTGAGCAAGTTAAATAACTGAATCTCAGGTTATCTGTGATAAAATGGGGACAATAAGCTATTTAAGTCATAGGTTACTGTGAAAATCAAATGAGATCACTCACAAGTATAAGCTTTTTACTGTGCCTGGCCCAAATAAATGCTCAATAAATAGAAACTCTTACTAATGCTGGTACATGTCCCAGAGTATAGAAGTTCAAGTATTTTAAATCAGCATTTGCCCTCCAATATAGGGAAGTGCTTGCTTCTACCAGCTCCAAAAGTCCGAGTTCGATTTTTGTTTCCCACTCTATAATATGGGACAGTGCACTGTTCCCGTGAGTCCCACAGAGATGCCCTGACCTTGCCTGTGATGAAAAGGCTTTTCAATTCTTTTTGAAGGATCTAAAAAAATGAAAGGTACAGAGGTCATTTCTGAAAATGATAAATGGCATGGGGCATGGCAACAGCAGTGTCCCCGGCCTTCTGTTCACAGGGCATTTCGGCCAAAGGCTGCTGTCCGTGTAAATACCCCCCAGGAAAGGATCTCCATTTACCATTCTCAGGGGCTGGATCCCCTGTTCTATCTCTGGCGGATGTTTTTAGCAACAAAGCTTGTTCCATCTCCCAGCTGGAGGACTTGTCACCAATTACTTGAAAAAGAGATGAATAATTAAACAGACTTTTCTCCTGAGATACCAACTGCAAATGTCTGGGTAATATGGAAAGGTTATAGAAAATCGTCTCCCGGTGGCTCACTGCAGTTTAATCTGTCTAAGCCTGCTCAAGGTTTCCGAGTTTATCCATGCCTGCACAGGCTATGACTCGGTCAGTCATATCATCTCTCCGAGTCTCAGTTTCTCTTCTCTAAAGTGGGAATAATGTATTGCTTGAAAGTGGTTTCTCGGGCTTCAAGAGCTAAATTGGTATAGGCGAGTCTACCGGTCCCAACACTAGACTGACAGAGGACACAAGACTCGATAGGAACAGACGAGAACAAACACAAAGAACTTGTGAAGGACTGATGTCCAGGAGATTGAAGTAAAAATATGCTTACAAATCAATGAGAAAATGTGAAAAATAAAGGGGGGGGTCACAGATAATTAAATACAACTCTCCAATAAGTACATAAAAAGATGCTCAACCTCATTAGTAATCAAGATGATGCCCTATTAAAATTAGATGCCCTTTTCCTCCCATCAGATTGGCAGAAATATAACAGCTTAACATTATCACAATGCGGGCAGGAGGCAGTGCAGAGAAACCCAGCGTGCTGGCGGGAGTGTACCTAGGCCCAGCCACTTTGGAGAACACCCGGCGACATCCATTAAGATCTGAATTGCGTACACCCCATGACCAAGCCATTCTTGCTTCTCGGTAACTAGAAAAATATTTGCATGTGTGTCAGACATGTATAAGGATGTTTAATGCGGTATGGTTTGTGACAGATACCACCCCTAAGGGGAAAAAAAAAGTACCTCGATTGTCCCCAAAAAGGGAAAGGCCACAAAAATAGGAGCCAGTTTGTACCATGGAACACTACAGAATTGTGGAAAGTGTGACGACAGAGCTTGCAGTTGGAGACACTGCTTAGGGAAAGGGCAGACTGCAGAGTGAGGTCTGCCATGTGACATCATTTAGCAAAACACATGCGCGCCCACCAATGCTACCTACACTCTGTATGGACCTATATGAGCACAGAAAAGGTTCTAAAAGTAGACACCAACGGTGACCTCTGGCAAAGGGAGAGGGGACTGAGATTAGGAGGTCACAGTTTAGTGAGATGGCCCTTAGGCATTTCTTAGGAGCTTGATTTTTTTTTTTTTAACACAGGAGAACAACCACACTGCCTCACTCATAGTGGGTCACAGAATCTCCCTGACTCCAGAATCAACAGAAGCTATGCTTGTGGGGATAAATACGACCATAATTATTACCACATGACTGAAGCTTCTGTCGCCCTGATGTTTTTCTCTTTACTCTGAGAAAGAAACAGGAAGCCATGGTACACCTGGTTTTTTGCTGCTCTTCTAAGAGTCTGAGACCTACAGGCTTAATCTCCTCCCAGGGGCGATAATTAACATTTTTAATGCAGGCACTTTACAATCAATAGAATTAACAACTACTGCTCTTATCTACTTACACTTAGGTGTGAAAAAGAGGGGGAATGATTAAAGCCTGGAGGAAAAGCAGAAGGGATAGAAATTCTACAGGAATCTACAGAGCCTGGGGGCAATTTGACGGAGCACGGGTTCTGACCTCAGGAACAGGACGATGGAAACGAGTCTAAAAGGCAGATTCCTTAGCCTGCCAAGGAGAGTAGTCCTTCATATTCTGGACTCAAGTCTACCCTTCCAGAACCCTGCTCCATCTAGTCCATGGGGCAGAATCTGTGCCGAGTGTGAGAAGCAAGACCTATGGCAATGGAGGGAAGTAACTGACCAAACCAGAGGCACCAGACAAAACACGGGACCTGCCCCAGAGCCCATTCTGGTCCATCCTCTGTTTCTCATATTAAGAGAACTCTGAAGCATCAGTCATAAGAAGTATCCTATCTCCACTATGGTGTGGAGGAATGGGGAAGAAGGCGTGATTTTTTTTCCCACTTAATCACACACACGCACCCCACCCCCCCGAAAAACAGGTTTTTGCTTAAAAAAAAAAATCTATTACGTTTTTCTCTTTAGTAGTGTGTGTCACTATCCATAATGTTCTCCTCTTTCTTTTCTACATGTTTACTGTCTGCCTCCAACTAGAAAGTAAGTTATATAGGAGCAAGGACTTTCTCTGTTTTGTTCACTGCTGTATTCCAGATATGGAATAGCATACAGCAGGTGCTCCATAGGTGTTTTTAATCTTGGAAGGTGCAGATACTTCCAGGAATTCAGCAAGAAGTTTGAAAACTAGTACCTAAGGGTAAACTAGGTCGTCGAGCAGAGAGGGTGGTTAGGAAAGAAAACTGGAAATGATTTTTTTGGATGGGACCACTTTGGTTCCTAAAGGCAAAACACCATAAGGTTTTATGAGGATTCTTCTCTGTGGCTCCGCATTGTTTCAACATTACAAATTTCCCACCAATCATGCTACAGAGGAGTAAGGGAGACCCTTATTACAAATTTCCAAAGCTTGACCATAGTGTAGTTAAGATTTTTACCCCATGTCCATTAGTGACAAGGCTGGTACAAAAATAAAGAGCAGTCACTTCCTCTTTTATGTTTAAAAAAAAAAGAGATGGGGGGGTACTTACTGAACTCTGAACTTCCTTCTCATAACCACAACTTTACTACTGACTTACTTTGGTAAAACAATTGCCGAATAATAACCATCAGGCACCTCGGTGATGCTGACTGCTAAAGTTTTATCCAAAACTCTGGAACACTGCCTGCTGATTTCAACCCTTTAAAGGAGCCAATGTAGGAATTCTGATTGGAAGAAGACAAAAGTGACCCAAGGCCGCCATGAAACTGCCCAGCTCAGCTTCTTGGGGAGACCTCATCTGTGCCGAAATGAAACTAAACCCAACCCGGTGGACTACTCTGAGGCACAAATCCACAGCCAGGTACCCAGGAGGGAGCTAGGACAGGAGTACAGCAGCCTGAGTATGGGTCCAGGTTCTGTCCCTTGTTTGCTCTGTGACATTGGGAAGTGGCTTAACCTCTCTGGGAATCAGTTTTCCCATGTTAGACAGAAAAGAGGCTTCTGTTTCTGGTATGGTCAAGCAAATTCCAACTGTATCCAACCTTTCTATGAATAAGGAATACAACTCTGGACAAAAATGTTTAAAGGAATAAACAAAAGAGGTCAGATTCCAGAACCCAGGGATGACATGTGGAAGAAGGGAATGGCCACTTGATAGCATTTGCCAGGACAGCAGGCCAGTCTGCACCAAGCAAGAACTAAAACTCCAACATAAAACCCAAGTATTTCTGCCTTGAGGAGCCAGAGGTCACACTTCAGGTCAACCACGGCTACTGGAAGGTAGGAAGGGAATCTAAGAGGTGAGAGATGCCAGAGGAGAGGACCCTAAATGTGCAAAGACTCAACCCAGGTCTGGCTGACTCTTGAACCATGCACACGTCGGACAGCCTCAAAGACTCAAAGATAAAATAAACTGAACCGACATCCGAGCTGATGTCTAGGAGACAGTTTATTGTCCAACCAAAATAATAGCTTACTAAAGTAAAAATAGCAACACTCTTCAGACACATACAACTGAATCCAGTGTCTACAACATGACACTCAGAATGTCCAGAGTACAATCTGAAATTACTTGACTGACATGTGAAAAACCAAGAAAATAGGACCTGGTCTCAAGAGAAAAATATAATCAAACCGAGATTTTTAAAAAACGGAAGGAATAATTCCTCGTAGGTTAGGGCAATAATCTGAAATTATAGGAGATGTAGAGCAGTTAGCTGTTACTTTAGAAGTAGACCCATCTTGAAAATGTTTAAGCAGTAAGAGAATTTATTATCTGTTAGATAACAGAATTTCCAGAGACGGGACTACAACAAGGGTAGTTAATTTAGTGGTTCAATGACATCGTGAAGGGCACAGTTCCTCTCCCTCCATGCTGCCGTTCATGGTGGGTCAGCAATCAAAGGACAGCTGCCACAGTTCCAGGCTATGACATGAAGTAAAGAAAAATCCTTTGTCCTGTGCCCCCTTCCTTCTTGCTCTCACACTGTCTTGTGTGAAACTTGGGACTTAGCACAGCCTTCTTGGGACCAAGAGGGGAGATCCTGATGACACTTCGAGGATGGCAAAGAAATCACTGGATGGACGATCCTGAGGTCTTGGTGACCCTGGGAAGCCTTGATTAAGATAACCCTAGGACAACCTATCTTCAGTCAGCTAGTTAAGTGTTCTGTTATTTACAACCAATGCATCTAGTCTGGGACAACAGGAATTGGAAAAATAATAACACTTGCTCCAAACACAAACTGAGCATGAAAAACACAATGAAAATGAAAATTAATGAACTCTGGCAACCACACAGCTCTGAGCCTGAGGTTGCCTCATTGTTTTTATTTAAAAGGAAAATTAGCATGCATTAGAAAGATGTTTAAGCATGATAGCCCCAAACTGAGACATTCTCCTTAGCAACCAGAAGAATTAAAAGAAAACTGGAGAATTTAAAAAAAAAAAAAAAGTAATTCCATGTTGTTCAATGTCTTATACAATTAAAATCTTCTGGGTAGCACCAGAGATATGCTTTAGATACTTCAAGAACAATACAGCCTTGTATTAATAATTCCCAAATCTCTACCTCTGTCCCTGACTACTCCATATTCTCAATGGCCTTTTGGATACCTACACTTGGATATACCACAGGCATCTCAAATTCAACACAGCCAATGCAGAATTCAACCATCTTCATGCACAAGCTGTCTCCTCTTCTTGAATTTTCTTTTTTTTTTATTTTTTTTAAAGGTTTTATTTATTTGACAGCAAGAAACACAGCTAGAGAGGGAACACAAGCAGGGGGAGTGAGAGAGGGAGAACCAGGCTTCCCGCCGAGCAGGGAGCCCGAAGTGGGGCTCGATCCCAGGTCTCTAGGATCATGATCTGAGCCGAAGGCAGTCACTTAACCAACAGAGCCACCCAGGCACCCCTCTTCTTGAATCTTCTACTGCTGTTTATGATAACCCTATTCATCAAATACCTCAGTGAGAACTCCCTCAGTGGCTGACAATATTCTTTTTTTTAAGATTTATTTATTTACTTATTTATTGAGAGAGAGCATGAGCATGTGCACATGTACAAGTGGGGGAAGGGAAAGAGGGGAGGGAGAGGAAGAGAATCTCAAGCAAACTCACGTCGGACTTGATCTCATGACCCTAAGTTCTTGACCTAACCTAAAATCTAGAGTCGGACACTTAACCGACTGAGCCACCCAGGCACCCCACTGACCATATTCTTAGTTTTACTTATGCGCTACGTGCCAGACAGAGTCCTGCTTGGCCCCCTCACAAGTGTTATCATAGTTGAGCCTCACAACTCTATAAGAAAGTACCATCCTTATTATCTACCCTTTTTTTAAAAAATGAGGGTACAAAAGGTAAGAGATTTGCATAGAGTCGCAGGATTTAAATCTAGATCTTTCTCTGTTTTTGTTTTTGTTTTTCTTACTTCGCAAGGCAAATAGAAACCAACACACAAGAATTTCTCAACAGACCTCTCAACTTACTTTATTTCTAACCCATTTTCACTTTTTTGCTCATTACCACCCATACCCTCCCTCCATCCTCCCCTAAGACGTCCTCCTGGGTTCCTCCCGGGTTCCTCCCTTACATGGGTCATTCTCTTGTCAGCATTAACTCTTGGCCCCTCATCAGCTTCAAGGGTCATGCTCACTTCTGAATCCCTGAGGACTTTCTCTCCTGCCTTTCCTCTGCCCACTCCAGATCTCTTCCTGAAGCCTGATATTCCCAGTACAACTACTTCCTCTTACCATGGGTCCCTTCTCTCTCACACTTCCCTTCCCGCCTAGCTGACAGACTTCCTCATTCCCTCACTGCTTCGACTTCCTCAAAACTCAGCCTAGAACTTGGACTCCTTCCGAGCCACCTGTCCAGGAGCCTGGGAAGCGAGATGCCCCCAGGGTTCCTGCCTCCAGCCGTGTTCCAGCACCCATCACACTGTATTACAAAAGTTTGATTGATGGGTCTTTCCTGGAGACTTGAGGCTTCCTGAAGGCAGAAACATGCTGCTTCCCTTGCATCTCCCCATTCTTCAAGGGAAGGCCAAATATGCCAGCTGGACCACACATGGAGCTACGACTCCTTCCATTCTACTCTCTTTTGGATGGATTTTGGAAAAAAGATACCCAGGGATGTTAAGCCACACCTGCACTCCCACCATAGGCTGATCAGGGGCTCCTGGAAGAGTGTGTGAACCACCAGCTTCAGACTCAGACTGGGCTTGTCACCGTCTTTACCATTTTTTTTTAAGATTTTATTAATTTGACAGAGAGAAATATAGCTAGAGAGGGAACACAAGCAGGGGCAGTGAGAGAGGGAGGAGCAGGCCTCCCGCCAAGCAGGGAGTCCGATGCGGGGCTCGATCCCAGGAGTTGGGGATCATGACCTGAGCCAAAGGCAGATGCTTAACAATTGGGCCACCCAGGAGCCTCTCATCACCCTCTTCAAATACTTCTTAGCTTCAAGAGCCGGGGCAAGTTACTGACCATCTCTAAGCCTTTGATTCTTCAGGGAGTTAAAATGAGACTTAGCTCCTAGGGTGCGATGAGATCATATGTGACCATTCAGCTCGATGCCTCAA
This sequence comes from Spilogale gracilis, assembly GCA_004023965.1. NCBI lineage: Eukaryota > Metazoa > Chordata > Mammalia > Carnivora > Mephitidae > Spilogale > Spilogale gracilis. The sequence continues at coordinate 199,816 of PITA01000626.1, forward strand.
TAAATTGGAATAGGTCCCTGGAAAGTACTATCATCTTATGGACATGTCTGCAGGATGGGACCCCTTCCTTCCAAATGACACAAGGACTTTTTCATAGTTCTCAACCTGTCTTCCCTGGCCAGCAAAAAAGACACAAGGAAATCAGCTAACCATGGTCACAGGACCACCCAAAGCCCTCAGACCAGAAGCAGCTTTCTGAATTCCTTATTTGGGGCTATGGAAAAAAAAAAAAAATCTACACATGTGCAAATTCCCTCACTGGGAGAAGAAAACAAAAACAAAACAAAACAGATTTAATGCATGCATTTCTCCCACTAAGGAGTTTCCACATCCCATCAAATTTAGCCAGATTTGCTGCTGCTGTGGCAGGCACGCTCTCCTGGCTCTGATAAATGATCCGGGTCCCCAGCAGGCAACCCAGAGCTAGCCTGATGCTGCCCTCACTCACCCTACCCTCAACCCTTCACCTTAGCACATGAGAACTGGGAGTCTGAATCAGATGGATCTGAATTCAGTCTAGGCTCTGCAGTTAGTAGGAAAATTCTTTATCCTCACTAAGCCCATTTCCTCCTCCATGAATGGGGCTAAGAATCATAGCCAAGTCTTAGTGGAGGGTGCAGATTCAAAGGGATGAAATTTGCGAAATGCCCAGCTCATTGCAAGCCCTCAAAGACCAGCTATCATCCTTGCCTTCCCCACCATCACATCTATGGTCCTTTTATACACTCCTGAACTCAAAGCTATGTTTGAGTCCTAACTGTAACTTTGGGAAGTTTTTCTTAAAGGAGCAACCTCACCAAGCCATCGTAGAAATTAAATGAGTTAATACACAAAAAACTCTTAGCACAGTGCCCAGCACCTAGTACATACTCAATAAACCTCAGCTCAAGTCAGCAGCATTTGAAAGCCTTATTTGAAGATGCCTAAGAAATAGAAAGGTCCCCAGCCTGTCTCCCCAGCTAAGAGGGCCCCTAATTGGGGTTAGAGAAGAACACACACATTCACCCAAGCAGGAACAGGATTTCCTTTTTTCCTTGCACTTGACTTTTTGTCACATCTGGAGCACCGTGAATCCCTGTGGGCCATTGGCCCCAAATCAGAGAAGCCAAAAGGGAAAAATAATGAGGCCAGCTGGCATTTGGGCCCCCACCTATCAGGGACACCAAACTGTAAACACATACTGACCCCCACCTACCCTGGGGCCCTTGGAAGTCCCAGCAGGAGGCTGCTCTCAGCAGGGCGTCATGCCAGGGATGCAACCCACCTCCACACCAGCAAGCTGTTCCCATTGCTCCAGGAGGCTCTGGGAAACCCTTAGACAACTCCTCCTCCCTCCCTCCATGCTGATGCTGCTCATAAAACACTTCTTTCTCAACCCACAGTATCCCACCAGGATGGCCAGCTCCTTCTCTCTGCAGGTCTGTGCTAGCACTTGACAGGGTATTCAGACGCTTCACCTAAGTGACAGGTCAGGTCAGGCAGTCACACCAGAAATCAACAATTCCATTTTAAAAACCCCATACCCTATACTTCGAACCCTATTTGGAAAAATAACTTTCATCAACGATATGTGTAAGCTCAAAGGTAACAAGCAGAATCATCTTGGGATACTGTGACGGGGTGACAATAAAAGCTCTCATTATCAAGAATTCAAAACAACCCATTCCTAGCATCTCTAGAAATAAATAAAGCCAGGGGCCAATGAGTGTCCAGTGTCTCTGCTCTATGCTTTTCACACTGATTTTCAAACCGTGCTGTTCCCCCACAGTGAGAAACACGTCATGTGTGACCCAGCCCACACGTGCCTCTATGTACATACACATGAAATAAAAATTTCATGCAGCACTCATGCTTCCTGAGCATTATCCGTTCTGATGGTTTTCATTCTATTTTTTCATGCTGTTCATGACCTACGAAGTTGATTTTGTGACCCTTAATGAGTGATGATCCAGTTAAAAAATACACTTGGAGGAATTAAAAAAAAGTCATCCCAGAGCGGAGCGGCAATAAGGGGTGAGGGTTAAGGGCAACGGGGCACTGAAGTCAGAGACCAGGCTGGTACCTGGAAGGCAAGCTGGTACCTCCTGTGGCTCAGGAGGGCCTGGTATAGAGGGAGGGAGGTGAGCCCTGTGAACATCGGATCGCCTTCCTGGTAGCTGGGTGACCATGGGCGAGACATTTACATGTCCCTAGGCCTACCTGGATTAAGGCTCTCTGTAAGTAACGCTCCAGTGTTGCAAGATGACTCTGAATCGAGACAGCACCTAAATCTGTTCTGTGACGGGACCAGGGAAACCCCACAGGCTTACTAATAACCAAGAAGTACAGTTTGGAACGAACCTCTAAGAGCAATCTGGAAGCATGCAGGGGAGGCCACCGTGCCTCCCCCAGGCCCTCCCCTTACCTCTAGGGCCAAGACACTCACTCCCCTAGCTACTGGGAATGTTGATGGCTAATGTTCACACCTCCCTGGGAGCCCCTGCTTGAATACGGAAGCTTCCTTGCACAAGGTCATGGCACTTTCCCAAGAGCAGCCCACTGCCAATGTCCACTTGGTGTGGATCTCCATTGTCCTGGTCCCAATGGGCCATCCCGGCTCCGGGATGGCTTTGGCCTCAGGACTGGCTTTGGCCTCTATCACAACTACTGCGCCGAGGTGCAACCAGTCCCCTTCCCTGCTTCCCTCCATCCCTCATGCATGTCCTGCTCCAGACCCACTCCTCTAATAAGCCACATGTGTGCAGATCTTCATCTTTTATGATGACTTCAGGACATTAGCCAAGAGTATTTTTGAGACTTTTTTTTTTCCAGAACTGACGTTTAATGAGCAATCATGTCTTTGCACACCACATGCTGCCCTGGGAGGTAGGCTCAGTATCCTCACCTTCATTCCACAGATGAGGAACCAAAGATCAAAGAGGCTAAGAAAGGTGTCCAGGGCCCCACATGTGTTCAGTGGAGGAGCTGACGTCTCACCTCATGCCCTTGACCTCACCCCACTCCACCACAGCTCGAATCATGGTCTCCACCCTGGATCACACAAATTCACTCTCATGTCAGTCTCTCTGAGGATCTCCTCCCCCCGCCTCATGGGCAGGGACTTCATGTTCTGAATCTCAAGCTCTTAGTGCAGTCCCAAGTACACAACAGGAACTGGCTGGAAGTAATGGTAGTAATGGCGGTAGTATTCAGCAGTAACAGGGTTGTGACAGCCGCCAGTATTAGACAGCCGCGACGGCGGCAGTATTCGGCAGTAACAGGGTCCTGACGGCCGCGACGGCGGTAGTATTCGGCAGTAACAGGGTCGTGACGGCCTCGATGGCGGCAGTATTCGGCAGTACCAGGGTCATGACAGCCTCGATGGCGGCAATATTCGGCAGTAACAGGGTCGTGATGGCCGTGATGGTGGCAGTAGTCAGGGCTTCACGTGCACTAAGCCCTGCACTGTGCCCTTTGTACAAGAGCATCTGGTGTGGCCCGCCACTCCCCCAGGAGGTAGGTCCTCTTATTAGGTATAAGCAGTAAGCGCTCACTTGGGACCTGCCACAGACGCAGGGACAGCTGAGCCCACACACACTGCCCTGGGACAGGTTTTATAGGGCTAAGCACTCAAGAGGGCTGCTCTGAAACTGGTCTGGTTGCCCAAAATGACACCCATACTTTGCAGATACTCCCATCAAGAGGAAGTCTATTTCTTCCTCTATTTCCTCCTTTATTTCTGGAATGGGCTTGTGGCTTGCTTTCACTGGCAGAATATGTCACAAGTGACACCATGACAAGCTCTGTGCTCCAAGCCTAGGCTTCAAGAGGTCCTGCAGTCTCTGCTTTGGGCACTGGGAACACAGTCACCTCCATGCAACCGAGCACAGGCTAGACTGGAAGATGAGAGACCCCTCCGCCCGCCCCAGAGAAAGGCCCCAGTGTCCCCGGCATCTCAGCTGTGACCCCAGATGTGTGGGCCCAGCCAAGAACAGCCAACCCTTGCCCAGACCAGAGGGACCACCCCCTTGGGCCCAGCCCAAATTACTGACCCACAAAAAGAAGAGCTAAATAAGGGGCACCTGGGTGGCTCAGTTGTTAACCATCTGCCTTTGGCTCAGGTCATGAACCCAGGGTCCTGGGATCGAGCCCCACATCAGGCTTTCTGCTTAGCAGGGAGCCTGCTTCTCCCTCTCCCACATCCCCTGCTTGTGTTCCCTATCTCACTATATCTCTCTGTCAAATAAATAAATAATTTTAAAAAATAGAAGAGCTAAACAAAATGGTAGTTACTTTATGGCACTAAGGTTTCAGGTGGTTTGTCACACACCTCAGGTAACTGATTTATTAAGTGTCCAAATACCCAACAGCAGAACTTCCAAAGGATTCTTCCATAGGAGAGATAAATAGGCAAAAGGAAAGGACTGGATGGGGCGCCTGGGTGGCTCAGTATGTTAAGTGTCTGCCTATGGCTCAGGTCATGATCCCAGGGTCCTGGGATTGAGCCTGGCATTGGGCTCCCTATTCTGCAGAGAATCTGCTTCTCCCTCTGCCTCTGCCCCGTGTTTGTGCTCTGTCTCTCACTCCCTCTCTCTAATAAACAACTAAATAAATAATTAAAAAAAAAAAAAAAAGGAACTGGGTGATCCTACTTGTGACTCAAATACAAGTATTTGCGATATCCACTGGAAATCAGGAAAGCCAAGAATTCTGACCGGCTAGAAAACTAGAACTTCTGACAAGAACCAGACTACTCTAATACCTAAAAACAAAAGGAGCGCTTCTTCCTTTCCCTCTTCGTAACAAAATGGACCATGCTTTCCCCGGAATATACCGTCATACGTCATACGTCTGATAAGATAAAGAGGTCTAGAGTTTCACATCTGTTTTCCTAAATTCACATTTGTTTTCCTGAAGTCAAGAAGAGAGATCAAGTCAGATACATCATCCCAAAGGGAGAGGAAATCGTGGCTTTGGGGACCAGAGCAGGGTAGGCTGTGTTCACCAACATGTTTTCCTACCAGACAGAGCTAGCTGACATGTCCCAGCCCTGGCCAACAGAAAGTGGGCAGAAGTGACCTATGTCCCTTCCAGACTGGGGTGGTAATAAAATGAGTATGCTTTCTCATGTTCTCTTCCCATCCAGCGGGCTGATGGCGAGAAGGCTAGACTAGTGAATGACCACGTGCAAAACTGCCTGACCAGAATCACCTGCATGGTCTGAGCTGTGAGACAGAAAGAAATCCCTTTCCGGCAAGCATGGAGACTTTAAGGCTTATCTGTTATAGCAGCTTTAACAGAGTCTTCCTAATACCTTAACCCAGTACAGACTTTTTCAAATGCAAGCCCTACAAAGAAGAGTTTATGAGCTCCAGTTTTCTGGGTATTAACAGAACTCAATTATGTGATGGGAAATCTGTCAGAGTGCCCTGGCTTCCTTGTTCTACAGTTTGCAACCAATGGGCAACATTAAAATAAGAAGCAGATGTCCCCCCCGAGAAGGCAAACAGCACCATCCCTCAATGGGTGACTCCAGAAGGTGCCTGTCTCCCATACGGATTTCACGTCTGTGTGTAAAACTGAAAAAGTCCTAACTGACATGTCTGAGGTTCAGCCTCAGTGACTTAACATTTGCTCTTTCTATTAAAGTATATAGTAGGGGGGCCTGGGTGGCTCAGTCAGATAAGCATCTGCCTTCGGCTCAGGCCATGATCCCAGGGTCCTGGGATCAAGCCCCACATCAGGCTCCCTGCTCAGTGGGGAGCCTGCTTCTCCCTCCTCTGCTCATGATCTCTTTCCCTCTCTCTCTCTCAAATAAGTAAATAAAATATTTAAAAAACAATAAAATATATAGTAATAGAAAAGTGGGCATAAGTATACAGTTCAATGAAATGTCACAATCTGAACACATCCAAGTAACCAGCACCCAGATCAAAAAAACAGAACATTCCCAGCATCCCAGAGGCTTCTCTCAGTCCCCACCAGCTCCCCCCATGGTAATCATCATCCTAACCTCTATAATTAGTTTCACCGGCCCCTGAACGTCCAGTGAATGGAATCACACAGAAGGTATTGTGTCTGGCTTTTTTAGTTCGCATTATACCTGGGAGAGTCGTCTTTGCTATTACGTAGCTGTAGGTTATTCCCATTCACTGCTGTGTGATATTCCACTGCATATCCACCATTCTGTTGATAGGCAACTGAGGTGGCTTCCGGAATACATTATGTGGGAGGACATTCCTTTCACTCCAGTCCATGAGGGTCCATGAGGGTCCATGACGAACAAAGGCAGGGACTCAAGTGGAGGGACTGTTTATCTTCACAGAGAAACATGGACAAAGCATCGGGCTATGCCCCAAATCACAACTGCAGCATTCACTTACTTCTGAAAATCACTTCTCAACAGGCTCTAATAAGGGCAATTTGGGGAGGGGACAGTTCAGGCAAAAATCATCAGAGCCTATAAACTAGAAAGTGATATACTCTTTATAAAAATCATAGATCAAGCCATAGAAAACTCACACCAAAACCCAGATCAGATGACTTGCTCTCTAGAGTCATTTCTCCCCTATGCTATTCATTCATTTGATATGCATTTATTGAGCACATCCTACGAGCTAGATTTGGAGCTGGGTACTTCAGAAACAACAGGAAATGAGACATAAGTGGCCCCCAGTATAATGAAACTGACACTCTGGTGGCAAAGATTAAACACTCAAACAGATAATTATAAAATGTAAAACTGGCAAAGGGTTTTGTGCAATGGGGAACCTGATTTGGAAAATCAGGGGACAGCTTCTCTGAACAAATGACATTGAGCTAAGTTCTAAAGAAGTAGGAGGCAAGCTTGGGAAGAGGAGGGGGAAGAGCATTTGAAGCTAAAGAAAGAGCATGTGCAAAAACCCTAGAGTGGGCAAGAATAGACCATCATTGAGGAAGACCAGCTGGATCTTCAGTTAGAAAGTGAAAAGTGAGTAAAAGGAAGGTACAAGCCAGATTCACAAGGACCTAGGAGAGAGAAAGACTTGTAGCTCATGTTAAAAGATGCTGTGGTGTGCCTGGGTAGCTTAGTCGGCTGAGCATCCAACTCTTGATTTTGGTTCAGGTCATGATCTCAGGGTCATGGGATCAGATCCCACGACAGGAATCCACACTCAGCTTGGAGTCTGCTTAAGATTCTCTCCCTCTCCAAGTGCCTGGGTGGCTCAGTTGGTTAAGCAACTGCCTTCAGCTCAGGTCATGATCCTGGAGTCCCAGGATCAAGTCCCACATCGGGCTCCCAGCTCTGTGGGGAGTCTGCTTCTCCCTCTGACCTTCTCCCCTCTCATGCTCTCTCTTATTCTCTCTCTCTCTCTCTCAAATAAATAAAATCATTTAAAAAAAGATTCTCTCCCTCTCCCTCTGCCTGCTTGTGCATACTCTCTTTCAAATAAGTAAATAAATCTTTAAAAAAAAAGATTCTGTACTTAATCCTCAGAAGAACAGAAAAGCCAGCCATCCAAAGATAATATCTAACTTAAGTACAAAGAAGTCCCTCCCCATTCTATATGCCAATCTTGCTTTCTTAAGTGCATTGTTTGGCCCAGATACAATTATTGATACTCCCAACCATAAATTTTGCCACACATATAAAATTAAAAAAAAAACAGATAACTATCAAAATTCTCATTTGCACTACTGCCAAAATTCTAAACAATAAGCCCCACATTTAGGGAGGGAAGGAACATCTTCAGAATAGGGCTCCCTCATCATCATCCCCAGCCCCGCCATCACAAGACAAGTCCTACAGGCTTCACGCTCCACCTTCACCCACATTATCTGGCAGCTTCTTCCTCAACCCAAAAGAGCACGTAAACATTCCATCTGGAGGATGGAGGGAACTCAAAATTGAAAAAGTGAAATGGTCAGAAATCTATTTAAAGTTGAAATGCCATCAACACATTTTCAAAATGAAGACAGCAGATGGGACAATCACAGATCGCGATGCAGCTTTGGAGGTTTCCCACGAATTAAAGCATCGAAAGCCAGGAAACTGTTGCACAGGAAACACTGTAGCTCACCCATGTTCCCAGCACAGCTCTGACCCCAGTTAAGAGTTTCTGGCTCAGACACATTGTAAGCTACACCTGAGGCAGTTGTCCCGATGCATGAACACAGTCCTTCTTGCAGCAAGTCCTTGCTTCAGAGCACTGCCCTTGCCTCCCCAACAGGATTACAGAGTCGGTCAGGACAAGGCAGTGCCCAGCCAGCCGTAGGAATAGTGGGAAAAGCTCTTATTTATTAAGGGCTCACTGCATGGCAGGCAAGCAGCTAAGGAAACGCTCAGCGTGTGCCTTACAAACAAGATACTATTACTTCCTTTGACCTCTAAAGACACAAAAGCTCAGCATTTAAGTCATATGCTCAAGGCTCTGTAAGGAGAGGCCAAGATTTGAACCAATGCCTTTCTGTCTCCGAAGAACAAATTCTTTGCCGCCCCATGCAGCATGTGCTCAATGAACACGTGCTGGTAAGTGACAGCAGCAGAGATGGAGAGAGGGAGTGGGAGGATTCCTTTCAGAGGAAAAATCATTTCCATGGCCCTCTCTGCCTCAGGATGCAGTGAAGAGAGATATCTCTATTGTTAGAACCGTAAAAATAACCCAGTAACCACCTCCCAAAATAGAACAATCAACAATATGACTGACACGAAAATTCAAATCCCTCTTTTACGATGTGAAAAAGAGCAGCGGCCCTTCCATGCTTGGGTAACACCCCCGCCCCACTGCTTCCAAATGGTCATTTCGGTTTCTGGTACCTGCCCTCCAACCCCGTAAACCTGGGATTCCGGCATCTGAGTCATGGCAGTCACGGTTTCAAATGTACTTCACACTCTTCTTTTTTAAACATTTGCCCACTTCACTCACCCTCACACATCCCGCCTTAAAACAATGACAACAAGCACTTCCTAGTCACTGTCCTGCCTTCACAAGGTCCAAGCTCTCCTAGATGACGCTTAGCTCCAAGCACCACCACCGCCCCCCTCGCACACACTCCTTCCTGTTCCCTGCATGAGCCCTGTTCTCTCCTCCGTGTCTCAACTTGAGCTGTCCTCTGCCTGAAACACCCTCCCCAGCCCCCAGCCTCTTGTCAATCTGGGAACTCCTACTCCTGCTGGAAGATTGTTCCCAAATGTCATCTTCTCTCTGGAAGCCTCTCCACCCCTCCGAGGAGTAGGGATGTCATCCCACACCTCACTGGTGTGCCAGAACTACCTGGCCATTTGCTGGTCTCCCCGCAAAAGACCAGGAAGCTCTTCAAGGCCAGGCTAGTGTCTTAGTTCTCTTCAAAGCCCATACTGCAACCTGACCTTATACATTGTATTTCTTCTAAGGTATTTGTTGATTGCTGTTCTCCTTCCAGAAGAATGGAAATTCCAGGAGAACAGGGACTTTCTGGGTCACTGCTCTAATTCCAGTGCCTAAAACAGTACCTGAGACATGGTAGGCACTCAATAAATATTTGTTGAATGAATGGACAAATGGACAAAAGGCTAGATGGATGGTGGAATGGGTGGATGATTGGGTGAATGAATGGATGGATGAATGAATAATGGAGAGAAAAATGGCTGAGTCGATAGAGGAATGTGGGGGGGGGAGAATCAGTGCATACATAGATGATAGATGGTAGGATCATGTTTCACCAGCCCAAGGTCATAGAGTCATGGAGACAGAACAGGATTTGAAATCAACTCTGTCTGATTTTTTAATCTGCACTCTCAATTCAGTTTATACTGTGTACCCAGAAACCCAAAGTCTGGTCACTGGGCAGTGGCAAGATAAAAGAAGAAAAGGTCTAGAATTCCTCCTTGGCCCCATACCCCCCCCACCAGGAACGTGGTTATTGTTGAGCTAAGGTAGTTTCCATCTACTTAGCAAATGCCAAAACTCTACAGAAGGGGATCTGAAGCCTCTTTGTCTGGGTCTGAGTTTCCCTTTCAACTTGGTACTGCAATGTTCTGCATGGGGGCTGAGGGAAAAGAAGACATCCCAAAGACAGAGACAAGCAGGACAAAGGACAATGAGAAGGTATCAGCCAACAGTAACAGATATAATATTAAAAGACTGACACTTGGGGTGCCTGGGTGACTCAGTTGGTTAAGCGACTGCCTTCGGCTCAGGTTATGATCCCGGAGACCCAGGATTGAGTCCCACATCCGGCTGCCTGCTCGGCGGGAAGCCTGCTTCTCCCTCTCTCACTCCCCCTGCTTGTGTTCCTTCTCTGGCTGTGTTTCTCTCTGTCAAATGAATAAAATCTTTAAAAAAAAAAAAAAGATTGACACTCCTGAACAAAAGCTCCAGAGCCTGCAATCATGGAGTCTTTCAATCCTCTGCTACTTTGAGCTTTCTTCCACACCAGCCATTTCCAGGAAAGACAACAAACTCTCCTTCTCTATTCACGAGAAGGAATAACCAGTATAAAATGAGGTCCAGTGGGAGAATAGGAAAAAGGGGAGGTGGAGATGGTGTACAAGTAGAAACTAACATGTCCTTATATTCTCATAATTTCCTGTAGTTATTTCATAATAAAAAGTAAAGAACATTTGCTAAGTGTTTGAATTAGTGTTAGAGAAGCGTTAAGGATATGTTAGCGCAGAGACTTTCTCCTTGACAAAATTAGACGGAAGAGGAATGACGGGTCGTTTTCTGTATGTGATTCAATAGGGCTTACTGTGAAACTACTTACAAATTATCTCCCAAATGAGAGAAATGAGAGAAAACACAACCTCAGCCAAAGAAGGAAGAGTCACAGAACATCAGCCCCAGACTGAGGGTAAAGAAGGTGTCTGGGAGGCAGTGCAAATAATCCCGTAACCCTAAAAACTGACTTTCAGCTCAGATGACAGGCTTTCCTCTGTCTTTTTATGTACCATCAACCCATCGGTGCAGACTGACTCCTGCACCTCTGAAATGGTCTGATTTTCCCGCTAAAAGGGTCACCTCAAAATGCAGGCTCCACACAAAAAGAAAGCCGGCTCATTCGTTGAGTTAGTAGCTAAGAGGAGATGAAATTCTCTGTCGAATCAAGAGAGAGGCCACCTTAAAGTAACTAATTCTACCAAATAGTCATCTCACTTAGGACCGCAGCACAGGTAAAGATTCATCCTCTCTACAGAACATCACAGAGATAAGACTTCTATAAATCTTTATCCAGGATACGAGCAGCTTCACAATTTTTTAGTTCTGGTTCCCTGGCAACTCAGACTTTCTCCAATTACTTCAGAGGATGGGAAGTTATTTGCCTTTTGTTTTCGGTTTTTAATTCTCAAGACCAAGGAATTGCCAACTCCACGCCAATCATTGCATAAGTTACCATCCCCTCAGAAATCCTCATCGCACCTTGCGATTTCCTGCAAAGTGCTTCACAGAGTAAACTTAAATATTGGGGCAATGATTCGTAGAATATCTTTTCTCCCCATTACACGGGAAGCTCCATGACATTAGCGTCTTTTCAGTCACATGCACCCAGTGCATTCCCACCATTTAAAATAGTCCCTGACACATAGAACTCAATGAGCAAATACATTTTGGAAGGATGGATGGATGGGTAAATGCATGTATCAAGTGTATAATTTCCTACCAGATTTTCAAGCACCCATCACTTCTCCAAATACCACATGGAAGCACAGTGGGTTTTGGATGCTCTATAAAAAGTACAATAATCTATCTATATAACTTCACACAATGTCAACAGAGAGATAGGATGAGTCAAGTCAAAGAATCTATGATACTAGATCAGATGCCAAAAATGATGAGACCAAGTTTTTTGAATATATCAGCCAGAGATGATGAACTTTTCAGCTGATCCCTCTACCCACCCAAAAATTCACTGGGCTGCAAAGTCAAAAGACCAGAGCATGGATTTTAAATTGTACCTGGTAATTTAACCACCTACAGATAAAAAGCATCAAAAGGAGATGGATATTCTCAAAACTGTGACCTACTAATATAGTTACATATAAATGTATTTACACACACGTGTGTGAGCACGTGCAGAGACAGAAACAGAAAGCTGGGCAGAAAAAGAAAGAAGAGTGAGGGGCTCAAATAGCAAGAAAACATATAAATTGGGGCGCCTGGGTGGTTCAGTTGGTTAAGTGACTGCCTTCGGCTCAGGTCATGATCCCGGAGACCCGGGATCGAGTCCCACATCAGGCTCCCTGCTCAGCAGGAGGCCTGCTTCTCCCTCTCTCACTCCCCTTGCTTGTGTTCCCTCTCTGGCTGCGTTTCTCTCTGTCAAATAAATAAAATCTTAAAAAAAAAAAAAGAATACGTATAAATTATTTTCAAACCTTTGGTTCACCCTCTAACCAATTACCTTCTCTGTTATCTTTTCCTTTCTTGACCCAAAGACACCATAAACATGGTGTATATTGTTCTGGACGATAGAAGGGCAGTATTGCTTGTATTCAGAAATACCATATTTTTTAAATTAGTTTATAAGAACATGTGTATACTTTTTTAATAATAATTTATTTTATGTTAAGAACATGTGTATCCTATCAACTACACTTCCAAAGGTCGTGTTGTCCATATTTACTTAGAAAAGCATTCTGTTGCCCAGTGAAAAAGTTTCCAACTTGCCCCGAGGGCTCTACAGCTCAAGACAAATTTCCTGTTGCCTCTTCAACACACCGGCCCTCCGTTTTAAGACCTGGCATTAATTCACCTAAAGACTTTTATTTCATTTGGGACTTTGGGTATGAAATCCCACTTCAGGCGGAAAAAATTAAAAAAGTCAAACCGTCAAATACAAAGTCAAAAGGCCTCTGCCCTTTATCCACACAGAACCCTCAGGGCACATTCAGAGAAAGCTAAGAGGTGAGTGGAGTTGGACTCACAGGCCTCTGGGATCTGCTTCTGGGAAGGGAGGGAAATGAAATCACAGAAGCAAACTCCAGAGTTTGGGGGTGACTTAGTGATTGTAAACGCCCCCCCCCGAAAAAAAAGGCTTCTTTATGGTTTTACTGAGAAAATTCAACCTGAAATACGTATCGTAAGTTGCCAGGGAAAATTGTGCCACAAATAAAATTAACCTTTGATTCAGCTTTGATTGCTGTTTTTATTTTATTTTTATTTTACTTTTAGAGAGGGGATAGCGAGAAACAGAGGAGGAGCAGAGGGAAAAGGAGAAAACCTAAAGCAGGTCCCAAGCCCAGCACAGAGCCCAATGGGGGGCTTGATCTTCTAACGCTGAGATCATGACCTGAGTTGAAATCAAGAGTCGGGACACTTAACCGACTGAGCCCCCCTAACTGTTGTGTTTAAAAAGAGTGGGGAACCTACCTCTTCCTCTGCCTCTGCTCCCAGCCAACCCCCCAACACACACATGCACGTGCGTGCCGCTCAGGCTCTCATTCTCTCTCTCTCTCAAAATAAAAAAAAAAAAAGAGCATATTTTAATCTATATGTATAACTACAGAGTAAACTAAACTTGTATTCCATAGAGTTGATGTTGATGAAAACAGCAATGGTTGAATTCATGCAACATTTGGGGGCTAGATTTTTTTTTTTAAGATTTTATTATTTATTTGAGAGAGAGAGTGAGAGAGAGAGAGAGAGAGAGAGCGAGCATGAGCGGGGATGGGAAGAGCAAAGGGAGAGAAGCAGACTCCCCACTGAGTAGGGAGCTGGACACTGGGCTCAATCCTGGGACCCCGGGATCCCAATCCAAGCAGAAGGCAGACGCCCAACCAACTGAGCCACCCAGGCACCCCAACACTTTAGAGTTATGAAAGAATAACTTCTATTTAAAAAGTTAAAAAAAAAAAAAAACATGTTTTCTGATTTACAGAGGAAAGAAAAGAGCTCGTTTGCTCGTTATAATCATCCCAGCTAAGTCTTCGTAGTCAGAAAACTAGTGTGCTGGGGTTTTTCTAGAGTGTCCCTGAGAAGTTGAGATCTTTCTCATAAGGAGAAAGGTGAGAAAAGACAATGTGAATGAGCCTGGCTGGCTGGGTCCACACACTGAGCTGTGCACACACTGGTGTTACCCAAAGTCTATGAAGAAACACACCTGAGAGGAAGACCCACCTAAACACACGAAAGCAGCCTAGTCATTCAACAACTTCCAGAATGAACTCTGTCCCACTTTGACATAGTTTCCCACCGCGAATCAAGTAATAATGATCATCTCACTTAGAGTCACGGATCCTCACTGTGGATATTTCTCTCACACTTTGGTGCCCACCATAACCCTATGAGGTAGGTAGGTACTATCAGCCCCCATTTTACAGATCAGGCAACTAAGGCCACCTCAGGTGGATGACTTACCCCAGCTTATAGAGCAAACAAGTGGCAGAGCAGAGATTCAAACCCAGTTCTAACGCTGACCCTATGCTCTGAATTCTGAATCTCTAGATTTTATCACCTCCCTATTCCTACTGAAGTGACTTCCTTTAAAAGAAAAAGTTCTATCGAGTACCGCACTGGGCTCCCTGCTCAGCAGAGAGCCTGCTTCTCCCTTTGCCTGCTGCTCCCCCTGCTTGTGCTCTCTCTGACAAATAAATAAGTTAAAAGAAGAAGTTCTCTCTGCCAAACTGCAAAAGCTTCTTGGGGTAAGAATCTAATTCCACCCAAAGGCTTGTCTTCATTACATCAACGCACAAAGGAAGGTTCTAGGGCACCTGGGTGGCTCAGTGGGTTAAAGCCTCTGCCTTCAGCTCAGGTCATGATCTCAGGGTACTGGGATCTAGGCCCGGATCTAGCTTTCTTCTCAGCAGGAAGCCTGCTTCCTCCTCTCTCTGCCTGCCTCTCTGCCTACTTGTGATTTCTCTCTCTCTCTGTCAAATACATTTTTTTTAAAAAGTCATTAAAAAAAATCTTAAAAAGGAAATAAAAGGGAAGAGTCTAGGGTCCTCTAAAGAATGCCACAGAGAAAAGACTGTCTTACTTCTCAGAAGGGTCCAACTTCTCATCCAGAATTTAAAGTTTCATAATAGGGACGCTCAGTCCCAGTGCCCATCACCAGAGACATTCTTTTTTTTTTCTTTTTTTAAGGTTTTATTTATTTATTTATTTATTTGAGAGAGAGAGAGAGAGACAGACAGCACAAGCAGGGGTGGGGAGAGAGAAAGGGAGAAGCACACTCCCCACTGAGCATGGAGCTGAATGCGGGACCCGACCCCAGGGCCCTGGGATCATGACCAGAGCAGAAGGCAGATGCTCAACAGACTGAGCCACCCAGGTGCCCCAGCAGAGACATTCTTAAACTACTTCAGAGAGAGTGGTTTTATAGAAAACAGAATAGTAACAAAAGGGGAGAAATCATGTGGCAGTCAATCTAGAATGCTGTCCTCTAGCAGTACAAATGCAAGGAAATCTACTCTTAGGCACACAGAAATCCCTGATTTCCCACAGTTGATGGAATTCCCATCTTTCCTCCCTCATCCTATCCCAGCATCCCCAATTTCCATGACAGCACAATGGAGCATGGAGGCTAGATGCATTCCCTGCCTTAGGATCGTCCTATGTATCTCCTCTCCAAGAATAGCACAGACTACATCCCCTCTCCCCTTCAACTTTTTTTCTTTTAGATTTACTTGAGGGGCGCCTGGGTGGCTCAGTTGGTTAAGCAACTGCCTTCGGCTCAGGTCATGATCCTGGAGACCGGGGATCAAGCCCCACATCGGGCTTCCTGCTCGGTGGGAAGCCTGCTTCTCCCTCACTCAGTCCTCTGCTGTGTTTCCTCTCTAGCTGTGTTTCTCTCTGTCAAATAAATAAAATCTTTAAAAAAAAAAAAAAGATTTATTTGAGAGAGAGTGCGCCAGAGTGCAGGCGGGAGGGGCAGAGGAAGAGAGAGAGTCTTAAGCAGATTCCATGCTGAGCACAAGCCGAACACAAGGCTCCATCCCACAACCCTGAGATCACGACCTGAGCTGAAACCAAGAGTCTAAGGATCAATGAACTTCGCCACCCAGGTGCCCCTCCTCTTCTGCTTTCGAACGAAACACCCCCACCCTAACTTGTAGCCGGGAACACTGGTTACCTGAAACTAACATTACAGTGTCCATTCACCCCTGTGGGTGTGGGTGTGTGATTAAGTTCTAGCTCCTAGCATATGGGCAGAAGTATCTTGCAGCAACTTCCAGAAGTGACAGTGAACATGTGGCCTTTGCCTTTTATCCTTTCCTCTTTCCTCCTGGCTGAAATAAAGATATGATGCCTGGATAGTCTAGCATCCTTCTTGGACCATGAGATGAGTGTCATTCCTGCATGGTGGAGCAGAAAACTGAAAGGAGCTAATAAGACCCTAGGCTCTGGACCACTGACGTAGGTGAGAGAATATAATTATGTATTCTCTATGAAATGTGGATCCCATCTTAATCAGGTGCACTTATTTTTTTAAAGATTTATTTCAAGAAGAGCAAGAGTACATGTGCACACAGCAGGGGAGGGATAGAGGGGAAGAGAGAATCTTAAGCAGGCTCCATGCCCAGTATGGAGCCTGACATCGGGGCTCAATCTCTCATCAGGGTCATGACCCTGAGATCATGACCTGAGTTGAAACCAAGAGTCAAACGTTTAACTGACTGAGCCACCTAGGCGCCCCTACTCAGCAACTTGTTTAAGAAGGTACTGTTTAGGGGCACCTGGGTGGCTCAGTTGGTTAAGCGACTGCCTTCAGCTCAGGTCATGATCCTGGAGACCCAGGATCGAGCCCCACATCAGGCTCCCTGCTCAGCAGGAAGCCTGCTTCTCCCTCTCTCACTCCGCCTGCTTGTGTTCCCCTCTGGCTGTGTTTCTCTCTGTCAAATAAATAAAAAATCTTAAAAAAAAAAAAAAAAAAGAAGGTACTGTTTATTGGGCCCATTTTATGAACAAGGCATCTGAGCTAAACAGGACGGCTGGGAAGTCACAAAGCCAGGATTCAAAACCCCAGTGACCTATTCCTGGCTTGTACAGATGTCCACTACCCTACATAGCCTCTCGGGCAGAGGAGACAAAGAAAGGGGATTAAAAAAAAAGTATTAAGTACTGTCTACCTCTAAAGTTGCCATATTTGATCAAAAACTTCAATTCTGCTGTACTCTCACTGTACCAGAATATTCCTACCACTTTCCAGGCTTTGAAAAACAGGATCTCCTGCCATCACCTACACATTCCAGGGTGACTGACTCCCCCAGGCAAGAATAACTGCCAAGCAGGGGGAAAGAAAGCAGCAGCAAAAATGTTCAAAACTCACCCCTGACCCCAGCAAGCGACAGAGACAGAAACTGATTCATGAAAGTGAAAGGTAACGTCAAAGATCATCTACACATTCTGGCACAAAGACACCATCAGGGGCCAGAGTTCTAGGAAATAATCCAACTGTTTGCAACAGGGTCTAAGCTCTTGCCACATTGAAGGGATTTGAGCAAACCTGAAACTAGTGTAATAGTGTGTGGTAATGATCTTTCACGTTAAAAGAATAAGAAAATAAAAAATAAGAGTACATAAAGCTGAAATAAGAATAGTAAAGGGATTTGGGAAGTCCTCTGGTGCAGAGTGTGAGACTATGGCTCCACATCTTGGTAAGACAGGCTAGGCAGCTCTGCAAGGTTCACTGGCTGAGCCAGCTCTTCCCTGGATCACACGTGAGGGAGGGAACACACGAGTCTCAGAAGACGGCACTGCCACACAGCCACCATCCTGTACGGCTGGCAATGCCACCCACACTCACCAGGGACCACTGACTTCTCCCTGGAGGGTGGAATGCTACAACAAAACAGACCCAGCTAAGTCACATCTCTGACTCTTGAATGCTTAATGCTTTCTTCTCCTGATCAGACCCAGCTCCCCAGGGCAGCAACCATGCCCCTATGACACACCCCAGAAATGAGACATTTCCCACCAAACTCAACCACACCTGACCAAAAATGGGGGAGGGAAAAAAAAAAAACTTTCCAGGACAGAAATTGCACATTCGAATGCCTAGAGGAGCCAGACATCGGTGAAGCAGGCCCAGTTGAGAAGGACTGGGATGAAACAGTGAGTGTGTGCCCCGGCTATGAAAACAGTTCCAGAGGATTGTTTCGACAAGGAAGTGGGGCCAAATCTCTGCAAACTTGAAGCTAGACATTCAGGTATCTGTGTAAAATCTCCCAGTTCTAAATGCTGACCTCAAATTCAAAAAATGGTTGACAGCCTAAGGGTTAAACAAGTCCCAGGTAATTTGACCCTGGAGAGTGGCAACCAGAGGTGGCCAAGGCCACCTTACACATGATTAAAAGTCACCACTAGGTTGGGCCTCCCTGGCTGAGGTCAAGCATCTCAAACCAGGTGCCAGAACCCAGGTAGCCAGTCACTTGGAGTCCTTCCTGTATGCAGCCAGAAGCTAGTAAAAGCAATTTAAGCTAGTGTCTGAGAGGCACCCCATGTGAGAGGCACCACCTCTGGGAGAGAGGGAGGAGCCCAGGGGGCGACCACAGTCCTCTATTTTGAGGGGATGCACCATATGCAGATGCAGCGGTCACCTGTGGAGACTTCTATGAAGCAGGGAAAGAGGCAGAACCTTACTCAGTGAGATGAGAAAAGGCAAGTGAGAAGGAATTAAGGAGGGGAGGAGTCCTGCCAAAAATGGCCCCAGGGCACACATTCTGCAGAAGCAGGATTGGCCAAGCAGGAGAGGCTCAGAGACAGCATTTGACTCTAGTGCTGCTGGGAAGGACAGTGGGAAGGACGACAGGTAGGGCTTCTGGCTCCACCCACCTTTCCTGGATGGAGCATCACTCCCCCCACACACCCCTTAAAAGGGCTCTTTGGTGGTGGCGCACTCTCAGCTTGGCATGTCACGCTGACAAATGTGACTCCTTCACTCTCTGCCTAACTCAGTCACTTCCAGAAAGTCTTTTTTCCATCTCTTCCCACAAAAGGCATTCCCAGAGCCCCAGAGCCTACCTTGGCACTGGAATCCTTGCTTCCCGAAGCCCCTGCAAAGGCAGAAACAGGCATGTCAGGCAGCCCTAGAGGCTCAGCCACAAGCTAGTTCCCCCACGCCACCCCCCTTTCCCCCGGCCCTCTACCCCAGGTGCAACCTCCTAGCCACAGGCGGATGCCCAAGAGTCTTCCGCCTTTGGGGGAAAGGGCAGCTGGGAGGTCGGCAACGCCCACCTCCCCTCAATAAGGCAAAAGAAAGGAGCCGCGACCACCAGGTGGTGGGATGGGGGGAGCATTTCCGTGGAGGGGGGGGCAGGAGGGAGATCTGCCCACAGAGATGCCCTAGTACCTTCGGGAAAGAGAAGAGATAAAGATGCATCTAGAGGGAGGATGAGAGGGACCCTGTGCGGTGGTGTTTCCTGGGGAACTGCGAAGAGAAGGAAGGCTCCCCAAGCCTAGAGGGATGGGGTGAGAGCTGGGGAAGAAAAGTGCCCGCAGTGACGCGAGGGGGAAATTGAGGAGTGCAAAGAGGCACCCTGGCCCGCAGGGAAGCGCAATAAGAGATAACCCAGGGCGCCACTACGAGAGACACGGAAGGGGAGGAAAGGATGCCCAACGCCCGCAGGGAGAGAGAGGACACCCGGGGCGCTGCCCCCGGAAAGGAGGGGAGGGGATGCGGGCGCCACAAGCCCGGAAGGAGGCGTGGAGACGGGGGAACCCCGGGCAAGCGGACACTCGAGGCGCTGTCCTCACGGGGAAGGTACACAGCCACCCCATGCTCACGGCAGGTGGAGAACCGGCGCCCGCGCCGCGGCCCCGGGGCGCTCCCGAGGCAGCTAGGAGAAAGAGCGGGCAGGAGGCGACCCGCGGCCGGCCGTCTGGGGCCGGGGAGGAGGAAGCCGCAGGACTGCACCCGGGCGTCCGGGGCGGGAAGCCGGGGTACGCGGGGCCGGGCGGTGCTCGTCTGCCCAACGGGGGCGCAAAGAGGGGGCCCCGCGCGCGGCGCTACCCTCGGGGCCCCGGGAAGATGTCCTGCGCCGGCGCGCTCTCACCAGATGAAGTCGGTGCAGTGGCTGCAGAAGGTGGGCTGCTTGAAGAAGCGGGCGGTGAATTTGTGGTTCTTCACCTCGTGCACGTTCTTCTGCCGGAGGGCGCCTTTGCGGGCGAAGCGCACGGTGCTCTCCTCGCCCTCGCTCGGCGGCGGCCCCGCAGCCGGGTCAGCCATCTTGCGCGCGGGGAGCGGGAGCCGAAAGGTGCCGGCCCCGGGGCCGCGGGACCGCGGGTTGCGGGCCCAGGAAGCGCGCGAGGAGGCGGCCGCTGCTGCCGCCCGGGGCCGCGGGCGCTTCCGCTGCGCCGGCTCTGGCCGCCGCGGCGCGCGGAGCTGGGGCTGTCACTCGCCCAGCTGCCGCCGCTCGTCCAGCTGCGCTTGGCACCGCTGGCCCCAGCTGCGGGGGAGGGAGGCGGGGCCCCGGGTAGGGTCCGCCTCCTTCATTTGCATCGCGCCCCAGGCCCCGCCCAGCGCCGCCAGCTGCTTTACATATTGGCACCCCGAGGCTGCCGGCCTCCCAGTTAAGTGTTCAGAGCCGCAGCGCTGCGACGCGAGGACCGCAGCCGGCTATCGTCAGACCTGAGCCTCGCCCCCTACCCGGTCCTAGGACCCGGGGTTGCATTAAGGGGGTGAGCACTTTGGGTGCGCCCCTGGGGGAACCCAGAACAGAAGGACCGACGGGGACTGGGGGTGGGGGGTGGAAGAGTGTGTGCGACGGATTCCACCCGGCCTCTGCAGAGACTGGTACCCAACCACCCCGCATCCATCCCATTGGTCATTCTGCACGCGTCTCCTGGAGGGATGGGCTCCCGCTGTCACTCATTTGGAAAGGCCTGTGGCTCCACACACTTACACACACATACACGCACACGTACTGCAGAGGTAGGGGAGGAGCAATCCCATTTTATATATCGATATATATAGAGAGAGAATTCTTGGCTTTCTTTGCCCAACCATTTAGAACTGAACTCCCCACCTTCTGTCCATCCCCTCCCCAAAGAGACTCACTTTCCTCAACTGTAAAACGGGGCTGATTGGAGCCCATCTTCACAAATCCTGGTCATATTTGTGCACCATCTGAAAAAAAAAAAAAGTCTATCTGGTTTCTGAGTTTGAATAGCAAGAGATATCCATAGTAGTAAAGTCTCTCCAGATGCTGCTTTCTGCCCAAAACATCTGCATCTGAAGTCTTCTTTTATTTGTTAAAGACAAATTAACAAATATTTGAGAGATGCAGAAGACACACCAACATCCAAGTAGGACACTCTCCTGGATGGAATCTGAAGGATGGAAAGGCAACCAAAAGAATGATAATTGTCTAGATGAGTAGATACTGCAGCGTGATTCAGTGCCCTGTCTATGCACTGTGTTTCAACATCCCCCCCCCATGCCCCACCCTCTGGGAACACAGCAGTGCATTAGACTATGAACTCCTTCACTAGACTTAGGTTCTAACAGCAGGCACCACTCACCATAATGTCATCAGAGCTAAGCTCCATGCCTGACACCTCCTCAGAGCTCAGGAAATATTGGTTGAATAAATAAGGGATTGTGTAAATTAGTGAGTGAAAGCTTAAGGGACATTGCCCCTTACTGCTCCCATGTCCTGTAGGTGTGCAGTTAAATGTCAACTGCTAGATAGATGGCATGGGTACTTGCACTATCCTACTTAGTTCTTGCAACAACAACCCTGTGTAAGTCCAGAATTTTCATTATGGATAAGGACGGTGAGGCTCAGAATAATGAAGACGAACACTCAAAGTCACACTCCTGTTAAATGGAAGTTAGGTCAGCCTAATTGCAAAGCATATTGGTGATAAGGGGGTGGAGGGGAGCAGGGGGGAGTTGAACCAGCTACACTGAACTTCTGCCTAATGAAGCTCAAGTCCCACCATGATGATTTCGCCTGGAAGTTACTGAGTGGTAAGTCATTATTAGGCTGCATGTGGAGAGCAACGGCTGTGACAACAGAACATCCCTCTGCTGCATAGTAATTCAAAGGTAAGGAGGAAAAAATAGCATTCACTTCTAAGGTTGACATGTTTTGGAAACTGGACGTGCCTGTCTATTATTAGTCCTTTAAGAGGCCCCATGGTCAACCAGGGAGGCTTGGGAAAACATCCCAGGAGACACTGCTGCTGAAGCAGATTTCCTTTGAGCCGATGAGCTAGAGGCTTGCAGCCCACATCCTGCCTTTTGAGCAAAGCGCTCTGGCTGACTTTGCTCTGTAACAACAAACGGGACCTCACGGGGCTGAGCCTGGAGAGGCAAGGGCTGGTGGATCCCAAAGAACACTGGACTCCTGGAGGGGCTGTACCATCTGAGGATGAGGGAACACGGTTCCCATTGCGCTCAGATCCCTAGTGCAGGGGTCTCAAACAGGTGACCCTTAGATGCCTTTTTTTTTATTTTTTAAAGCCAGCCAGGCAATTTCTTTTGATTCATATTTGGTAGAACTTCATCGAAAAATTAAGATTCTGACTTCTTTAGGAAATAAGATATGGTTACATGGGGTTCCTGGGTGGCTCAGAGGGTTAAAGCCTCTGCCTTCGACTCAGGTCATGATCTCAGGGTCCTGGGATCAAGGCCCGCGGAGCCTGCTTCCTCCTCTCTCTCTGCCTGCTTCTCTGCCTACTTGTGATTTCTCTCTGTTGAATAAATAAATATTTTTTTTAAAAGATATGGTTCCATGGACCCTATCTTCCTCCACCCACTCATGCATTTGTTCATTCATTGAGCCATGAATTTATTAAGCACCTGCTATGTGCTATTCCACACACTGTTGAATAAAACAGACCAAAAAACAGCCCTTCATGGAACTTGCAGTTTATGGGGAAAACAGACAATAACCTAGTAAACTAACAAATCTTTACTAGGTGGTGTAGAGATTGATGCCATAAAGAAGAACAAAGCATAAGAAAGGAATGAAAAGTAGCGCCCAGGGAAATCCTTTCTGATAAAGACCATCTGGGAAAACACCTGAATGAAGTGAGAGGGTAAGCCATGGGGCTGTCTGAGGGTAGAGTGTTCCAGACAGATAAGAAAAACAAATGCAAAGGACATGGGGAAGGAGTGCTCAGCATGTTGGAGAAGTAGCAACAAGGTCTCTGTGGCTGGAGTGGAGAGACGGGAGACAGAGGGTACAAGATAAGGCCCATAAGATAGCAGGGCATCGCACACTTGTAAGGATTTTGGATTTCATTCCAGCGAACAGGAGGCTACTGGATGGTGAAGTGTGGAGAAGTAGCCTGATGACTTGTTTGCTTTTTTTTTGTTGTTATTATTATTGTTGTTGTTTTTAAGATTACTCCAGATACTATGTGGAAAAATAGACTGAAGAGGGGAGAAAGTAGAAGTAGGAGAAGCAACTGAGATCACTGAAGCAGATGAGACAAGAGATGGTGACAAGACAGCATGGTGCCACATGGAGCTAAAGGACTATAAGATGCCTATAGATTTTCCATGGGCCCTCTAGGTTACCAAGGCCCTATACAGTCCACTCTACTAATAAAGGAATGAACGTTGGCCACTTGAAAGATTTCAGAGGCAATGGACATGCAGGTTGCTCTGGCCAGGAATGGAGTCCAAGATCTCTTAAGTCTAAGGTTCAACCTTTTGTATATATTAGTTTTCTGTGGGTACCATCATGAATTATCACAAACCAGTGGTCTAAAAACAACAGAAATTCATTCTTTCACAATTCTGGAGGTCAGAAGGCTGAAATCAAAATGTCTGCAGGGTCCCACTCCCTCTGGAGGCTTCAGAGAAGAATCCTTCCTTGCCTCTTCCGAGTTCCAGTGGCTGATGGCATTCCCGGACTTGTGGTCACATCACCCCTATCTTTGCCCCCATCTTCAAATGAACTTCTCTCTCTCTGCCTCTCTTCCCCTCTTCTGTTTAATCACTTCTGTGTATCTCTTACAAGGGCACAGGTCATTGGATTTAGGGCTTAGGCAGATAATCTGCGATGATCTCTTCATCTCAAAATCCTTAATTACGTCTTCGAAAAAACTTTTTTCCAAATAAGATAACATTAGCAAATTCCAGGAATGAGGACACGGACATATGTTTTTGGGGTGGGAGGGCACTTAATCCCTGATAGTGCATAACCCTGGACAAGTCACTTTATCCTTCCGGACCTCACTTTCCTTCTCTGTAAAACAGGGGCAGAGATGTAGTTTGCCTTCCAAATCTTTCATTACAAGGTTGTATTCTCCAATATACTAGTCACTAGCCACACATGGCTAGTAAGCACTTGGAATGTAGCTAGTCTGAATTGAGATGTGATTATAACTACAAAATGCATCCCAAAACATCAAGTACTTAGAACAACAACAGCAAAAAAGTAAAATATTTCCTAAATAACTTTTATCTTCATTACATGTTGAAATTATGGCATTTCAGTTATATTGGGCTGAAGCAGGTTTCTCAAAATAATTTCATCTGTGTCTGGGCCTAACAGAAAATACAAAATTACATATGTGGCTCATGTTATATTTCCTTAGACAGTTGTATTCTAAAGAACAGACTTAAATAACATTAAATAAATTAATCGTTAAAACGGAGTAATATGGGCACCTGGGTGGCTCAGTTGGTTAAGCGACTGCCTTTGGCTCAGGTCATGATCCCAGAGACCCAGGATCGAGTCCCACATCAGGCTCCCTGCTCGGCAGGAAGCCTGCTTCTCCCTCTCTCATTCCCCCTGCTTGTGTTCCCTCTCTGGCTGTGTTTCTCTCTGTCAAATAAATAAAAATCTTAAAAAAAAAAAACAGAGTAATATAAAATAAAAGCTCATCTCTATTCTGGTGGCATCAGCAGTGACAAGGTCTGCTTTCAAGATGCACACTCACATGGCTGATAAGTTGGCACTGGCTGTCAGCTGGGACCTCACCCAAAGCTTTGAACTGGGGGCTTCTTTCCTTTTTATGTGGACCTCTCCAAGGCAGCTTGAGCTTCCTCTTAGCATGGTGGTTGAATTCCAAGAGTGAGTGTTCCAGGAGATGACAAGTGGAAGATAACAGTTCTTTAAAGCCTGACCTGGAAACTGGTACAGTGATCATTTCTGACCTATGCTAGTGGTCAAACAATCTCAGAGCCCTATACTCATGGCCCAGTAAAGAGAGTGTCTTATTAAGAAGACCCCATGTCTCACTAGAAAGGTGTAAAAAATTGGGGAGCCACATAGGAGGAGCTTAACAAGTATTTATTGAATTAACAAAATGTCACAATTCCCATCTGACATGTGAGAAAACAGAAATTTGAAAAAGTAAAGCAATTCTCAAGGTCACTTTAGAACTGCTACTAATAATAGAGGTGCCAGGCTGCCTCAGTCACTGGAGCATGTGACTCTTGATCTTGGCGTTTGTAGAGGTTTGAGCCCCACACTGGGTGTAGAGATTACTTAAAAATAAAATCCTAAAAAAAAAAAGAAGAAGAACTGGGGCACCTTGGCGGCTCAGTTGGTTAAGCAACTGCCTTTGTCTCAAGTCATGATCCCGGAGTCCCGGGATCAAGTCCTACATCGGGCTCCCTTTTCCATGGGGAGTCTGCTTCTCCCTCTGACCTTCCCTCTCATGCTCTCTCTTACTCTGTCTCTCAAATAAATTTAAAAAATTAAAAATTAAAAAAAAAGAGCTGCTACTACAATAATTAAAAACTAATATTAAGAAACAGGAAAGTATGGTCCACTCAAAGAAAAAAAAACAAATCAACAGAAAATAAATAAATAAATCAACTATCTCAGTGAAAGACCACAGAGAAGTGAAAGACCATGGAGAACCTACTAAACAAATATTTTAAAACAACTGTCTCGGGGCGCCTGGGAGGCTCAGTTGTTTAAGCATCTGCATTCAGCTCAGGTCATGATCCCAGGGTCCTGGGATTGGGTCCCACATTGGGCTCATTGCTCAGCGGGGAGTCTGCTTCTCCCTCTCCCTGAGCTCTGCCTACCTGTGCTATCTGTCACATAAATAAACAAGATCTTTAACAAAACAAAAAAACCCATCTCAAAAATGCTCAAGGAACTAAAGAAAGACATAGAGAAAGTCAAAAAAAGAATGGATGAACAAAATGGAAACTTAAAAAGAAACCAAAAGAAATTCTAGAAGAGTACAATAACTGTAATTTTAAACATACAGTAAAGGGATTCAAAGGCAGATCTGAGCAGACAGATGAAAATATCAGTGAACTTGAAGACAGGAAAACTGAAATTATCAAGAAACAGAAAGAAAAAAAAGTGAAAAAAAAAAAGTGAACAGAGCCTAAGGGACCTATGGAATGCCATAAGTAAATGAACATACTTATTGTGGGAGTCCCCAAAGGGGAAACAAGAAAGAAAGGGCAGAAAGATTACATGAAGAAATAATGGCCAAAAACTTCCCAAGTTTCATGAAAGTCATGACTATAGACATCCAAGGAGTTCAAATAACTTGAAGTGAGATAAATTCAGAGACTCATACTGAGACAAAAGACAAGATTCTTGAAAGCAGCAAGAGAAAAGTGACTCATCACATACAAGGAACCCTCAATATGATTACAATCAGGTTTCTCATCAGAAACTTTGGAGTCCAATGGTAGTGAAATAATATATTCAAAGTCATAAAAGGAAAAACACAAACATAACAAACAAAAATCCTAAAACCAGCAAAACTGCCCTTCCAACTGTGAGGGAGAAATGAATTCATTCCTAGATTTAAAACAAAAACAGGGGCGCCTGGGTGGCTCAGTTGGTTAAGCGACTGCCTTCAGCTCAGGTCATGATCCCGGAGACCCCGGATCGAGTCCCACATCGGGCTCCCTGCTCGGCGGGAAGCCTGCTTCTCCCTCTCTCACTCCCCCTGCTTGTGTTCCCTCTCTGGCTGTGTTTCTCTCTGTCAAATAAATAAAATCTTTAAAAATAAATAAATAAATAAATAAATAAATAAATAAATAAATAAATAAATACATAAAAAACAACTCAGGAATATCTTCATCACTGGACTTATGCTGCAAGAAATGCCAAAGGGAGTCATGTAGCTTGAAATGAAAGGACGCTAGACTGCAACTCAAAGCCATAGGAAGAACTAAATATTTTGGTAAAAGGGAATATATAGGTAATTATAAAATCTAGTGTTATCACACAAATGGTTTGTAAGTCTGTTTTTTGTTTTGAACTTACTACATTTTGTTTACAAAAGAATTATTAGTCCTAAAAACTAGTATGATTGTAACTCTGGTTTGTAACTTCACATTTTGTTTTTTTACATAATTTAAGAGACTAATGAATCATCAAAAACATTATGGGTTTATATTTTTGGACATGCAAGGCACAATGATGTCATTTTGTGACATCAATAAGTAGGTGGGAAGAGTACTGTATAGGAGTAGCGTTCTGTATGTGTTGACGTCAAGCTGGGACAAACTCAAGTTCAAGGGCTTTAACTTTAGGATATTAAATGTAATCTCCATGGTGGCCACAAAGAAAATAGTTATAGAATATACACAAAAGGAAATGAGAAAGGAATTAAAATGTTTCACTACCAAAAATCAGCTAAACACAAGTGAAGGAAGTAATTGCAAGAAATGAGGAATAAAGAAGTCATAAGGTAATTAGAAAACAAAACGCCAAAATGACAGAAGTTAAGTCCCTCCTTATCAGTAATTAAAGGTAAGCTCTCCAGGGGAACCTGCCTGGCTTGGTCACTGGTGTGTGTGACTTGATCTTGAGGTTGTAGATTCAAGCCCCACATCAGGTGTAGAGATTGCTTAAAAATAAAATCTTCTAAAAAATACAAAAATAAATGTTAACTCTCCAGTCACGAAACAGAGACTGGCAGAATAGATTTTTTTTAAATGCGATCCAACCTTATGCTGTAAAAGGTGATCACGATGTCCTAGCAGCATCATTCACGATGGCTAAACTCCAGAAGCAACCTAAGTGTCCATCAACGGATGAATGGATAAGCAAAATGTGGTCTATACATACAACGGAATATTACACATCCTTAAAAAGAAAGAAAACTGCTACAAAATGGACGAACTTTGAGGACATTTTGCTACATGAAACGAGCCAGTTACAAAGAGACAAAGACCCTAAGATTCAACTTACATGAGATGTCTACGGTAGTCAAGAGCCTAGAGACAGAAAGTGGAATGGTGGTTGGAAAGAACGGAAAGCTACTGTTTAATGGGATATAGAGCTTCAGTTCTGCACGGTGGAAAGAGTTCTGGAGGTGGATCGTAGTGATGGTTGCACAATCACATGAATGTACTCTATACCACTTAATTATACACTTGAGATGATTGCAATGATAAATGTTATTTGCATGTATTTTACCACCACAAAAAAAAGGGGGAAGGATGTGAATGGATTAATGGATACAGAATTTCATCTTGAGATGAAAAAGTTCTAGAGATGGATGGTGGTGATGGCAAAAACTTGCTTGGATGCTGACATGGAACCAGACCCTGTGCTAGGCACTTTACATGCTCTGGTGTTTCCACGGCATGACTCCTCTGTTATAAACAGATGAAACTAAGTTCCAAGGAGTTCTGTAAGTCTTCCAAGGCTCCATGTTACAAACAGCGGCACTTGGATATGAGCCCAGGTCTTCCGACTGCAGGCCCCCTGCTTTAATCACTGGTAATTTTATGACATTCCCTGAGAAACATATCTCATAAGAATGGGGCACTTCTGCATAGGAAAACTGTACCAGAAAAGATACCTTTATTTTTATTTTAAGATTTTATTTATTTAGGGGTGCCTGGGTGGCTCAGTTTGTTTAGCATCTGCCTTTGGCTCAGGTCGTGATCCCAGGGTTCTGGGATCAAGCCCCACATCAGGCTCCTTGTTCAGCGGGGAGCCTGCTTCTCCCTTTGCCTGTGCCCGCCACTCCCCCTGCTTGTGCTCTCTCTCTCTGTCAAATAAATGAAAATAACAATCTTTTTAAAAATTCTATTTAAGATTGTATTTATTTATGGGGTGTCTGGGTGGCTCAGTTGGTTAAGCATCCAACTCTTAGCTTCAGCTCAGGTCATGATCTCATGGGTCACAGGATCAAGCCCCACAAACACGTCCACTCTGTGCTCAGGTCAGAGTCTACTTGTCCCTCTCCCTCTGATCCTCTCACTTCTCACACTCTCTATCTCTAACTCTAAAATAAAGAAATGAATAAAAACTTTCAGAAAAATCATTTTTTTTATTTTATGTATTTTTTATTTGAGAGGGAGAGCACACGCAGGCGATGGGGGTGGGAGGAGCACAGAGGGAGGGACAAGCAGACTCCACACTGCACTCAAAGCCCGACCTGGAGCTTGACCTGGGGCTCCATCTCCTGACCCCAAGATCATGACCTGAGTCTAAATCAAGAGTTGGCCACTTAACTGACCAAGCCACCCTAAGAAAGAACTCAAGAAAAGAAAACTTTAAAAAAAGAGAGATTTTTTATTGCAGTGTAGCATATATACAAGGTACATTAATTTTAAGCCTACAGCAGAATATGTTTTTACATATGTCTATACCTATGTAACCTCTACCAGATCAAAATGCAGAAAATTTCTAGCTCCCAGCAAAACTCTCTTGTGCCTTTTCTCAAGAGATATTCCCTCCAGAGGAATCCACTGTCTGATTTTTACTATCATAGATTAGGTTTATTTATTTTAAGAACTTTTTAACATTGTGGTTTAATATATGGAACATAAATTTACCATTTTTAGCATTTCCCCAGTTTTACTGAGATGTAATTGACATAAAATAGTTATTAGTTAGGGTATACAACATAATTACTCAATAATATTGCAAAATATGACCACAATAAGTTTAGTTAACATCACTCAGCTCACATAGCTGTACATTTTCTTCTTGGGATGAGAACTTTTTAAGATATACTCCCTTAGCAACTTTCAAACATAGAATATAATATTGTTAACTATAGTCACCAGGATGTATATTATATCCCCAGAATTTATCTTTTAACTGGAATTTTTACCTTTTGACCACCCACTACCCTCATTTCATCTACCCCCATCCTCTGTTTCTGGCCACCACCAATCTATTCTGTTTCCATAAGTTCTTTTTTTCTTAAGATTCCACATGTAAATGAGGTCATATAGCATTTACCTTTCTCTGTTTCACTTATTTCATCTAGCATAATGCCCTCAAGTTCTACCCAAGTTGTCACAAGGACAGGATTTCCTTCTTTTTTGGGTGAATAATATTCCTGTGTGTGTTTGTGTGTGTGTGTGTCTGTGTACACACACTGTATGTTATGTTATCCATTCATCCATACCGAGCCATCGATGAACACTTAGCATGTTTCCATGTCCTGGATGTCACATATAACGCTGCAATGAACACAGAGAAGCAGTTATCTCCTTGAGACGGTGATGTTTTGTTTCCTTCAGATACATATCCAGAAGGAACTGCTGGATCACAGTGGTTCCATTTTTAATTTCTTGAGAACCTTCCACATTGTTTTTCAAAATAACTGCACCAATTTACATGGCCATCAAGAGTGCTCAAGGGTGGGTTTCTGCACATCCTTACCAACCCTTGTTGTCTCTTGTCTTTTTGATGACAGCCATTCTAACAGGTGTGAGGTGGCATCTCGTTGTGGTTTTGATTAACTATCTCTGAGTGTGCAGTGGTGGTAAGTACGTTTACATTGTTGTGCAACCCATCTTCAGAACTTCTTTCATCTTGCAAAACTGAAACCCTTTAAACAACACCCTATTCCTCCTGCCCTGGCCCCTGGCAACCACTCTTCATCTTTCTGTCTCTGATTTTGAATACTCGCAGTAACTCACATGCATTGAATTATACAGTATTTATCTGGGCGTACCTGATGGTCTTAGTTCAGGCTGCCATAACTAATCATCAACTGAATGGCTTAACCAACATTTATTTCTCATGGTTCTAGAGGCCAGAAATCCAAGATGAGGATGCCAGAGTGATGAAGTTCCTGGTGACAGCTCTCTTCCTGGTCATGTCCTCATGTGGCCTCTCCTTGGTACAAGCACGCAGAGAGAGAGTCAGATCTCATGTCTCTTCTTTTTATAAGGGCATTAATCCCATAGTGGGGGCTCCAACCTCATGACCTCATCTACACCTAATTACTTTCCATAGATCCCACCTCCATCTACCATCTTATCGAGGATTAGGGCTTCAACAGGTGAATTGGGGGGGGGGGGGAACACAAACATTCAGTACTAAGTGTCACTGGCTTATGACACTTAGCATAATGTTTTCGAGGCTGACCCATACTGGAGCATGTATCAGAATTTCCTTCCTTTTTAAGGGTAAGATCATACATTATTCTTGCCTTCTCTTGAATTTCCTATAAATGGGAATATCTGGATTTTTTTTCACTCTACATAATGTCTGTAAGATTCGTCCATGTTTTATTATGTCAGCATCCATTCATTTGTTGTTGTCATTGCATGA
Source organism: Spilogale gracilis (assembly GCA_004023965.1). Taxonomy (NCBI): domain Eukaryota; kingdom Metazoa; phylum Chordata; class Mammalia; order Carnivora; family Mephitidae; genus Spilogale; species Spilogale gracilis. Next base: position 231,158 of record PITA01000626.1, read on the forward strand.
ATATACCAACAACCTGTTTATCCGGTCAATGTCAATGGCCACGTGGGATGTTTTCAGTTTGGGACTACTCTAGAAAACTCCATTATGAACATCCTTGTGTGTGTGTAATGTGAACTTAGGCACCCACCTCTCTTGGATAAATGCCTAGAAGGGGAATTTCTACAAACCAGCTCCTTTCAGCCCTTTGACCTGACTCCCAACATCTGGGGCTGGTTGTAGCTAGTGTCATCCGGGTCCTGGGTCCACCCCTGCTCCCCAGGAAAGAGCCTGGATCTCCAGCTTTCCCCCTCACTCCTCTCAATGCCTCCCGTACCTAGGTGGGTTCTCAGAGCACAGCAACAAACAGGAACTTGAACAGGAAGTAATTGTGGGTAAAACGCTGTGTAATAATGAACACAGCACAATGAAACCCAATTCTCAGGTCAGGGAAAGTTCTTATTGGCTTTACTAAGTTCTAGAAAAGGAAACAGAAAATAAAGCACAAGGGCACAAACAAAGAGGGCAAACATGTAGACTGCGGCACAGTAATTGTGGCTCAGATCCAAAGGCCGACTTGTCGTCATGGGGGTCAGGCTCTGCTCCCATCCTCGTTCAAGGCCTTCAGGGAATAAAGTCAGAGGCCAGCCCACTCTTTGTGAAAAGAGGGTAGCAGGTAGGGGAGAAGTGCTGGAAACAGCTAGCACCAAGCTGAGACTTTCTCCTCAATATTTTTGGAATCACTGAGAGCACGTTAAATCCAGAATGAGTCTCATTGTGAGATCCAGTGTGATCTGGTGCCTTGTGAAAGCAACACCAGAGGTCATGATCGGGTCCTCCTTTGGGGAATCAGGATGCGGAGGGCTGACTCAGTCTGAGAAGGGAGGACTTTCTCTTTCTCTTTCCGCCACGACGTTGTCTGGAAAAGGAGAACTGGGTACACATTCTCCCTGGAGAGCCCAAACCGGGTGGGAGAGACAGCTTGGTCTTACACCTTCCTCACTTGGCGCTCTTCAGCAGGGCCAGCACGAGGGGGAGGTGAGAGAGGCCACGTCTTGTACATACAGAGCGGACCCACCAAGATGCTGCTAGGATTAAATGAGCTGATGCCCGACATGTGCTTGGAACAAGTTTTAAATATGTTTTAGTGCTTGAAATTATTATTATTTCATACAATCATGTTGAATTTCATAGTACCCTAATTATTATCATCCTGCCATTCTGTTACTGGTAACAGTAGTTCGACGACTATTAGTATTTTTGCTCTGGGAGAGGAACGGTTGTGTCGTCACTGGGTACAGAGGGGATCTGCTTCTCTTCCCTGCCTCTGAGAAGTCTCTCCTGGATCCTGGGTCTTCCAGGAGGTATCCCTCACCTGTGACCCTCTGCCATCTGGAATTGACCGGATCATTGCACTTACCCTGTACTGTATCCCCTGTGCACCTGACCACCTCCCCCAAGTAGTCTAGGACTTCTGAAAAGACAGAAGCAGTCCTGTCTTGCTTACCAACTTCTCCCCCTCATGGCAGTGCACAACACCTGCCACATCATGCCACCAGAACTACATTTATCATCTTAGAGGACTCTGAGCTGGTATCCAGAGACCTCTCTCCAATTTTTCTACAATGGGATTGCACTAACCTGGTTGGGATGGGAGAATGGCAATCTTTTCCATACCCATCAACTCTCCTATTTAGCCTGAAGTCATGTAATAATAAAACTATCATTAGGGTTTCTTTTAGTGCTCCCATTTACTGGGGGCTTCATACAGGCTAAGCGCTGCTGGCCACTTTTGTAATGGGTTAACTCATTGGATCTTCATAATAACGATATAGATAGGTGACCGCATTGCCCTTTTTAAACATAAACCAAGGCACAGAGAAGTCCAGTGAGCACTCAAGATCACTCAGCCACCAAGTAAAAGAGCTATGCTCCAAATCCTCACTCTGACCTCAGAGGCTGTGCTACTGAGCTCTAAACGAGACTCAGCTCCCTGGGATAACAGAACCTGCCACCCACATTTGTGAGGAGATGCCAGCTCATTCTCCCCCCTCGCCCCCAGCAATTTACTTACTCCCTCTTGTAACGAGAGAGTGCCAACGGGAGAACATATGAGGAAGAGAAAATAGATTTTGTCATTTCTGTAAGAGGGCACCTGATCCCTGCAGGTTAAAAAGAAATCTTTAATATAACATCTCTCTTCATTCTGGAATTCTTCTCTGTGTTTGGTCAGTCAGCTTAATCTCAAGCAGGCCAAGCAGAATGCCCAGCCATAAAACTGTGCTTCTAGACACAGAGCAGCCAGGAAAAGGGAGGTCTTAACAGAAAACCGCAGTGCCAAATGCAGAAAGCACAAAAGAAACTATCCTGTCGAGGAGATATTTATTGCACACCTTCTCTGCTTTGGGATTTTGCATTCCAGGTTTGGGTTTTTTTGTGGGGTTTTTTTGTTTGTTTTTTTTTAAGATTATTTATTTATTTGTTTGTTTGTTTATTTATTTATTTAACAGAGAGAAACACAGCCAGAGAGGGAACACACAAGCAAGGGGAGTGAGAGAGGGAGAAGCAGGCTTCCTGCTTAGCCGGAAGCCCGATGTGGGACTTGATCCCAGGTCTCCAGGATCATGACCTGAGCCGAAGGCAGTCGCTTAACTAACTGAGCCACCCAGGCGCCCCTGTGGTTTTTTTTTTTTTTAAACAAGTGTCAAGGCATCCACAAAGCACGTTTTCTTCCCACCACCCTGAATTCTTCACACAATGGGCTAGCATAGAATAAGGTAATATTTTCATTGAAAAATGACTTTTTCCTTCTGCTCAATTTTAGAACAGTTCATATGTTCACATTTTCACAAGTCAAAATGATATTAAAAATTATCATTGAGGGACGCCTGGGTGGCTCAGTTGGTTAAGCCACTGCCTTCGGCTCAGGTCATGATCCCGGAGACCCAGGATGGAGTCCCATGTCGGGCTCCCTGCTCAGCAGGAAGCCTGCTTCTCCCTCTCTCACTCCCCCTGCTTGTGTTCCCTCTCTGGCTGTGTTTCTCTCTGTCAAATAAATAAAATCTTTAAAAAAAAAAAAAAAAAGAATTTAAAAAAAAAAAATTATCATTGAGAAGTGTATTTCCTACCTCCACTACTCCCTTCACCCCCCTCCTTAGAAATAACTGCATTTTTTTAAAAAGCATATTGGGGCACGTGGGTGGCTCAGTCAGTTAAGTGTCTGCCTTTGGTTCAGGTCATGATCTCAGGGTCCTGGGATCAAGACTGGCATTGGGCTCTCCACTCAGCAGGAAGTAGGCCTCTCCCTCTCACTCTCCCTCTGCATGCTCTCTCTCAAATTAAAATAATTAATTTTTAAAAAATTTTATAAAAAGCATATTTATTCATTTCTTAGTTCCTTGTTCATCTGTCCACACTTCCTTTATCAGATTTCCCTATTTCAATATAATAAAATGAGAATACGTATTCTTACATATTCTTCTTTCCCCCCTGCCTCACACAAAAGGCACTGAACCTAGTACAATATTCTGTACTTTGTCTTTTACTTAATGATCTCTCTGGATGCCTTCCCATATTAGAACATAGACAACTTTCTTAATTTTTGCAGCTGCTTTGTACTCCACTCAAGGATGCACCTAGTTAGTTTAACCAGTCCTTCATGGGTGAACATTTGAGCTGTTTTAATTACAAATGGGGCTGTGATAAATGATCTCATACCTGGTGCTTGGCTGGCTCAGCTGGAAGACTATGGGGCTCTTGATCTGGGGGGCATTCCAGGTCCCCACGTTGGGTGTAAAGATTACTTTAAATAAATAAACTTTTAAAAAATCTACCTTGCATAGACATCACTTCCTCCCCACAGCTGTGCATCTGTACAATAAATCCCAGAGCTAAGGATTGCTAGGTCAAAGGTTAAGTGCTTTTCCCAAGTGCTGGGTGTCGCCAGCTTACTGTTACCACCTTGGGCACCCACACCAGTCATCGTGACAGCGCCCGTTTCCCCACCGCCTTCCCTCAAAAGAGAGACCCTTCTCTTTTTGCCAATCTGATAAGTGAGAAATGGTATCTGGCATCATTGTGACTTGCGTTTACCTTCGGAGGGGTAAGGCTGGGCATCTTTTCCTAAGAACAACGTGTTAAAGACACTTTTCTTGTGAGTGACAGACCCTCATTAGGGACAGCTCAGGCGGATACGGGGGAAATTACTGTAAAAATTACAGAGGTGTCTCAGGAGGCCAGGGCCAGCAACCTAGCCAGTCTCCAGAAAGGATGATAGAGAAAAAATTTTAAATGTTAACCAGATTTCTCTTCAACTCCCACTTGTGAACTATGGCCTCCTTATATCTCCCCAGTGTACCTGATACCTTTTCCACCCCCACAAGTGCTATCAATAGTCTTATCTCCAAATACCCAGACTGAGATTCTTGTTGACTCAACTTTCTTCCCTAGGGCATCCCTGGTCCCATCAGCCATAGCTGGAGGTGGGGAGGAAGAAGAGAATCCAAAAGCACAATTGCTAGGGACCTATCTCTAGTAGATGCTCGTTGCATGCCTCCAGAAAATCCACTGCCCCTTCTCTCACTGTCCCTCCTCCATGTGGGGCTCTGCCAAAAAAGAGAGAAGGCTTCTACGTTCTTGGCAGAATCCTACTTGGAGGATGGTCTACTCTTCTCTGCATGGTCCCAGTGCTTTTCCAAGTCAATCATGGTACTTCCACTCTGACTGCTAGTAACAGGTTTAGGAGTAGACATGGGAGGAAGTTCTAGCCAATGATACATAAGGCAACATTCATTCCTCACTGTTGAGAACAGATACAGTGTCAAGATGGTCCCTCTCCCTTGGACTTTGTGTTGTTCTACCTGTAGGTGATTCCATCAATTAATTTGTGCTACATAACAAATGGCCCTCAAAATCTGGAATTCTTATGATTCTTAATTCTTCTAGATTCTTAATATAGAATCATTTATCATTTATCATGATTGTGTGCATTGGTCAGCTGGCTCTTTTGGTCTGGGCTAGATCAGCTGCGGTGGGATGATCCAGAATGACCTCACTCACAGGTCTGATCATTGACTGGCTGGTTGGTCTACAGCGCAGCAAGAGAAAAAAAGAAAAAGAAAAAAAAAAAGCTCCCATATGCAACCTCTTTTCAAGTATCTTTCTTTTTAAAGATTTTATTTATTTATTTGATAGAAACAAACACAGCTAGAGAGGGAACACAAGCAGGGGGAGTGAGAGAGGGAGAAGCAGGCCTCCTATGGAGCAGGACTCTGAGATCATGACCTGAGCTGAAGGCAGACGCTTAACCAACTGAGCCACCCAGGTGCCCATCAAGTATGTTCACGTATAACATTATTATACCATTAACCAAAGCAAGTCACATAGCTAAACCCTGACTGCGTAAAGAAATAGGCTGTATCTGTTGACTGGGATAGCTGAAAAGTAGTGTGGCCATTTGTGCAGCCTATCACTGTGATGACTAGAACTCTAGCCATCTTGGAACTGTGAGGGGTGCTACCCTCAGGATGGCAAATGAGAAGATGAGAAAGATTCTCAACCTTGACATTCAACCAATGATTTTTTTTCTTTTTAAAACCTGGAGAGGTGCCACGGCTAAGTTTCCTCATCTCTAAAATGCAGATAATTGGGGACACCTCGGTGGCTCAGTTGGTTGAGTGTCCAGTCATGGTCTTGGGTGGTGGGATCGAGTCCTGCCTCAGGGTCTGCGCTCAGCAGGGGGTCTGCTTGCCCCTCTCCCTCTGCTCCTCCCTCCTCCCCCATTCACACATGTTATCTCCTTCTCTCTACCCCATAAATAAATAAATAAATAAATAAATAAATAAATAAATAAAATCTTAATAATATATTATGTGGAGTCCAGAAATAACAAGGGTTACTCATACATGCCTGGTGGGATTTTAAAATGGTATGTCCACTCTGGAAAAGTGTATGACAGCTTCTTACAAAGCTAAATATTCTTGAGACTATATCAAACTTGAAAAATTTAGGGTCACCTGGGTGGCTCAGTCAGTTAAGCATCTGTCTTTGGCTCAGAACATGATCCCAGGGTCCTGGGGTCGAGTCTACATCAGGCTCCCTGCTCACTGGGGAGTCTGCTTCTCCTTCTCCCTCTGCTCCCTTCACCCCTGCTCGAGCTCTCTCTCCATATCTCTCTCAAATAAATAAATAAAATCTTTAAAAAAAAAACTCGAGAACTTTGATACATCAAAGGGCATAATCAATAGAATGAAAAGGCAACCTACAGGAGGGGAAAAAGTATTTGCAAATCATTTAGCTGATAAGGGATTAATGTTCAGGATATATAAACAATTCATGCAGCTCAACAACAAATAAACTGCCCAATTTAAAAATGGGTGAGGACTCTAATAGACATTTCTTCAAAAACAATATATAAACGGCCAATAAGCATATGAAAAGATGTTCAAATCACTAATCATCAGCCAAATGCAAATCAAAACCACAAAGAAATATAACTTTACACCCATTAGGATACTTACTAATTTTTTAAAGATTTTATTTATTTGAGAGAGAGAGAGATCACAAATAGGCAGAGGGCCAGGCAGAGAGAGAGGGAAGCAGGCCCCCTGCTGAGCAGAGAGCCTGATATGGGACTCCATCCCAGGACCCTGAAATCGTGACCTGAACTGAAGGCAGAGGCTTAACCCTCTGAGCCACCCAGGTGCCCCAGGATACTTACTATTAAAAAAAAAACAAAAAACGGGGCGCCTGGGCAGCTCAGTCAGTTAGGCATCTGCCTTTGACTCAGGTCATGATCTCAGAGTCCCAGGACTAAGCCCCAAGTCAGGTTCCCTGCTCAGCAGGAAGTCTGCTCCTCCCTCTCTCTCTGCCCCTCCCTCTGCTCCTCTCTCTCTCTCAAATAAATAAATACATAAAATCTTTTTTAAAAATAAAATAAAAGTGAATAGAAAATAACAAGTGTTGGGGAGGATGTGGAGAAATTGGAACCCTTGTGCACTGTTAGTGGGAATGTAAAATGGTGCAGCTGCCGTGGAAAGCATGAAACGTCCTTTAAAAATTAAAAACAGGGCGCCTGGGTGGCTCAGTGGGTTGAAGCCTCTGCCTTCCGCTCCGGGTCATGGTCTCGGGATCCTGGGATCAAGACCCGCATCAGGCTCTCTGCTCGGCGGCGAGGAGGCTGCTTCCTCCTCTCTCTCTGCCTGCTGCTCGGCCTACTTGTGATCTCTCTCTCTCTCAAATAAATAATAAATACAATATTTTTAAAAAATAAAAATAAAAAACAGAATTACTCTATGATCCAGAAATGCCACTTGCAAGTATATATCCATAAGAATTGAAAGCAGGGTATCGAAGTGACCCTTCACACACTCATATTCATAGCAGCCATATTCACCGTAGCTAAGAAGCAGAAGCAACCCAAATATCCATGAATAGATGAACGTGGAATATTATTCAGCTTTAGAAAGGAAGGAAATTCTATCATCTGCTACAATATGCATAAACTTCCAGGACATTAGGCTAAGTGAAATAAGCCAGTCACAAAATGACAACTGCCATAAGATTCCACCTACAGAAGGTACCTAGAGTAATCAAATTCCTTTTCTTCCTCCATCTATACACCCCAGCATCAGGGAGTCTCCCTCCCCCTTGGCACTATGCTCTGGCATAATCAAGGGACTCCCCTTGTGGTCCTTGGCTGTTTGTAGTCTCAGATCTGAGAAGGCTTTAGAATCCCTGGCGCCCGTGTCTGTGATTCACTTTCTGCCTGGTCTGTATCTTTGCTTGCTAGTCCTTTCCATCCTAAAGGCATGTCCTCTAAAATTGAGCCTTACTAGAGGCACCTGGCTGGCTCTATCAGAGGAGTGTGTGACTCTTGATCTTGGGGTTGGGAGTTTGAACCCTGTGTTGGGTGTAGAGATTACTAAAAATAAATTAATTAACTTTAAAATTTAGGTTCCCTAGAGGGCTCCTTGTGTAGTCACACTCCTTTAATGGGTGCCTCTCCCTCCTCCTCTTTATTCTTACTGGCCATTGTGAGCATTTCTCAATTTTCTCAAGCAAACTTCCTTTCCAAGCCTTACCTCATGAAATGCTGGATAACATTCTTCTCAGTTGTCTGAAATCTGAGTACTAATTAGGACTCTTTCAGTCACAAGTTCCAAAAGTTGAATTTAAACTGAATAGAGGACCGGTTTTATTTTTTAGGATTTTTAGGCTCACATAACTAAAACCTCCAAAGACAGTACTGTCTTCAGGCACAGTTTGCTCCAGGTTTTCCAACCATGTCCTTAAGAATTATTCTCTTTGTCTCTTGGCTGTACTTTCCTGGGTTGCCTTCATCTTCAGATAGCATCTGCCCACGTAGGGCCCCTGGAAGCTCTGAGCATAATTCTACTGCTTTTTTTTTTAAGATTTTATTTATTTGACAGAGAGAAACACAGCCAGAGAGGGAACACAAGCAGGGAGAGTGAGAAAGAGAGAAGCAGGCTTCCTGTCAAGCAGGGAGCCCGATGTGGGACTCGATCCCGGGTCTCCGGGATCATGACCTGAGCCAAAGGCAGTCGCTTAACCAACTGAGCCACCCAGGCACCCCAGATCTACTGCTTTTGTAAGCCCAAAGAAAAGAGAGCTTCCCTTTCCCCACAGTTCCAACAAATGTCCTAAGCAGAGTTGTCTCCACATACATATATATATAGAGAGAGAGAACACCATATATGGGGGAAGGGGGGTGTTCCTGTGGCTGCCATAACAAATTACCACAAACTGGGGTAGGCTAAACTAGAAATGTATTCTCTCATAGTCCTAGAGAAAACAAGGCAGAAATCAAGTTGTTGGCAGGACGACTTCCTTGGAGATTGTAGGCAAGACCCCTCCCTTGCCTCTTCTAGCTTCTGGTGGCTGTCAGTATTCCTTGGCATCCTTGGTTTATGACCACATCACTTTCATCTCTGCCTCCATAGTCACATTTTGCCTTCTTCTATGTGTTTCTCCCTTCTCTTCTCTGTCTGTCTCACCTGCCTTGTGTATCTCTTAGAACACATGTCATTGGATTTGGGGGTCTACCCAGATGATCCAGGTGACATTTTCATCTCAAGATGCCTAACTTAGCTCTGCCCATAAAGACCCTTTTTCCAAATAGAGTCACATTCACAGGGGCCATGCATTTGTACAAGGACATATCGTTTTTAAAGACAAACATCTAATGCAATGCAATGCAAATGTGATCCATGCAGTCTCAAAGGATTCTGCTCTCAGAAGGGTCTGGACTTGGTTTAATGCTCTGTTGTCACCATCCTGAATTTTGTAATCAATGAACAAGGCCCCCTGCAGTTCCATTCTGCATTGGTCTCTGCAAATTATGTAGCTGGTCCTGGTCCTGGGGAGACAGACTACAAAAAATCTTTGCTAGGGATCTATCCCAGGCCACTTTCCAGATCATCAGGCTTCTGGAATGTGTGTGGCTTTCCCATCCCTCCCATTCCCCGTCAGTCTTGGATGAAGACCAAGAAGGGACAGGAGGTACTACGGACCATCTTACTTAGGATATCAGGGAAGACTTCACATTGGAGGCAACCTTTAAAACTGACACATGGATAATAGACAGGTAGCAAGGCAAAAGGAGAGAAAGTCTTGCAAGTGAAGGGAAGAGCGCCTGTAAAAAAATGAAGGCAAGAAAGAGCAGGGTGTGTTTGGGGAACTTGATTGTGAGATTTCCTGTTGCTGGAGACAGACAAAGCTGTCAGGGATGCTGGCCACAAGGGATGTTCCCAGCTAGGCTGGATGGAGCTGGGGGTGCGGTGGGGGGGTTAACCAAAGTGGTGGGAGGCAGACAGAGTTTCTAGAATGACAAAGTCACTTTCTACCAGGGTTCCTGTCACTTCCCCTCACCATTTTGTTCCGCCTAGTTGGCCAGAATTTGGTGCAAGTCAACAGTTCCTCTAGATACTTCCTCTACCTTCTTGAAAGACGACAACTTCAGCAAGAAAAAAGAGAACTGGCCAACATGCCAGAGTTTAGTTGACCAAGACTTTCTGCTGGTATCCATATCACTGAACCTCTATGTGGGATAAAAAAGGCATTTCAGATAATTGGGAGAAAAGATGGGAGTTACCAAAAAATAGTTCCAGGAGATCTGGGTAGCCATCCTGATTAAAAATGGCAGCAGGCTGGGTAGGTTCCTACCTCATTCCTTTTTTTTTTTTTTTTTTTAAGATTTTATTTATTTATTTATTTGAGTAAAAGAGGGAGAACATGAGCAGAGAGAAGGAGGGGCAGACTCACTGCTGAGCAGAGAGCTACATGCAAGGCTCGATCCCCAGACCCTGAGATCATGACCTGAGCCAAAGGCAGATGCTTAGCTGACTGAGGCACCCAGTCACCCCACTACCTCATTCTTGAGGCCAAATTATTTCGAGATAGAGCAAAAATGTTAAAACTAAATAATAATAATAATAATAATTTTTAAATGAATCTAGTAGAATAGAGAAATGATCATTTTTTTTTAATCTTGGAAGAAAAAAGGCCTTTCTTAGAAAGACACAAATCTGTGAAAACATTGATAAATATCAATAAGTTAAAAAAATGTAAATTTCCACAATACAAAAAAAAGAAAGATTAAACAAAATCAAAAAACAAATTGCAGGGCGCCTGGGTGGCTCAGGGTGTTAAAGCCTCTGCTTTCGGCTCAGGTCATGATTCCAGGGTCCTGGGATCAAGGTCCGCATTGGGCTCTCTGCTCAGCAGGGAGCCTGCTTCCTCCTCTCTCTGCCTGCCTCTCTGTCTACTTGTGATCTCTCTCTATCAAATAAATATATAAAATCTTTTAAAAAACCAACCAAACTTCAAATTACAAAAAATATTCACAACATATGTAACAAAGCATAAGCTAATTTTCCTAATATAAAAAGACCTTTTAAAAACTAATAAGAGGAAAGGGGGTGCCTGGATGGTTAAGCAACTGAGTCTTTTTTTTTCCTAAGGAAATTCTTTTTTTTTTTTAAGATTTTATTTATTTATTTGTCAGAGAAAGAGAAAGAGTAAGAAAGCACAAGCAGGGGGAACAGCAGGCAGAGGGAGAAGCAGGCTCCTCACTGAGGTGGGCTCAATCCCAGGACCCTGGAAAAGGATCATGACTTGGGCCGAAGGCAGACATGACTTAGGCTGAAGGCAGACACTTAACCACCTGAGCCACCCAGGCATCCCAGCATCTAACCCTTTGAGAGAGAGAGAAAGAGAGAGAGAGAGAATTAGAAGGAAAAGGTCAGAGGGAGAAGTAGACTCCCTTCTGAGCAGAGAGCCCAATGCGGGGCTCGATCCCAGGACTCCAGGATCATGACCTGAGCCAAAGGCAGTCGTTTAACCAACTGAGCCACCTAGGAGCCTCCCAGCATCTAACTCTTGATTTCAGCTCAAATCACCATCTCAGGTCTAGGGGATCAAGCACTACTTCAGATTCTCTCTGCCCCCCCAAAATAATAATAAAAAATAAAAATTAATAATAAAAATACCAACAACCCAACAGCAAAACAAGACTGACAAGGCCAAAGTAGGCAGTTCACAAGAAAAGAAATCCATGTGGTTTACGAACATAAAAAGATGAATGGTGCCTGGTGGCTAAGTCAGTTAAGCATCTGACTCTTAATCTCAGCTCAGGTATTGATCTCAGGGTCATGAGTTCAAGCCCCATGTTGGGCTCTAAAAAAAAAAATGATCAGCCTTGCCACTGATTAAAGAAACACAGTGAGATACCAGTGTTACCCAGCAGAGAGACAAGATTAAAAAGCATGAGAGAAGACTAGTTTGAGAAGGAAGTATAAACACGGACACATGCACACATTGGTGGTATGTGACCACATGTTGGTACAACTTCTTTGGAAGGAAATTACAAGCTATTAAAAATCAGAAACGTCAAAAAACAAAACAAAAACACCTTTGACGGGGAAACTCTAGTTTCAAGAATTAACCCCAGACATACTCTCAAATCTGAGAAAAGATGTTTGCTGCAGATTATTTTTTGGGTTATTGTTTGCAGTAGCAAAAAACCCCAATAACTATAGTCTTTCCCAGCCAATGGGAAGAGAGTTCATTATGCTACAGAGCTTCCATGTAAGAATATGACATTTAAAAAAAGGCATGGGGCACCTGGGTGGCTCAGTTGGTTAAGCAACTGCCTTTGGCTTGGGTTGTGACCCCAGAGACCCAAGATCGAGCCCCACATCGGGCTCCCTGCTTGGTGGGAAGCCTGCTTCTCCCTCTCTTACTCCCCCTGCTTGTGTTCCCTCTCTCGTTATGTTTCTCTCTGTCAAATAAATAAAATCTTAAAAAAAAAAAAAGGCATAAGTTAATAAAAGAGGGGCATCTGGGTGGCTTAGTCAGTTAAGTGTCCAATTCTCGATCTCAGCTCAGATCTTAATCTCAGGGTCATAAGTTCAAGCCCCACACTGGGCTCCACACTAGGTGTGAAGCCTACTTAAAAAAAAAAAAAAAAGAAAAAAATATTACAAAGCCATTTTTTAAAGCTTGATTTATTTATTTTCGAGAGAGAGTGTGAAGGGGGTGAGGGGCACAGGGAGAGAAAGAATCTCAAGCAGACTCCCCGCCAAGCACAGGCCCAATGTAAGGCTTGATCTCACAACCCTGAGATCATGACTTTAACTGAAAACAACAGCTGAAAGCTTCACTGAGCCACCCAAGCGCCCCTACAAAGCCATGTTTTAAAATGAGGTGGATCATTATACACTCCAGTGTTAAACAATCCCACAAGATACATTGTGGGAAGCATAAAAGTCTGTATGTGATACAGGCGCTGGTGTAAAAAGAGTCAAGGATGAGAGACGGAGATAGACTCAGACATAGATGAGAGAGATGGACAAAGATTATACACAGAATATGTCTGGAAATTTACATAAGAAAGTGAGAAAAGTCACTGCCTTTGGGGATATAGCTAAAAGAGAAACTTCATTTTCATGATACATACTTTGTGACTCTTCGAATTTCACCATACTATTATTTTTTTATAAAATACTTAAATGACATATTAAGAGCATGGAGATGCCAGAGAGGAGGGAAAGAAAGTAAAAGTCACCCATAATCCTAATTTAAAAAACAACATTAGGGCACCTAGGTGGCTCAGTGGGTTAAAGCCTCTGCCTTCAGCTCAGGCAGGTCATGATCTCAGGGTCCTGGGATTGAGGCCCGCATCGAGCTCTCTGCTCGGCAGGGAGCCTACCTCCTCCTCTCTGCCTGCCTACTTGTGATCTCTCTCTCTCTCTCTGTCAGATAAATAAATAAAACCTTTAAAACAACAACAACAACATTACAGGGGCCCCTGGGTGGCACAGTCGGTTAGGCCTTGGATTCTCAGTTTCAGTTCAGATATGATCTCAGGGTCTTGAGATCAAGTCCCTCATCCTACTCCTGGCTCATGGCAAAGTCTGCTTGAGACTCTCTCTCTCTCTCTCCCTCTGCCCCTGGCCCTGCTTGTTCACTCTCTCTTTCTCTCTGAAATAAGTAAATTAATCTTTAAAAAAAAAAAAAAACTCAAAAAAACACAATGTCAAAAAAGAAAGACAATCTAGTCCCCCAAGGCAACCACTGACAAGTATCGGGCACAGTTTCTTCCAGAACCATTTCTGTGTTTATACAGATATGGTCGAATTTGATTTTGGCTTTTACTTAAGGATTTTTGTACACTTTCCTGTCCCCACTGTCTTTCTTCCACCCAAGCTGAGAGGTCAGCCTTGAGATTCCTGGCCCCAGATGAGGTTTGTGGCAGATGTAAAAAGGAGGACACCTCCACCAAGATTTTCTTGGCTTTTGCTCCAAAAATCTAAGCCCATGAGAGAATGTAGAGGGTTTGCAGAAGATCTAGAAGCGGGACAAAAAGCTTTTAGAAATAAAAGGCCTCGAACAAGACAAAGATAGTTATTCCATATTGTACAGTGATAGAAAGGTAGTACATTACTACCGCGGAGATGTCCCGCTCTCGGCAGCGTGGCGGACAGAGAACAAAGCGCGGGTGTCAGCATTAAGAGCAGGCATTTACAAATTAAAATAGGCAAAGGAGGAAGAGGGGAGGAGAGGAGCAGGAGGAAGGAGAAAGGAGAACTTAAAGCAGATCTGAGATGCCAAAAATAGACCACAGGAGGGAGCTGACTAATAATGTGATCAGATAAGAAAAAGAAAGTACTGAGCAAGAGGAGACAGAATTTCCATTAGCCTGAAAAACATAAAAAAGCAATTCAGAGAAAAAAAAAACAACAAATGGCTTATAAACATAGGAGAAAACAATCGCTCTCACACACAGTAGAGGGAATGCAAATTAAAACAATGATGAGATGCTATTCCCCCCTCCCTCATCCCGCATCGGATTGGCAGGCTCTGGGGCTAGGAGCTTGGAAGCGCTTCTGTGCAAGATGGAGAACTGCGCCCCCTTCTGGGTAGAGGCGCCTGGTGCCAGTGACTGGGGCGTCCTGGTCTCAGTCCTGTCTCCCTCCCTGGGGTCTGGACCTTTTAAGCACACAGACTCGGAGGCCAACATACAACGAAACATACAAAAGACTGAGAACACATGGTGTTTAGCAATATGCAGCAAAGCCCTTCTCGCTTCTCAGATAACCTTCTCTTGTTTTAACTGGGGCATTAATGCTGTAATTTGAAATGTGATTATACCTCTGTCTTGAATTATCGACCCAAAGCTTATTGTCTCCGTTGCTATGAAAGAAGTGAAGTTCAGCTCTGTGTCACTCTCCCCCTTTTCTCTTTCCCCGTTTTTGTGTGATATCATTGCTAGTGAATTCCTACAGTCTGACAAAGAATACTGATGAAGAACCCAGACAGTAGGCTCTTTACTCCATGCTGGTTGTTCTTACGAATTTATTATTTTTACCTATTTCTTGCCCTTGTGATTTCATTTTTTTATTATTTTTTAAAGATTTTATTTATGTTACAGAGAGAGAGGAAGCAAGTGAGCACAACCAGGGAGAGTGGCAGAAGGAAAGTGAGAAGCAGGCTCCCTGCTGAGCTATCCCAGGACCCGGAATTCAGGACCAGAGCTGAATGCAGCCACTTAACCAAATGAGTCACCCAAGTGTCCCTCCCTCATGATTTTATTTTTTTTTTAAAGATTTTATTTATTTGACAGAGAGAAACACAGCCAGAGAAGGAACACAAGCAGGGGGAGTGAGAGATGGAGAAGCAGGCGTCCTGCCGAGCAGGGAGCCCGATGTGGGGCTCGATCCCGGGTCTCCAGGATCATGACCTGAGCCGAAGGCAGTCGCCCAACCAACTGAGCCACCCAGGCGCCCCTCCCTCATGATTTTAAATAACAGACTTAATCCTTTATTTCTGCTAGTCACAGAAGCCATCTTGGGTCTTTTTTTTTTTTTTTTTTAGGTTTTACTGATTTGAGTCATTTCTACACCCAACATCAGGCTGAAACTCACGACCCTGAGAGCAAGAGTCACGTGCTCTTCTGACTGGACCAGCCGGACACCCCTTGATTAATGTTTTTAATTCAGGTTTTTGCTTTTGTGCTTCTGTAAGTAGTTGATGCTAGCTCTGCCTAACTTAAAAAGAGCGGGGGAGTTATGAGAAGTAGAAGGTCTTGTCTGGAGACTGGGGGGAATTACAGAATGCAAGGAAGAATCGAATGACCAAAAAGAGCAGTCAGGACAGACCCTGCAGCAAGAATGCATGAACTTCTTACTGCCATCACAGCACTACTGTCAAAAACCTCAGGCTCCACATGGGATCAGGGGACAAGGAGGTGCGGCACAGATGTGGCTGCTGAGTCAATTCCAGAGAAAGGGGAACAGTTGGACCACCATGCCCCCAAGTGCTACCTGTAACACAAATGTTAACTTCTTTATTCCTCAGAAGGTGGCTGAG
>PITA01000627.1:0-253975 GCA_004023965.1 Spilogale gracilis
GAGCCAAGGTGCCCATCAACAGATGAATGGATAAAGAAGATGTGGTACATATATACAATGGAATACTATGCCTCCGTCAGAAAGGATGAATATCCAACTTTTGTAGCAACATGGACTGGACTGGAAGAGATTATGCTGAGTGAAATAAGCCAAGAAGAGAAAGTCAAGTATCGCATGGTTTCACTTACTTGCGGTGCATAAGGGGTAACCTGGAGGACAGTGGGAGAAGGAAAGTAAATGGGAACTAGGGTAATCTAGGGAGGGAAACGAAACAACAGAGACTTTGGACACAGAAACAAACCGAGGGACTTAGAGGGAGGGGGGTGGAGGGATGGGAGAGCCTGGTGCTGGGTACTGGGGACACCTAATGCGTGGAGCACTGGGTGTGGGGAATGGGGAATGAATCTTGGAATACTGGGAAAAAAAAAAAAGATGGCTTCTCTTGAATATGCTTTTCGAGTTGCTTGTAGCCTTGAAAAATGTACAAGCTGGAAGGCCCCATGAAAAACAAAGCAAAACAAAAAAGGACAGAGACAGACAATTTACAAAAGACATAACTAAGATAAAAATGTTCAGCCTCACTTTGTGGCTATTAAATAAATATAAAAATTTTTACATAAAAATATATAAAAAATGGGGTGCCTGGGTGTATTGGTCATTTACGTGTTTACCTTCTGCTGAGGTCATGATCCCAGGGTCCTAGAATTGAGCCCCACATTGGGCTCCCTGCTCAGTGGGGAGTCTATTTCTACTTCTCCCTCTGCCCCTTCCCCAGCTCGTGCTCTTTCTCTCTAATAAATAAATAAAATAGTCACTAGCCACATAGAATTATTTAAATTGTTTATTAAAAGTAAATGCAATTTAAAATTTAGTTCCTGAGTTGCATTAGTACATTTCAAATTTTCAGCAGTCATTTGTTGATGGGACTCCTATACTGGACACTGTGGATATAGAACACTTTGTTATCTCAGTTGGTTCTTTTAGATACCATTATTCCAGAGCCTTTCTGTATTTAAACTAGAAAAGCTCATTGAAAATACTAAGACAGGAGAATATATTAATAGATAGCAAGAATGATTCTAATGAAGATAAAACATATGTGGGGCGCCTGGGTGACTCAGTTGGTTAAGCAGCTACCTTCGGCTCAGGTCATGATCCGGGAGACCCGGGATCGAGCCCCGCATCAGGCTCCCTGCTCAGCGGGAAGCCTGCTTCTCCCTCTCTCACTCCCCCTGCTTCTCCCTCTCTAACTTCCCCTGCTTGTGTTCCCTCTCTCACTGTATTTCTCTCTGTCAAATAAATAAATAAGAATCTTTAAAAAAAACACATAGGCACTTGTGCATGTTTGAGGTTATATCTATATTTTGACATATATGTAATATATATATGCTTTGACTTCTAAAAATTATTCCTAAAATTTAGTTAGGAAAAAAATTATAGTTGTATTAGACAGTCAACTCTTGATTTTTCCAGTTCTTTTTTTAGCCAGTTTTTTAAGAAGTTATTGTTGAATTAGTTGGAATAAACTTAGCTTAAAATATCTCACTAACTTCTTATCAGACATATTGTTCTGCTTGAACAAGTCTATGAATTTGGTTTCCCTACTAATAGGGAATTTTCATGTCATCTTAGTGAATAGAATAGGCAGAATGAGAAAGACTTCTCAATAATAAGGATATTTGGTGTGTCCTGTATTTAAATGCTTCTTTCATGTGATTAACACATATCATATTGGTGGTGTGTGTGTGTATGTGTGTGTGTGAAATATTTCCTCCCCAAATCTAAAATATCCTTGGACATAAAAGAATACCATGATAATTCATTCTTGATTATTCCATTTTACTTCTCTTATGGATCTGTTAGATTAAAATTATATTTTTAGGGGCACCTGGGTGACTCAGTCAGTTGGGCATCTGCCTTGGGCTCTGGGTCCTGCGATGGAGGCCTGCATTGGTCTCCTTGCTCAGCAGGGAGCCTGCTTCCCCCTCTCCCTCTACCTGCTATTCCACCTGCTTGTGCTCTCTCTCTCTGTGTAAATTAAAAAAATATATATAAAATTCTTTAAAAAATAAAATAAATTATGTTTTAATAGTTTTTAATACATTTTAGGAAGTTTACTTTAAAATTATCAAAATAAAAATAATAACACAAATCTCAACATTAAAAGTTTGACAGTAGAGAATCATTTCTAGAGAATCTCCAGATTGACTTCTGTTTCCCATTTCAGTACGTGAAGTGGAGCCAGGCATGGGTGTTAGGAGAGCCTTTCTTTGCTTCTTTCTTTTTCTTTTACCAATATCATTATTATTATTATTATTACTTTTTTTCCAACTCACCAAAATAATTTTCTGGTCATAGGCAGAACACAGCACACACACACACATGTATAAGTAAAATGAAATTTCGTACCTTTGACATCAGTGCAGATCAAGATCATTTCTCAAACTACAGATTTTCTGCAGTCCAGCCTTGAGATCCACACATGAGCATCTGGTCTACTCCTGGACATGTGTCTGGACTATCTTCCCTTCCCTTTGTCTGCTATGTCTTGCCCATCTTCACATGTCTAGGTTTATCTCCAGGTCTTCCATGTGGCCAGAGACCACTCTGTGGGCCACTTATTGGTTTGGTTTTACAGACTTACCTGAATTAGAATTTGGCTCAGGCTCTTTCAAGTACACTGAGCTGAAGAAACATTTCAATTCTTGATAACTTACTCATCTGTTACAGGGTATAAGGAAAACACCTTGTTTGTGGATTGTTTTGAGAATTTTTTTTAGAAGATTTTATTTATTTGACAGAGAGAAACACAGCCAGACAGGGAACACAAGCAGGGGGAGTGAGAGAGGGAGAAGCAGGCTTCCCGCTGAGCAGGGAGCCAGATGCGGGGCTCGATCCTGGGTCTCCGGGATCATGACCTGAGCAGAAGGCAGTCGCTTAACCAACTGAGCCGCCCGGGCGCCCCTGTTTTGAGAATTTTTGAAAAAATATTTTATTCATTTGTCAGACGGAGTGAGAGAAAGCACAAGCAGGGGGAGCGGCAGGTAGAGGGAGAAACAGCCTCCCCGCCCCCCCTACCGAGCAAAGAATCTGATGTGAGACTTGATCCCAGGACCCTGGGATCATGACCTGAGCTGAAGGCAGGTGGTTAACCAACTGAACCACTCAAGTGTCTCTGTTTTGAGAATTAAATGAAAAATAAAGTACTCATTATGGTTTCTGACACCTATGAGAACACAGTCATAGCTGTGAGGATCAGCCTTTCTTCACCACGCATTTTCGCGAGGTTACCAGGTTACCTTCCTACTGATCTGACTTCCTGATGATTCTGTTTCTAAGGAAGCAGGTGTGCTGACAGTGCACATTAGAAAGCTCTACCTTTCATCATACTTTTGTGAGTTTGAGACCTGTGATCCCATCCTTTGAGGTTGATCTATTTCATGCGCCAGCAAAACTGAGTTTCTGAAAATGCACACTTAGGACCAGGCCCTGGAATAAAATGAACAAATAAGACACTCACTGTCCTGTCAAGCAAAGGCATCAACCTCCCTAGAGAAACCCACTCTCTTGAGCTGTGATAGTTACAGGGGACACAATCGCCAGTTTTAGGATTCATTTATATCCTGTGTGCCTGGTGTCCTTCACATGCTGAGTGATTTTCATCATAAAGATGCATCCACATTTACCATTAATTCTTTTGCTTTCTAAATATTTCGTAGCACTCCATCACGGAAATAAATCAGAAAGTTATATCTCAAACAGCAAAACAAAACAAACAAACAAATAAAAAACCCCACCAAGGTTAAAAGAAGCACCTGGAATCATGATTTACCCTAAAACTGTGAACCAAAATGTCCTCCCTTGTGTCCTTTCCCTGTCTCCATAGCCATCTTTCCGACCTTCTTACATTTCCAACGGGTGATCATGTTTTTCCTACCTTTCCCCGACCCCCATCAGAGATTGCTTTAAGGGGGAAAAAATCCAATAACCTCATTCACATTAAGATGCAAATTGACAATTCCCTGCAAGGCTTAATAGGGTCTCTCCCATGGGGAATTTATATTTTAATGTGAACTAGAGGGCCACATTTATAAAATATAATTTCAGGGATCAGAAAGTGAAGTAGAAGAGGTCACTCAAGGAGGCAGTAGGCATTTCTTGAACCTGCGTGTGTGAGATCCTGAAGAGTGGAGCACAGCAAGGTCTATGATGAGCAGCCAGGGGCTGAGGACCAGCAGAACATTGTGGATATTCCTGGGTAAGGAAGGGTAAACTGGGAGGTGGGACATAGGATGGGAAGGTTCATTGGCAAGTGGAAGCCAGTGGTCCAGCTCCTCTAAGGGTCAGAATAGGAGAGGCCCAGCAAGCAAGCACCAGTGGGACTCTTGGAAGACAGGAGGGGAATCTGGCAACAGAAAACATTTGGACATCTAGATAAGGAGGCCAAGGAGAATTGACTCCCTGAGGCTTTGGGGTTTAAGACCGGTTCAGTGTGTCAGAGGACCAAGGTGAAAAATCTTGAAGTCACAGCAAGGAAACCAGAGTCAGGAGTCACCCTGAGTCAGGAACATCCTGATATATCCTCCCAACTTCCTGGCTCAAGTGCTCACTCAGAAGCAGATGGTCTTCAGCCCAGAGGGTTTTAGAACAAGTGGACTGTGGTTTTGACCTGAGAGACACTTACTTGTCTCCTTTGCCACATACTCCAGGCCTCACTCAGTCTCCAAGACTCACCTCCATGTGCATCTCAACTTGATTTTTTTTTTTTTTCCGGTTTGTGGTCTTGGAGTATCTAACTGCGCTTCCTGGACTCTTCAATTCTTGTTCTAGTCTCCCGTTCCTGTCCCTCACCAGCTGACTTCCCTCTCTGCTCCTCATATGGTGGCTCTTCCAGCTTCTCAGACTTGTTGCCCTTGGAGTAATTTATGTTCCACTCAGAGTAATGAAGCGATGTCTCTGATGGTGTCCAAACCATTTTCCTCCTCCCAGGTCAAACTTAGCCTCCTTTGTCTCAATTACCACTACTGGGTGTCCTGAAGAAATCTTGCTGTGCAAAGAACCTGCATCATGACTGGCAAATAAAAGATGTGAAGAGGAGATCTGTCTAGCAGCATGAGTCTTTCTTTCACTACTTAGAAGATAATCAGTTGCAGAGTTCCAAATCCACTGGTCCAATTAGCATCTTCTACTGTTTTGGGCCTATACCAGAAGCCATGGGTCTTTCTGGACCATGAAACAAATTTGGGGAAGACTTTGAGGTTCTATTTTTTTTTTAATATTTTATTTATTTGACAGAGAGAAACACAGCTAGAAAGGGAAAACAAGCAACGGGAGTGAGAGAAAGAGAAGCAGGCTTCCCACCAAGCAGGCAGCTCTATGCGGGGCTTGATCCCGGGACTCTGGGATCATGCCCTCAGCTGAAGGCAGAGGCTTAACCACTGAAGCACCCAGGCACCCCTGTTTTGTTTTGTTTTTAATTCTGTTAGGTTTTTCTTTCTTCTTTTCTTCTTTCTTTTCTCTTCTTTCTTTTCTTTCTTTCTTTCTTTCTTTCTTCCTTCCTTCCTTCCTTCCTTCCTTCCTTCCTTCCTTTCTTTCTTTCTTTCTTTCTTTCTTTCTTTCTTTCTTTCTTTCTTTCTTTCTTCTTTCCTGGAATAATGCTACAAAATAAACAGTCTCCAAATCTCAGGGACTTAGAGGAATACACATTTTGCAGTCAGATTTCTTTCCTGGAGCTTGCTAGACCAGCTTCAGGCTGCAGAACGGTTTAGATCTGCTGCATGTGTCTATTGTTCTAGAACCCAGACTGAAGGAATGCAGAGCACTCAGGACATGCTGTTCTCAGGGCAAATGTCAGGAAGACAAAAAAGGAAGCCAAACAAAATGATCACATTCAAAACCTTTCATCAGACTAGGTAGAGATTATATCTGATGATATTCCATTAGCCAAAATCAAGCTCAAAGTCAGTAAGGTGTAGAGAAGTATCCCCTCCTCATAATGAATCAAAGCCTGGTCCCAGAGCAAGATAGAATTGTGGAAAACAATACAGTCTACAACTCTTGCCTATAATAATAGTAATAATAATAATAATAATAATAATAATAATAATAATAATAATAAAATAATACTAGGAGGGGTTGCCTGGGTAGCTCATTGGGCATCTGCCTTCTGCTCAGGTCATGATCCTGGAGTCCGGGGATCGAGACCCACATCAGGCTCTCTGCTCTGTGGAAAGCCTGCTTCTCCCTCTCTCACTTCCCCTGCTTGTGTTCCCTCTCTAGCTCTGTTTCTCTCTGTCAAATAAATAAATAAAATCTTAAAAAAAAAATACTAGGAGGAAGGGAAGGAGAAGGACAAAGGAGAGGAGGATAAACCCTTTGTTGAATGCTTTCTTTGGGCTAGCCAATGGACTAAGCATTTTTATGCATTATCTCATTCAGCCTATTGACAAATCTCAAAAGTAAATGTCTTTTTATCCTCACTTGATAAATGAGAAACCTTTGGGACACAGGGGTCAAGTAAACTAATAATAGCAGAAACAAAAATAAAGATGAGTTCATAATTATTAGGCATGACATGAATTCTGAAACTTTTCTGCTACAAATAATAGAAAACTGAAGTGAACTCACTTCAATGATGCCATTAATTATTAAGCAAGAAGTCCAGAGGTAGGGGACTCTACCTCTTTAACTAATTCAGTGGTTCATCAGTATCATTAAAAACCCAGGGAACTCTTTGTTTCTGTCCAATTATTCTTGGCATGTGGGTATAAATCACCAATTGTTATTAAGATTACGAGAGCAAACCCAAGCTTCACATGCAGATGACAACTTCCAAAACCTTTCTGTCATGTATCCCATAGTTAGAATCCCTACAAAACACTTCCCCTCACATTGCATTAACCAGAATCATTATCATATATCTATGCCGAAATCACTCATTTGACAAGAGGAAAATAAGTCAGATTAATTTAGACAAATTATGATTTACCACCCCTTGAACTTAGGAGAATCTTGGTCTTTGAATGGACATGGCCCTCTGGGGTAGGTAAATAAAACTGGAGTTCTGTTAATAAGGGAGAAAGGGAAGCAAGGCTATTGCGTAGGCACTCAAAATGTCTGTCATCATCTCTTACCATGAGGCAGCTTGCTTTTATCAACTCATTACATATTCTCAAGGACTCTTTGATTTATAAACTGTTAGTAGCCTCAAATTTTAGATTTTATTCTGATAGTTGAAGTAATTTCTCCAATATCACTCAACTAACAAAAGGCAGAGCCAAAATTTAAGCCCTGAATCAAAATTAGCTTTCAAAGCCAGAGTTCTTTTTTTGGTTGGTGAACAATGATTTCTATTTAAAATCTTTTCCAGCTCTATTGAAATATAATTGACATATAAGTTGTATAAATTTGAGGTATACAACATGATGATTTGATACATTTATATACTGCAACAATTATCACAATGGGGTTACTTAAACACCTCCATTGCTTTACATAATTACTTTTTTCTCCTGTGGCAAAAACACTTAACACTGACTCTCTTAGCAGCTTTCAAGTATATAATACGATATTCTTAACCATAGTCATCATGCTGCACATTAAACCCAAGATCTCATTCATCTTGTAACTGTAAGTTTGTATCCTTTCATCAACATCTCCCCATATCCCACAAATTTGGGCTGGCTTTCCGCACATGCTCACTAGCTATTTGCCAAAGTTCTCTCCCACTGTTGTCATTGGGAGGGAGTCAACCACAGGGTGGGGATGTATGTGAGTGAGACAGATGGAGTGCTGGGGCCATGGGCCAGTTGAGGGGATCCGATGGTGATGTGCTGCCAGCAGTTCATGGGTGGGCTTCTTGATGGAGTCCATGATGCATTTAGTATAACTTGTGCCCCTTTAATGCCCTCTCAGAGTCCTATCTGCTCCTTTTCCAGCCACTCCCAACCCCCCAGTCATGATTCAGTACTTCTTATGGGGTGACATAGACATGGGCCTCTTTGGCAGCATTCTGTATGACTGGGGAAGCTGGGCACTCACATGCTCTCAGTTTACCCCCATGGGAGAAATCACAGGTTGAGAAGATCTCTCCTGACCCTAAGCTGTGCCACCTTGGGGGAGGGCTGATGTGGGTAAAGGCAAATACTCCTTTTACTCTCTCCTGTGTATGTGATCCTGTTTTTGTTTCTGTGTTTGTGTGTGTGTGTGTGTGTGTGTGTGTGTGTCTGACAGTGTGCTGGAACTTATCCACTGGAAACCTGGATTTCCACAAATACTCTTGTCATCTTTGGGTGATTTTCTTGGACAGTGCCCTTCAGGGTCTCCTGTACCATGGCCAAGAGGGGCTGGAGTTGGTTCATAGGTCACTGTAAGGTCCAGAGCAAGAGAAGCTTATCTCTGCCCCACTACCCGTTGCACAGGTGGGTGAGATTCCTCCCCATATTGGCATACTGGGTTGGATTCCACATTTCCCATAAAGGCACTTTTTTTCCATGGATGGATGCCAAATCTTTGTTGTTGGGGTTGGGAAACAATTGAAGGATGTCTTATTCTGCTGTGGTGCTGATGTCACTCCTTCCACCAATCGCATCTCCCAAAGTCAGAGCTCTGAGCAGGCTAGATAGTCTTCCATTATGTTGCTTATAGGACATATATCTTTTGACACTTTATTTTCTCTGAAGTTGGAATGCAACGAATAACCAATGACATGTTTTAACACGTCAAAACCTCCCTGTCAGCATTTTCCTCCTTAAAAACACATAAAATAATGAAGCAAAGTATCTTAAAATCAAAGGCATCCCTGTGAAGAAGTATTAGACCTCCAGGTTAAGATAATGCTTCAAAAAATGATACCAAATTTCCCAGCCCGTGTCTCCAAAGACCAGTGCCCTGATTCACTAGTACTGGGAATTTGCGGAAGAACTTCCAGGGGCCCTTCTGGCTTGCCTCTTGTCCCTGGTTGATGGGGCATGGGGGAAGTCCAGACATAAGTTACAGTTATATATTTTAACGACATATTCTTTCTTCTATGTGTCCCAACCTAGGATGACATCATCTCATGGATAGTTGTCTCTTACTTTATCCTATACCCTGAAAATCTCTGGGGGAATAAGGCAGGAGCCATGCCCATACTTGCTGTCCCCAGCTTGCCTTATCAGTCTTGAGACTATGGTTGCTTTCACCTAGAACCTGACCCTGATCAGGACCTGAGTACATTCTGTCCACCTAGTGACTATACCAGCAAAGTCACCTACTGCTACCATGTTCCTGCCACTTAACACAGGGGAAGATTTGGAGCCCATCTTTTCATATTGCAAAATCCTTCTCTGTCCGTGAAAGTCTTGACTTGTGCACTTTGAGAGATAGGATGAAAGCAGTTTCAATTGAAATAAAAAGGAAGCGTGGATATGAAATATGAAAGGACTAGAGATGACGCCTTAGGTCAGATTCTCTAGTAGCAGAATTTGAGATGTTCTCGGGAAAAACCTTCAGGATAGCACCAGGAAAGGAACCAGATAGGATTAGCTTCGCCAAAAGTCTAGACTCATCCAGCTCTTATGGGGTGCCACCGTGGAAGGTTGTCCTTAAAGCACAGAGTCTGGGGAACCTGGGTGGCTCAGTCTATTAAGCATCCAATCCTTGATTTTGGCTCAGGTCATGATCACAGGGTTGTGAGACAGAGGCCCCACCTTGGTATCTGTAATGAGTGTGGAGACTGCTTAAGAGTCTTTCTCTCCTCCTACTCTTCCCCTGCCCCCATTCGTGCATTCTCTCTCCCTCTCCCCCTAAAAAAACAAACAAAAACCAAAAACTAAAAAACAAAAAAACTCACAGGCCCTGGACTTTAATACCACCTTCTCAGGAACTGACTGGGGGCTCCCTCCAGCAAAAGCCATAGCTTCCCAGACTTTTCCAGGTTAAAGTGGCTCCCACAGGCCAAGGACAAGGGTGCATCTGTGAACTGAGAGAGCTAATACTTGCATCAACTGAGCATCCCTGGGTGGGGCGCCAAAATCATTATTAGCACAAGAATTTTTTTTTTACGATTTTATTTATTTATTTATTTGACAGAGAGAAAGAGAGATCACAAGTAGGCAGAGAGGCAGGCAGAGAGAGAGGAGGAAGCAGGCTCCCTGCAGAGCAGAGAGCCCGACACGGGCCTCGATCCCAGGACCCTGAGATCATGACCTGAGCTGAAGGCAGAGGCTTTAACCCCCTGAGCCACCCAGGTGCCCAGGCACAAGAATTTTGATAAGACTTAGTGGCATACTGGCTATTGATTTTTTAAAAATGAGCTTTCTGTGTTTACATTTTCCGTTTTTATTTATCTATACAATAAACACATGTGTTTTAAAGCTATAAAGCAAAATAAGGGGAAAAAAGAGTGAAAACGACTTACTTGCTTCAAACTGAACTAAAGTTGCCTTTTCTGTCCCTTTTCTCTCTAGTAGAGATATCATAGATGAATTTCTAGGACTTGATGCTAAGCTACATCAGGAGAGCAGCCAAGCATTTCACCAGGGCTGTATATATCAAGGCTCAATTCAAACTTGCTTGAGAGAAGAGTGTCCTATTGACTCATCCTAGAAAGGATGAGTTTGGAGATGACCTGTAAGGTGACTGATGGAAGACTCAAACTCAAGACTCACTTAATACTTTGACATAGATAGTCTCTGTGCATCTGCTCTTGTTCTTACTCTGTGGATGGCATGGAAGAGAACAGTGTTGGATAGACGAATTTAGGCTTACCCTCGCTAATGGCCTTAGAATTAAAAGGAGACCTCTTACACTCCATTTTAGTAGCTAAACCCCAGGGATGAACTCTGATTGGCTGCCTTAGGTCATATGTCCACCCCTCAGACCAATCACTGTGAGTGGGGTATGTGCCACAGACTGCTAAGGATTGATAAATATCATTCTCATTTACATCCTGGCACATAGCCAGGCTTCCTTTCCCAGCCTTCTTTGCAGGTGATGTGGCCATCTGACTATATTCTGAGTAAGGGAATGTGGAAAGAGGTGACGGGTGTCACGTCTAGGTTTTGCTCATGAACACCTCCCACCCAGTCATTCATACACCTTCTCTTTTCCTAGTGCTAACCAGGTGGAGGAGACCAGGCTGTAGACTCTGAGGCCAAGGGGATAAGGAAGGCCCAAGATGGAAGGAGCCGAGGCTCCTGAATGACTGCGTGGAAGGCTGCCTGCTCTCCAGAAACATTCACCCTGGCTTTTGCATGAGCAAGTCAATTTGTGTTAAGGCACTGAAATGTGGGGGTTTGTATGTTACAACAGCCAGTATTTCTTGCTCTAACAAATACAGGGCACTATAAAAATGAGATTGGCTTTGTACTTAGTCTTGTAAACAGGTGAATAGACAACCAGTGAGTGCTAGTTAGTTATTGGGTTTGATTGGATTCTAACTGACTGCTAGAGTCAAATAATCACTTCTAATGATACATGGGTAGTTTACCAGATAGAGCTGAGACGGAGTTTTCAATCTTCCTTTGTAACTGTGGAGTTCTAGGATTGACAGTACCTTTAAGACCACACAGAGTGGGAAAGAAACTGATCCCTAAAGGAAATGGGAGCACTCTATAAAGACATCATCTAAAGGGAAACCATTAATGCCAACTGCCTGCACAATGATTGCAGAAGAATAGGATGATCTACAGAAGCCTGTAATTCTTTTTTTAAAAAAAGAATTTTATTAATTTATTTGAGAGGAAGAAAGAGAAAGAGGGCATGGGTAGGGATGGAGGGGCAGAGGGAGAGGGAGAAGCAGACTCCCCACTGAGCAGGAAGCCCAATGTAATACTCCATCCCATGACCCTGAAATTATGACTGAGCCAAAGGCAGATGCTTAACTGACTGAGCCACCAAGTTGCCCCAAAGAATCTAATTCTTAATTAAAAATTTTGGTCAAATGACTTTCTCCATATCTGAAAATAATCATCTTAATATAAAAGTTGATTGTTCTTATTTCTCTGTACGATTTTCTGTTATTTTCCCAGCAACATGTATTGCCTATTCCAAGCAGCTAAGTTTCCACCTGTCGTAATCTGGAAGGCCCATCGCTGTAGCTGTAGGGCAGTGGGACAGTGTTTATCAGACTCACCTGGAGAGTACATGTAAATACCGATTCCGGGCACTACATCTCAAGCATTTGATTTAGTACATCTGGGATGAGAATTTGCATTTCTCACAGCTTCCAGATGATGCTGATGCTGTTGTTCTCGGGACGAAATTCTGAGAACCACTGCCCTTTGGAAAGTGGATGCAAGAGTCACCATATTTGTGTGTTAGCAACTGCAGAGGATTTTAGCTAGATATCAGAAGATCACTCTAGACTTAGACAAGAAATGGCTGGCTTCAAAGAAAACATCAAAGGAAATAAAAAGAGTTTCTGTTCCAGGGTTGGGCCCTCAAATAATATTGGAAAGAACTGAAAGGCTTTTGATTGAGAAAGTTCCAGGAAGACTTCATGATTGAAAAAAGTGATTCAGCCAGAGACAAGAATCCCATAAGTGGCTTTACCTTCCACCCATTGCTTCACATGGTCTCAAAGTAACTGCCATTCGCTAAAGAGAATGATGTGGGGGCCAGGGCACAAACTAACAAAAACCAGATTTGAGATCTATGTTTAAGATCAGAACTATGCAATGACGTGAACATACTGAATTTTTGAAGCCATTGCATTGCCAAAGAAACTGTGAGCCAGGACTGAAAAAGTTTGTCTTGTTTGAACTTTAAAATAACCTTCAGTCTGTCTCTTTCACTAGATTGTAAAATACGTGAAAGGAGGGACCTTTCCTGCCTATGTATTTTAACTGTCATGCCCAAGGTCTTACTGCCCTGTAGGACCTCACACAGAGTATACGTTTAGTAAATATGTGCTGGGAAAAACAAAAGAAAACAGTACAATCTTCAGAGAACTGGAAATTGCACCAGCTAAAATCTGGTTATGAAAGCTGTGTGTCCCTAAGAAAAGTATACTCGCTGTATACCCTGGATAAGGCCATGGAGTCTTACAGATAAGACAGAGATGCCTTGAGCGAAGATCTGGGAACTTGGGATCAAGGACGAAGGATTGCTCCCAGACAACAGAATAAGGATGTATAAAGATACTCCCCCTTGCCTTAGGATACTTCTGGGGGAAGAGAGTTCACAGTGCCTGCTTAGCAGGATCTCAAAATTATTCCGTTCGTGTCTCCTATCATTTCCTTTTATGAACAGAAGGTTTATTTGGTCTTTGCTGGATTATTGTGTAGTGTGTGTTGTAGGAGTTTGCAGATAATTTGTCTTTTCAGACAGGTCATTGGGCTATCAGGAGCCACGTCTGGATGGCGTGGTCTCTGCCATCACCTGTGATCCTAGAATTGGGCTAGGTGTAGGGAATGGGTGGAGCTCTGAGTCGTTTCCCTTGGGGAAGGAATATGCTCTTGTGTGGGAAGAAAAACAGATAATATTTGAGAACCAAAAGGAATGACCTGTGAGTTTACCAATCCATTTCCTTTTTTTTTTTTTCCTGGGCTCACTCATTTCCCAAGCTCCTTTGAAGCAAGGTGTGGCCATATGACTGGAATGTAATCGTCTTAGTTTGGGCCACTATAACAGAGTACCACAGATCATAGTGTAAACAGCAGACATTCATTTCTCAGCATTTATTCCTCGTCATTCTGTAGCTGGAAGTCTGAGATCAGGGTGTCAGCATGGTTGGATTCTGGTGCAAACCCTCTTCCAGGTTATAGACTGCTGACTTTTCTCATGTCCTCACATGGCAGGAGATTGAGCTAGCTCTCTGGCCTCTTCTTATAGGGGCACTAATCCCATTCATGAGGGCTCTACCCTCATGACTCAATTACCTCCCAAACGTGCAAAGAAGAATGTGCAAAGGCACTCAGGTTCCGGAGAGGAATGTTTTGCATATGAAAGTGCAACTGCCTCCTGATCCAACCAGACTACAGGGTGAAGGGGCTGGGAAGTCACAGGGAATGAGGCTAGAGAGAGCGGCAAAGAGAGGCCGGATCATTAAGGGAGACCCTTGTAAACCTTGACAAGGATTTGGAC
Source organism: Spilogale gracilis (assembly GCA_004023965.1). NCBI lineage: Eukaryota > Metazoa > Chordata > Mammalia > Carnivora > Mephitidae > Spilogale > Spilogale gracilis. The sequence goes on from PITA01000627.1 coordinate 14,068, forward strand.
CTTATCTCAAAAAAGCAAAGTGAGGGGTGGGTATCTGAAAGATTTTAAAGTGAAGATTAAGCAAGCAGCAATCAGATTGGAGCTTTAGAAACTTCACTGTGGAGTGACTTAAAGGATGGGCTGGAGTTAGGCTATGGTGGTCTCAGGAAAAGCCGTTTTTCCTCTCTAGATACTCTTGCCTTATTTCAATAGCAAAACCTTTCTTCAGTATTTCCTTTGGACACTATTTTAAGTGGACTTAAGTTTTTCAGTACCAAATATGTTCAAATAGCAAGATGCTTCTGTGATGTAAAAGCACTGGGCTTGGTCTGAATTATCTATCAAGAGATAAAATATCAGCACTATCTAGTAGAAACTTCTGTGTTGATGGAAATGCTCTACATCTGGTCTGTCCAACATGGAAGGCACTAGTCACATGAAATGATTGTTGTGTGCTGGCTCATTTACTGAGGACTAGAAGGTAAGTCACAGCTAACCTTGATTTAAACTATCCAATGTAAAGGAAGACATATGAGTTCATATACAACTCTTCTTGAGTATTATTATGTATTCCAAGGGAAGCAAAAGAATAGGCTCAGGTGCCGAGACTATAGAAGCTGACTGGGGGTGGGGGGAGGGACCATGGGGCCCAGCTGGAAGCCAGGGTAGGGACCCAGATCCATAAGTCAACCAGCAGACTGACAGGTCTCTTTATGACTTCTTGAAAGCATGGAGATATTAATGTCCTGTCTGGGTATGTTAACATCCCCCTATGGTGGTCGTTCAGATGAAATGTCAGAACATGTATGAACTGTAGAGTGCCATACAAACTTGAGATTGGTTTTAAGTATTGCTGTTATCTTTGAATATGATATGAAAATATTCTTCCACTTGAATTTGTTTAGATTTCAGTTTTATCATTCAGTTTGAAATTTTCTGATATCCACCGTGACTCTCCTTTGACCTATGGGTTATTTATAAGTGTGTCATTTAATTTCCAAATATCTGAAGGTTATCTGATATCTTAAGTTATTAATCTAATTCCATCATGGCCAGAGAACATACTCTGTAGGATTTCAAGTTCTTGAAGTTTATAGAGCTTTTTTTTTCATGCCCTAGCTTTTGGCCAATCTTGATGAATTTACTGCTTATATTTGAAAAGAATATGTATTTAGCAGTTATTGGGTAAGATGGTTATAAATATCAGTTAGACCAATGTGGTTCATATAGACTCTCATTTTAGAAAAAATTAAATGCCCAATCATTTGAGGAAAGGAAATTAAATATGTAAGCTCATATAGAAGACAATCTTATTCCTATATCCTCATGAACAGTTTTACTCTGGATATTCAAACTCAGAAATTTCTTTAACGGCTCAAACTTACTCCCCAAATTTCCCCTTCAGAAAATTCCTTGAGTGGATGAGAAGGACTGACCATTACAGATGGCCAGATTTTCACAGATCACAAAGAAGTATTTATCATCACAACTTCTGAAGCACCGGAGCCCTTCAAGCCTCAACTTTCCATGTATTTCCCTGGAGGGCTTTCCAAAGCTAGAGTGACCTAGGAATCTGGAAAAATGGTTACATTTTGCTTTTCCTAATTATTGAACACACAGTCTATTGAGTCAGCTAATTCCTCTAAAAGAATGAGAAAGCTGGAGGGTTGAGCAGTCTATCACCATGACTACTGTTCAGCTATAAGCTATAGCTTCCATATAAGCCAAGGGATGGCCCAATGTTCAAGGTTTCATGTAAACAGAAATGCAGGAAACATTCATTTAAAACCAAATGGATTTTAATGTGAATGGTGCGTTTTATTAGTCAGAGTTTTTAACCTATGAGCAACAGAAATGAACTCTGGAAGAGTTCCCCAAATGAAGTTCCCCAAATGAAGAATATTAGGTATTGCACATAAATGAGAGGAAGGATAAATAGTGGGATTCGAAAGGGAACAGGAAACAAGGCAAGTCCAAGTTGAGGACTGTTCCACCATAGTACAGTTGCTGTGGCCAAAGGGAATGAAAGCAGCGGCGACATTTCTGTCTTGCCCTCCATGAAAAGTCCTGGGGAGGATCATCTGATTAACCAAACCTGCTTGCAAATCTACCACCCAGCCACCAGATAAAGCAGGGGAAAAAAAATCCATCTGCCTTTTTTCCAGCTTCTTTTTTTTTTTTTTTTTTTTTTTTTAAGATTTTATTTATTTGACAGAAACACAGCCAGAGAGGGAACACAAGCAGGGGGAGTGAGAGAGGGAGAAGCAGGCCTCCACCGAGCAGGGAGCCCGATGTGGGACTTGATCCCGGGTCTCCGGGATCATGACCTGAGCCAAAGGCAGTCGCTTAACCAACTGAGCCACCCAGGTACCCCTTTTTTCCAGCTTCTAAAAGGTTCTACATTTCACCAAGCCTCCTACAGGAGGAAATCCCTTCCAAATAGGAAAAGGGTTCAGACAATAGCAGAGAAAAAGAGAGTAAATAATCCTTTCTTCCTTTGTAGTTAAATATATTCACATCATAGGACAAAAAGAAGGCTTCTGTTGTTGTTGTTTCATATTTTGATTTGCCCAGAGAAGTAGGAAGCCCATATGCATGTTTAACCTGCACATTAGTCTGGACATCAGAAGAGTGGGTTTAGTACTGGATTTCTTATGAATGAGATGCATAGTTTCAATCAAGTTCCTGTTTCCTTGAGCTTTGGTTTCCTCATCTGCAAATGGGGGAATTGAAGTAGATGAACACTAAATTATGTATCAATACAGAACACCTCTATCAGCACTGTCCAATAGAACTGTCTGTGATCATGGAAATGCTCTCCATCTGGTCTGTCCAACACAGAAGCCACATGGGACTCTTGAGCACTTGAAGGATGGCTAGTGTAACCCAGAAAGCTGAATCTTCAATTTTAGTTAATTTTACCTAATTGAAGTAGCCACATGTGACTAGTGACTATCGTATTAGACAGTTCAACTCTAAACTATAAACCCCATAAAAGCAGGGGTCACATCTGCCGCTGACTTATCTACTCTCAGGGCCCAGCACACTGACTTACTATTTGGTGGGTGGCAAGATTCCCTTAAATATGCACTGGGCCACAAATGTGCCAGGCACTGTGTGCGGTCTGGGCATCAACATGTGCACCCAACAGACGTGAATCACTGTTCTCATGGTGCTTACATTCTACTGGGGAAAATACATATTGAAGATATGAATAAAATGTTTAGTATGTTGGATGGTGGTAAGACTTAAGGGAGTAAAATAAATCAATAGGGGGATAAGGAGGGTGAGAGCTGGAGGAGGAGGGGTTGCTATTTAAATAGGGAGACCAGGCAATAAGAAGGTGATATTTGAGTAAGAACTTGCTGAGGCTAGACCCTAGCTATGTAGATAACCTGGGCCAGCATATTCTAAGCCAAGACTCCAAAGTGAGATCATGCCAGGAATGCTCCAGCAACTGCTTGAAGCCAGGGAGGCTTTGTTGTATGAGGGAGCAAGTGGAGAGAGGATAAGTAAGGAGGTTAAAAGAGTAATGTGTGTATGGAAAGGGTGGGGTGGGGTAGGAGTTAGTCCCTGCAAAACCTGGTAAATTTTTTATAGACTGATGGGAATTACTGGAGACTTCTGAATAGAGAACTGTGACACGATCTGATTTATGTTGTCAAAGGATCACTCTGGCTGCCCTGTTAAGAGTGCTGTCGGCCAAGGGAAGATGTGGAAGATGTTGAAGGACCATGTAAGGAGAGATATTGCAAAGATCCAGGCAAGAGGTGATGGTGGCTTAGAACAGTGGAAGTGGAGTGGTGTGAAAGATCAAATTCTGGTTTTACAGGTGATGCCAACAGCATTAGCTAATGGATTGGCGAGAGAAAGAGATGAAGCAAAGATAACTGAACTTATTTTGGCCTGAGCAATTGGACTAATGGAATGGTTATTCACTGAGCTGGATAGGACCGTGGACCAGGAGCACACACCAGAAATTCCATTGGCATCTGTTGGGTCCAAATCCAGAATGAAGAATGAAAGTGTTTTCTGAACCTTCTAGCCCCAGGGAAACAGGAGTCTGTTATTGGACCAAAAGGTACTGATTACCTACCATATGGGACCATAGAGAAGCATGGTGGTCTGGGTCTTGTTCTATTGCTGTGACAAGATGTGGAGATTCTCCCCAGCTACCTCCCCTCCTCCCAGAGCCCTCAGCTGTCTATGACTCCCATTTCCCAAAATGGAAAACATCCAGGTAGGACCAGCCACTGTTTGTTCTGCCCGAAGGAAGCCATCTAGACAATGTTTCGCTTCTTGCTAATAAAGTTTTGCTTGCTTTTTTATCCCTTAAATATAGTTCTTAAGGTGGTGAATAGATTGAATACATTGTCTTTGTTCCCCAAGGTACTTACATTTCAAGACTAGAAACCATTAACAAAATTTTAATGCAAAAAAGGACTTTCAAATGTGTATATCCTGAGGACAAACATGGCCTATTGTTAGGACATTTAAAAATAAATTTGCCTTTAGTTTTACAAAAGTTTGCTTAAGACCAGAAATATGTGATATTGAAAGTAAATGCTATTCACTTCAAAATGCATAGACACTGGGGTTAAAAAGATATAATTGAAAAAGCTTTCTCTCTTTTTTTCTTTCCTTCCTTCCTTCTCCCTTCCTTCCTTCCTTCTCTCTTCTTTCTTTCTTTCTTTCTTTCTTTCTTTCTTTCGTTTAGGAAAGTCTAGAAGTCTGGCATTTGGTTGTTCTTGAGGTGGTGCCAAGAAAATGAGCTGTTTGTTATCTGATAAGACTAAAGTCCTCTTTGATTTCCTAGGAAAGCACAGACTTGGAGAAGAAGAAGCCTAAAGAAAGGTTAACTGAAAAGGGGGAAACACCATAGAATGACCAAACTTTGCCAAGCTGTCTCTTTAGGAAGCAAACAGGGACTGCATTGTTAGGCCAACAAGCTGCCCGGGACATCTCTCTATTTCCGCACCATTGAGTTCCTGGCTGGTGTTCCGGAATTACATCTTTATCAAGATGCCCTAGAAAATTTTTATACACGTGGAAGTTTGAGAACATTCGCTCAAAGATGCTCCACTGGTGAGTTTTGCATGGTAGAAAACTGCAGAAATTGGAAGCTGACAGTCCAGAAACACTATAACTCAAGGTAGAATAAGAGCTCACTTATCTACAGGTCATTTATTATTTTCCTTGAACTGCCTAGAACAGAGCCTGGAACCAGAGGTATGAAAAGATCTCTGAGAAACCAAGATGGTTGTCATGAAGTTCATAAACCAAAACTCACTTGTCTTCCAGAAAATCTCAGACCCCCTTTTAGAGGATGTTTCTTTTGGCTCTATTAAGATCAGGTATCTGGTTCTAAGGTCTTCTGGAAATTTGAAAGAGCCATTATAAAGGGGAAGTGATTTCATAGAGCATTGGTTCTCAAAGCCTGATTCTGGGACCAGCAGCAATGGCAAAATGCAAAGCTCCTGTCTCCTCACCTACTCTAGAAATTCTGGGGGTGGCACCCTGCTTTCTGTAGTTCAACAGCGATTCCGAGGCAAGTGCTAATTTTGCTACCACTGTCCTGGAGGAAGCCAAGAGCAAAACTGATGACAAGGGAAAGGACAGGAGAAAACAAACAAACACAGGACTCAACAGGCAGAGAGAGGTCTTAGGATCCCATAGATGTGCTTAAAGTATTGAAGAGGAGGAACATTTCAGGAAGAGGGGCCAGGTTGAGTAAGGACAGAGTTACGGAGCACTTCATTTTCTGGGTGGGGTGTAGATTTTTAAAAATATGGTAGAGAAATTGCCAGAAAGGAAGTGGGGGGGGATCATTACAGGGTATATAAAGAACTTGGTTTTTTTACTTCGAAGTAAGGTAGAGTCACTGAATTTCTAGGTGGTAGAGTAACATGTTAAAGAAGAAGAAAAAAGTTTTGTAGTTGAAAGGAAGATTTCATTATTCAAAGATTTAATTTGTCTAGAGATGAGGAATAATGAGGCACTACTCCACCCCGTTAAATGGTGAATAATGCCCCGTGGATAACCCTGAAGTTATAGAGCCAGAGTTCTGCTGTAACAGGATCTGCTTTGACCAGTTGTGGTGTACCTGGAACTTTATTTTGAGACAGGAATCTTGGCAGAAAATGAAAACAGTCATGTTAACATTTCAGACTCCCTCTCAGTGTTACATAAACATAACTGCATCACTTTTCAAAAAAGCTTCCCTTTCATTCTAACAATACTTCCACAATGTAAAATTTGGTTTCCCACTTTCTCTTCACACCTCTGTACTTTGACTCACAGCTTTATTATTTATAATAATAAGTACTAAAGTGAAATCGCAATTTTCATTTTCATACCAGACACAGTGGAATTCAGCTTCTGGAAAACACTTCCTAGCTACTGGTCATGGTTTCCTGCCACGTTCTTAATTTTTTTACATATTGTTAAATGAATTATGTAGATAGTCACAAAATTACACACCATGTTGCCCTGCTGAGTAGAAAGCTGGGTGTAAATACTAAAACAAAATGTTATAAATGTCCTCCAGAATGGAGAAATGCAAGGGATACATTAAAATATATAATTCTAGGAACATTATTCAATAGCTGCACGGCTTGGTGCTTTAGGTTTAAATGACTGAACATTAAAAAAAACGCTTGATGATGTCTTATGGCTTCAGGAAGATAAGGTGGATCCTTTCGATGCCAATGTCAAAAGGAATAACATCATTTTCAGAGTCATGTTCATTTAAGGTACCTTGTTGTCAGGTTAAATGAACACCTGCTCTGTCATGGGCAAAAGAACCTGTACTTTAGGACTTATGAAATGCAGGTAGTGGGGTTTCTGGTTAATGTCTTGGCACCACTGACCTCATACAAAGAATAGAATCTACCTCCAATGACCAGCACAGCCTCAAATGTGTTTTAGTTCTTGTTGGTGCAGTATTTTTTGCAATAGAAAAGGAAGATACAGGTTGCATTTAATGGCCTCTGCTAAAACTTCGAAAAGCATTCTTTAAACATTTACAAAATGTTCTCTGCAGCTTTTCTATCAATGCGGTCTTTTGTTTATTGCAAAAGAGAATGTCTACTTATATAACTGACACAAATAAAAAAACACATTACTGGCATTTTTTGTTCACTGTTGGTATGTGACTGTTCAATGATAAGCAAAACTGTCTTTAAACAAGATTGCATAGAGATATGATGGATGTTCCTTTCATAATGTAAAAAAGAATATGGATATGCATTATGTTGGAAAAGAATATCTTTAATAAAACCTTTAATAATAGCTTTAATATATATATGTGTGTGTATGTATATAAACTGGGTTTTAGTCTCACAGGTTAGCATGGTTTGAAACGGTGTTAAAATTCCCATAGATCTGGAATAATTCACTTGTAGTCATACACATACACACACACACACACACACACACACACACACACACACACACACACACCTACTTTGCATCTTAAAGTGCTATAGTCTAAAAATAGGGAGGGAGCCCTTGGGTGGCTCAGTCCCTTGAGCTTGAACATCCAGCTTTTGATCTCAGCTCAGGTGTTGATTTCACAGTTCTGAGTTCAAACCCAGTGTGGAGCCTATTTAAAACAATTTTGAAAAATAAAATAAAATAAAATAAAATAAAATAAAATAAAATAAAATAAAATAAAATAAAATAAATAAAATAAAATAAAAATAGGTAGAAAAAATGTCACTATCATTTCATAATCTTTGCTATTCCTATGTTCTTCCAAAATGAGAATGTAATAATTGTTAACTTTATTGAATCCAGTTTAAAGTGATGGGCACACATATTCAAAATGTTCAAAAAATTTTATCTTCTTCTTTATACTTGAAGGGAAGTGCATGATTCATGTGCTCCTTTCTTTATCTAGACTTTTTTCCCCCTTTAGTTCTGTATAACTTGCCATCTCTCAGCTTCTTTTCCATGAGTTAAAGTCTTACCTTCCTAGGATCTCTGATAGAAGGTCACCTCCTTCAACAACTCTTCCTAGATTTCCTCCTACCAAAAAAGGCTGAATCAAGAGCCTCTCCTTTGTACTCCCACCCCCACCCCTTTGGGACTTCCAGCTCTGTTTTAATCCTTAGTTTATCTATCTGTCCTCCCTGGCATCCTGAGCTCCTTTAACAGTTAAAAGGAAATCATGTTTGCTATGGCATCCTCAGAGCTGAGCACAGTTGTTAAATAGAATTTAATTATCACATAAATGAATTCCAAATTGTTAGGAGGTTTCATTTGGACTTTTTATACTCCGGTCACTATGTTTAGGCATCCACAAGCCATCTACCAAACAATCTGCTGAATGTAGCCGTTCATAATATTTGACTAATTTGTTTCACAGATTTATAATGAAAATGGTAGGGGCGCCTGGGTGGCTCAGTTGGTTGAGCGACTGCTTTCGGCTCAGGTCATGATCCCAGAGACCTGGGATCGAGTCCCACATCGGGCTCCCTGCTTCGGCGGGAAGCCTGCTTCTCCCTCTCTGACTCCCCCTGCTTGTGTTCCCTCTCTAGCTGTGTTTCTCTCTGTCAAATAGATAAATGGATAAAATCTTTAAAAAAAAAAAAGGTCAATATATCTATAGTGGTTAAGAGAACAAACTCTGGAACTCAGATGCTGGGGTTTAAACCACAGTGCTGTGAAACCTTGGAAAATTTATGTAAACACTCCCATCTCATTATCTCATCAGTGGAAGGTTGTTTTGAGTAGTTAATCAATTTATACATGGGCAGGAATTAGAACAGTTCCTGACACATAGTTAGCACTGAGTAAGTGCACACTGCTAAACTTACTGTTATTATTATTTGTAAAACAACTTAGTAACTAAAAAGACAATTGAATATATTTGGAGAAACCAATTGTCTAAATAGACATTATTTTTCTTTATCCATTTTATTCTGTATCAGTTGCAAGAATAAAACACAGGCTCTGAAATCATATTTATGAGCAACTTTGTGGTTTCTATATGACAAAGGCATTTTTTCCTGAATTTTCTGCAACCAGAAAATCTGGGCCCTCCCTAGAAATCCCCTTTGTACTGAAAAGAATCTCATGTTTTGACACAATTTGAGAATCAAACTTGGCACGGTGTCCACTGTCATTGTCTTGGGCCAGGGCACTGTGGGCTCTGAGGAAAGAGGACATTCTTTGTGTCATATCCTCAAATGAACAGATGTCTTGTTCGAGCCCAGTATTCTGAGAATAAGTTCTGTTATTATCATGCTGGAAAAAGTTTAATAAGTGTTTTGCATACACCTGGTGTCTACTTAATGCATGTTGTCTGGGTGTAAGATATTTCCCCTGCACTCTTTTTGGCTTGATATTCATATAAGGAGGTTGGAGGTGGTTCATACATCAAAATATCTATCTTCAAATTTTCCCCATACACTCCTACCCTTAAAAACTTAGAGACATATGTAGCTTTGTTTTCAAACTTTTATTCACCTTTAACATATTGCCCATTGACAAACATTTAAAGAACTGTCTCCTCAAGCCATAATAGACTCTTAATCAAAGGGAACAAACTGAGGGTTGCTGAAGGGGGGGTGGAGGGGTGGGGTAACAGGGTGATGGACATTAAAGAGGGCATGTGACATAATGAGCACTGGGTGTCATATCAGACTGATTGAATCATAGACCTGTACCTCTGAGACAAATAATACATTACATGTTAATTTAAATAGATAGATAGATAGATATCTCCTGATATAGGAAGATATAAAATAACCTCTCTCCTATATGTAGTCATAGATGAAATGTAGTTCTTGCCTTGAGAAAAATGACATGAGTGTTGCCCATAAGTTGATTACAGAAACCCGTACCTTTCCGAAAGCTTTCATTCCAGGGTAGCAACGATTACCTGCTTGCTGTAGAGGAGCCATTGTTCCCATTTGCTACACTAAGAAAACAAGGGCAGACAAAACAAGGACAGAGGGTTATTTTTTCAAACTCATAGAAAGAACTGAAGGCAGAGATGGAAAGGGGAGGGGAGCTCCTAGGGCTTCCCTTTGTTAAGTAACTTCCTCTGTTCATCCATTTTGTCAGTTATCAATTATGGTATTATTTTTGTCTGTACAAGTGGAACAGAACTACAGCCAAAACATAAGAAGCAAGCCTTGAAATTGGAGAAAAATCACTTGAAATGGATTCCACTTTGAGATATGAAGCTATAACCTTACCCAATATCTGTGTGTAGCCCAGGATTAAAGCATTGAATGAATACTTAAGGGGTGTACCGTCAATATTCCTGCATTCCTCTATTTTCCCATGGATGCAGAGGAAAACTTCTGAGCAAGATAGATCAGAAGACCACATAAAATCATAAGCATTGCTTAAGTAGAGGAGGCTTGCTAATCTATTCTTAAAGGACAGAGTTCTAAACATTAATGTTCTGTGGCTCTGATTTCCCTAATTTAAGTGAAAGAATTTCACCATGGATTCATTTTGTGCCAGTAAAATGAAAATTTTAATGTAATTCTTTATTATTTTGTATTACTTATTTATTTACTTTATTAACATATAATGTATTATTTGTTTCAGGGGTACAGGTCAGAGAATCATCAGTCTTACACAATTCACAAAACTCACCATAGCACATACCCCTCCCCAATGTCCAACCCCAGCCACCCTATCCTTCCTTCGTTGCCCTTCTAGTCACCCTCAGTTTGTTTCCTGAGATTAAGAGTTTCTTATGGTTTGTCTCCCTCCCTATTCCCCTCTTGTTTCGTTTTTCCCTCCCTTCCCCCCTACAGCCCCCACCCTGCCTCTCAAGTTCCTCATATGAGAGATCATATCATTTCATCTGCGTCTTTGCAAATGGTAAGATTTTGGTTTTTTGATGGATGCATAGTATTCCATTGTATAATATACAATAAATCTTCTCTATCCATGCATCTCTTGATGGATATCTAGGCTCTTTCCATAGTTTCATTATTGTGGGTATTGCTGCTATAAACATTCAGGTGCACGTGCCCCTTTGGATCACATTTGTATCTTTAGGATAAATACCCAGTAGTACAATTACTGGGTCATAGGGTAGCTCTATTTTCAACTTTTTGAGGAACCTCCATACTGTTATCCAGAGTGGCTGCACCAGCTTGCATTCCCATCGATAGCGTAGGAGGGTTCCCTTTTCTCCACATCCTTACGAATACCTATCATTTCCTGACTTGTTCATTTTAGCCATTCTGACTGGTATGAGGTGGTGTCTCACTGTGGTTTTGATTTGTATTTCCCTGATGCGGATTGATGTTGAGCACTTTTCCATGTGTCTATTGGACATTTGGATGTCTTCTTTGGAGAATTGTCTGTTCATGTCTTCTGCCCATTTCTTGACTGGAGTATTTGTTCTTTGGGTGTTGAGTTTGATAAGTTTGTTAAAGATTTTGGGTACTAGCCCTTTATCTGATATGTCATTTGCAAATATTTTCTTTCATTCTGTCGGTTGTCTTTTGGTTTTGTTGACTGTTTCCTTTGATGTGCAAAAGCTTTTGATCTTGATGAGGTCCCAATAGTTTATTTTTGCCCCTGCTTCCCTTGCCTTTGGTGATGTGTCTAGGAAGAAGTTGCTGTGGCTGAGGTCAAAGAAGATGCTGCTTCTGTACTCTTCAAGGATTTGGATGGATTCCTGTCTCACATTGAGGTCTTTCATTGATTTTGAGTCTATTTTTGTGTGTGGTGTAAGGAAACGGTCCAGTTTCATTCTTCTGCATGTGGCTGTCCAATTTTCCCAACACCATTTGTTGAAGAGACTGTCTTTTTTCCATTGGACATTTTTTCCTGCTTTGTCAAAGATTAGTTGACCATGGAGTTAAGAGTCCATTTCTGGGGTCTCTATCCTGTTCTATTGATCTGTGTGTCTGCTTTTATGCCAGGACTATACTGTCTTGATGATTACAGCTTTGTAATAGAGCTTGAAGTCTGGAATGGTGATGCCACCTACTTTGGTGTTCCTTTTCAACTTTCCTCTGTCTATTAGGGGTCTTTGTTTGTTCCATATAAATTTTAGGATTCTTTGTTCCATTTCCTTGAAAAAACTGATGATATTTTATTTTAAAGATTTTATTTATGTGACAGAGAGAAACACAGCCAGAGAGGGAACACAAGCAGGGGGAGTGAGAGAGGGAGAAGCAGGCTTCCTGCCGAGCAAGAAGCCTGATGAGGGGCTCGATCCCGGGTCTCCGGGATCATGACCTGAGCCGAAGGCAGTCGCACAGCCAACTGAGCCACCCAGGTGCCCCAAAACTGATGATATTTTGATAGGAGTTGCATTCAATGTGTAGAGTGCTTTAGTTAGCATAGACATTTTCAGAATATTTGTTCTTCCGGTCCATGATCAAGGAATGTTTTTCCATTTTTTGTGTGTGTCTCCCTCAATTTCTTTCCTGAGTACTTCACCATTTTCTGAGTACAGATTCTTTGCCTCTTTGGTTAGGTTTATTCCCAGGTATCTTATGGTTTGGGGTGCAATTATAAATGGGACTGACTCCTTAATTTCTCTTTCTCCTGTCTTGTTGTCGATGTATAGAAATGCAACTGATTTCTGTGCATCAATTTTATATCCTGACACTTTACTGAATTCTTGTATGAGTTCTAGCAGTTTTGGAGTGGAGTCTTTTGGATTTTCCACATAAAGTATCATATCATCTGCAAAGAGTGAGAGTTTGACATCTTCTTTGTCAATTTGGATGCCTTTTATTTCTTTTTGTTGTCTAATCGCTGAGGCTAGGATCACTAGTACTATATTGAATACCAGTGGTCATAGTGAGCAGCCCTGCCATGTTCCTGACCTTAGGGGAAAAGGTCTCAGTTTTTCCCAATTGAGAATGATATTCGCTGTGGGTTTTCCTAGATAGCTTTTTTATGATGTTGAGATATGTACCTTCTATCCCTACACTGTGAAGAGTTTTGATCAAGAAAGAATGCTATACTTTGTCAAATGCTTTTTCAGCATCTACTGAGAGGATCATATGGTTTTTGTTCTTTCTTTCATTAATCAATTCAATTATATCACATTGATTGATTTGCAGATGTTGAACCAAACTTGCAGCCCAGGAATAAATCCCACATGATCATGGTGAATAATCCTTTTCGTATACTTTGGACCCTATTGGCTAGTATTTGGGTGAGAATTTTTGCATTTGTGTTCATCAGGGTTATCGGTCTGTCATTCTCCTTTTTGATGGGATCTTTGTCTAGTTTTGGGATCAAGGTAATGCTGACCTCATAAAATGAGTTTGGAAGTTTTTCTTCCATTTCTATTTTTTGGAAAGTTTCAGGAGAATAGGTATTAATTCTTCTTTAAATGTTTGGTATAATTCCCCCGGGACACCATCTGGCCCTGTGCTCTTGTTTCTTGAGATATTTTTGATGACTGCTTCAATCCCCTTCCTGGTTATGGGTCTGTTCAGCTTTCTATTTCTTCCAGGTTCAAATTTTTGGTAGTTTATGTGTCTCTAGGAATGCATCCATTTCTTTCAGATTGTTAAATTTGCAGGTGTATGGTTTCTCATAATATGTTCTCATAATTGTTCATACTTCTTTGGTGTTGGTTGTGATCTCTTCTTTTTCATTCATGATTTTATGAATTTGGGTGCTTTCTCTTTTCTTTTTGATAAGTCTGGCTAGGGGTTTATCAATCTTATTAATTCTTTCCAAGAACCAGCTCCTAATTTTATTGATTTTTTTTCTACTTTTCTTTTGGTTTCTAATTCATTCATTTCTGCGCTGGTATTTATTATTTCTCTTCCCCTCCTGGGTTTCAGCTTTCTTCGTTGTTCTTTCTCCAGCTCCTGTAGGTATAGGGTTGGGTTTTGTACTTGGTACATTTCTTGTTTCTTGGGAAAGGCTTATACTGCTCTATACTTTCCTCTCAGGACCGCCTTTGCTATGTCCCAAAATTTTGAACAATTATGTTTTCATTTTTGTTTGTTTTCATGAATTTTTAAATTCTTTTTTAATATCCTGGTTGACCCATTCATCCTTTCGTAGGATTCTCTTTAGCCTCCATGTATAGGAGTTCTTTCCAACTTTCTTCTTGTGGTTGAGTTCTAGTTTCAAAGCACAGGGGTCTAAAAATATGCAGGGAATGATCCCAGTCTTTTGGTACTGGTTGAGACCTGGTTTGTGGTCAGGATGTAATCTATTCTAGAGAATGTTCACTATGCACAAGAGAAGAATGTGTATTCTAATGCTCTGGGATGGAACGTTCTGAATATATCTGTGATGTCCATCTGGTCCAGTGTGTCATTTAAAGCCTCTATTTCCTTGTTGATCTTTTGCTTACATAACCTGTCCATTTTAGTGATGATGATGTTAAAGTTCCCTACTACTATTGTATTATTGTCAGTGTGTTTATTTGATTTTGTTATTAATTGGTTTATATAATTGGCTACTCCCACGTTAAGGGCGTACATATTTACAATTGTTAGATCTTCTTATTGGACAGACACTCTAAGTATGATATAGTGTCCTTCCTAATCTCTTATTATAGTCTTTGGCTTAAAATCTAATTTATCTGATATAAGGATTGCCATCCCAACTTTCTTTGGATGCCCATTAGTATGGCAAATTGTTTTCCACCCCCTCACTTTAAATCTGTAGGTGTCTTTGGGTCTAAAATGAGTTTCTTACAGACAGCATATAGAGGGGTCTTATTATTATTTTTTTATCATTCTGATACCTGTGTTTTTTGCTTGGGGCATTTATCCCATTTATATTCAGAGTAACTATTGAGAGATATAAATATAGTGCCACTGTATTGCCTGTCAGGTAACTGTTGTTGTCTATTGTTTCTGCTCCTTTCTGGTCTCTTACTTTTAGCCTCTCCTTTTGCTCAGAGGATCCCTTTGAATATTTCCCATTAGGCTGGTTTGGTGTTTGCAAATTCTTTCAGTTTTTGTTTTTTTCTGGAAGCTTTTTATCTCTCTTACTATTTTCAACTAAGCCTAGCTGGATATAGTATTCTTGGCTGCATATGTTTCTCAATTAGTGCTCTGAATATATCATACCAGTCCTCAGGTCTCTGTGGATAGGTCTTCTGTCAATCTCACATTTCTGCCATTATATATTGCAGACCTCTTATCCTAAGCTGCTTTCAGGATTTTATGTTTTTCACTGATTCTGGTAAGTTTTACTATTAGATGATGGGGTGTGGTCCTATTTTTATTGATTTTGACGGTGGTTCTCCGTGCCTCCTGGATTTTGATACTTGTTCCCTTCACCAAGTTAGGGACATTCTCTGCCATAATTTGCTCCATATACCTTCTGCCCCTCTCTCTTTCTTTATTCTAATACTGTTTCATCTCATGGTATCACTTACCTCTCAAATTCTCACCTTGTGGTCCAGTACTTGTTTATTTCTCTTTTTCTCAGCTTCTTTATTCTCCATCATTTGGTCTTCTATATCACTAATTCTCTCTTCTACCTCATTTATCCTAGCAGTTAGAGTCTCCATTTTCTCATTAATTGCTTTTTTGGTTTCGACTTGTTTTTTATTTCAATTTTAGTTCTTTTATTTCTCCAGAAAGAGATTCTCTAGTATCTTCCATGCTTTTCTTGAGCCTAGCACCTTGATAATCATCATTCTGAAGTGTAGTTCTGACATCTTACTAATGTCCATATTGGTTAGGTCCCTAGGCTTTGGGATTGCCTCTTATTCTTTTTTAAGGAGGTAAGTTTTGCCACCTGGTCATTTTATCCAGGTAAGAATAGATGAATGAGCTCCAGTCATTGAGGCCCCACTGAGGACTCAGCAACTGCCCCCTTCAGCCCCCCTACTTTCTAACAATCTGTTCCCCTGCCACCCGCCTTCTCCCACCACCACTTCCATGGGCCCTTTCCACTGAGGAAAAGGAATCTTATAGTATGTCCACTATCCAGAACCTCTCCTCTTTAAATCTCTCTGCTGATCTAAGTTAAGGGTGATGATCTTCTTTCTGCTGTCACTGAGGATTACATCTGTATAAGAATTCAACAAAGAAATGGCAGGTTGAGGGGCACCTGGGTGACTCAGTTGGTTGAGCGACTGCCTTTGGCTCAGATCATGATCCCGGAGTGCCGGGATCGAGCCCCATATGGGGCTGCCTGCTCAGCGGGAAGCCTGCTTCTCCCTCTCTCACTCCCTCTGCTTGTGTTCCCTCTCTGGCTGTGTTTCTCTCTGTCAAATAAATAAAATCTTAAAAAAAAAATGGCAGGAAGACCCTTACTACTGTCCAAGGGATCACTGATCATTACAATAAAAAGAAACTAGTGAAGGCTTTTAAGAAGAAATTTGCCTGCAATGGTACTGTAATTGAGCATCCACAATATGGAGAAGTAATTCAGCTACAAGGTGACCAGTGCAAGAACATATGCCAGGTCCTGTTAGATATTGGACTGGCTAAGGATGACCATCTGAAGGTTCGTGGGTTTTAAGTGCTTTTGGCTCACTGAAGCTTAAGTGAGGATTTCCTTGTAATGAGTAGAATTTCCCTTCTGTCCCTTGTCACAATTTTAAAAACCTTACAGCTTGTATAATGTAACCATTTGGGGTCTGCTTTTAAGCTTGGACTAGTGTGACTCCTTGCAATAAACTGAAAAGAGCCCCCCCAAATAGATGAATGAAAGTTCAAAATACTAAAAGGGTAGCTAGGACCCCCCAAAATATAAACAAACCAAATTAGAAGAGACCTGAAACTGGGGGGAAAAGAAAGGAGAAAAAAAGTATATAAATATAAATAGATAATATTTTATATCATAAATATATATTAATATATCATACACACATTAATATAAATTAATGAATTCATATTAATGACCCATGTTAATAATAAAGATAAATTAATCTATTATATAAAGTATATATTAATAATATATAATATATTTTATATTATAGAATTAGAAAAATTATATATAAAAATTATAAAAATATTATATATATTACATGTTATATATATATACATATATCTGGTGAATAGAACAGAGCCACACACTTGATTTTGGGTATATATTGGTCTGTTAGAAGAAATTCCCTCCCAAAATTTTAAAGAAAGAAAAACTTATATATACACGAAAATAAGTGTAAGCATGATGAAGGAATGGAATATGACTATAAAGATGAGAATTAAAAAAGATTCTAAAAAAGGAATTGATAAGAAGTTGGATAAAAAAAAGGAAAGAATGTGATCAGGCTGGAGGCTAGAACAAAGCCATACACTAGATTTAGGGTATATTTTGATCCAGGGGTATATTTTGATTTAGGGTATATTAGAAGAAACTATCACAAAATTTTAAAGAAAGAAAAACCTTTATGTGTACAATAAAATAAGGTTAAATACAATGAAGGGATAGAATATGACTTCAATGAGAATTAAAAGACTAAATGGGGCACCTGGGTGGCTCAGTTGGTTAAGCGACTGCTTTCGGCTCAGGTCATGATCTCCGACACCCGGGATCGAGTCCCACTTTGGGCTCCCTGCTCAGCAGGAAGCCTGCTTCTCCCTCTCTCACTCCCCCTGCTTGTGTTCCCTCTCTGGCTGTGTTTCTCTCTGCCAAATAAATAAAATATTTTAAAAAAATAAATAAAAGACTAACTAATCATGGGGGGGAAAGCCATAAATTCTATGCATTGTGTTCCCCTAGCACTGGTGTTTTGCACTTCTCATTGATCAGTGAACTTGGTCTTGGCTGGATGTTCCTGCTGATCTGGGTGAAAGGCCTGTTGCTGGGATTCCCAAAATGTCTGTGCCCGAGGTGGAACTGCCCCGCCCTCGCCAGGAACCAGGCTAAGCAATCTGCCCGGGGTTCGCTCTCTCATTGCTTTTGTTCCCTGAACGCTTTCCGTACAGCTTTGGAGGGTGGGAATGAAGATGGCGGCCTCCTAGTCTCCGACTCCGAGGAACCGAGAGCTTGGGTCCCCCTGCTCCTCCTAGGGGAGGAAGGTGAGTCTCCCTGGATCCGCCACTTGTGGGGTCCCTGCTTGAAGAGCAGCTGCCCGATCGCACCTTGGATCATGGTTTAAGGTAACCCCAAGCTGAGAGCCCACTCCTCGGCTCCATATGTGCAGCTCCTTCCCTGCTCCGATACCTGGGAATCCTGGCACGCTCAGGCACCCTGGGTCCTTCTGTGACCCCGCAGGTCCTGAGGCTGCACTGTCCTTGCGAGGTCTCCATCCCCCAGTTTAGCCTCTGGGGCAATGTCCCTCAGTGGAGCAGAGTTGTAAAAATCCCAATTTTGTGCTCTGCTGCTCTACAGCTTGCTGGGAGGCGGCCACTCCCACGCGTGGTCTATCTTCCCATATATCACCTCAGATTCACTTCTCCCCACGTCCTACCTTCCAGAAAGTGGTCACTTTTCTGTTCCTAGAATTGCTGCTATTCTTCTCTTCGATCTTCTGTGGAATTTGTAGGTGTTCAGAATGGTTTGATAACTATCTAGCTGAACTCCTGGGACCTGACGATATTTAGGTCTCCTACTCCTCTGCCATCTTGCTCCTCCCCCTTTTAATGTAATTCTCAAAGACCTTAGGAGGTGCAGGAAGAAGAGCTGTTGCTAGAAGAATGGGATACAATGGGATCACCAGCTTGGGCAACAACAATATTATCTAATAAAAAGCATAATGGAGACATGCTATAGGATGTTAGTTATGACCTCCAGATAACTTGGGCATCCACAGGCCATTTTATCAAGGATACATTTTCTTTGTAGACCACAGTCTTCATGTCAGGTTCTCTGATTTAAATTAATGCCTTCTTCATGAACTGGTCTCATGGTTCAGAAGTCTAGTAGCTTTCATTTGCTTGGTTGTGGATTCTCAGGGTCATAATAGCTAACATTTATCAGACATTGTTTTTCAAGCCGTGCACTGTATCGATGTGAATTTTCCAATCTTATGCTTATTACAGTGATACTTTAAGAATTCCTGTTTTATGAGAAAATGGAGTATTACAGAAGATAAGCAGCTTGCCTAAGGTCTTGCACTTATGAAATAACAGTAGTTTTGAAACTGAGGAGTTGGTCTGTCTCAAGAAAAAAAAATCTAGAGCACTAACTATTGGGTTACATTGTCTCATGGCTATATTTTAAATCAAATATGCATACTATTAATTCAAATCTAGTTTGTTTACAACAGTTACAGGTTGCTTCCAACAGCTAATTCTAGTATCATCTTCCTCATCTGTTTTGTACATTATTTATGTTATGTTTTGAGATAGTGGTGTGAAGTGTAAGATTTATGCTTTAAAATTGCCATTTTCTGGCCACCTTTTGTGTTGGTCACTATTCTGATGGTCTATAAATGGCTCTATATTACATCCACTCAAAGTTCATGTCATCAAACTGCAAGTGTTTTTTTTTTTTGCCATGATCTCTCCTGTTTCTGGGGCTTGTCTGGGCTCCGAAGGGTGGTTCTTGATGGCAGACTCTCATGCGGTGGCAGCCAGATAGTGGCTAGCTAGACAGGCAGGCTGACACTATGTCTAGAGTTATCCTAAACAATTCTTTGCTCACATGCCTGGTGCCCGGGCTAGAAGGCTACAAATAGGCCTGGAGTACATAGAGCTCTGTGTCTTTTTATCTTGGTGTGGTCTCTCCAAGCATGACAGCTTGAGGTAGCCAGTCTTCTTAGATGTAGTTCAAGGCCCAAGATGTGTCACCCAGGAGAGTCTTGAAAGTCATGCAGGTCACTTCTACCATATTCTGTTCACTAGAAGGGAGCCACAGGGGCTAGCCCATCTCCAGGGGAAGAAAATTAGTTTCCATCTCATGAGAGGAAGATTGAAAATTATTCGCAGACATGTTTTAAAATCACCACAGTCACAATCATAAACTCCACATAGTTCTTTTATTTAAGTATCGAGTTATCAATGCAAAATAGACATTATCTTCCTAGTCCAGTGGAAGTATCAGACACTCAGCTAGGAAGTGACAGAATTTAGATTCAGACTCACATCCACCTGAATCCATATTCCTTTCTTGTATCTGCTATATCTGCTGTCCTCCTAGTACCTAAGTCCCAAAAGATATGAAGTTTCCAGCAGAATTAAAACAGATAATTTAGGGATAAAATGCAGGACCATTGCATAGGAATAGAGTAAATCAATAGTATTGATTATTAATTCACTCAACAAATATGTACTAAATATCTACTATGTGCCAGGCACCAGCAGCACATGGATATAAAAATAGGGTCCAAACAGAATAAGGATAAAAATTTTTGCGTGCATGCATCAGTATCAGAGTATTTTCCACTGTCCTACTCCCATGGATGTTACTGTTGAGAAGAATTGGCATTTAACACAACCGAGACATAGCAAGTTTCTTACCAGTTGTAATAAGTAACTCAGCAGCAAGTAAGGGCTATAGTGTACTTTGTGATGGATATTCTACAGTCCAGGTGGTTCTCTAGAATTGATACCCACTCTCATTTGGAAAATAATGTAGCTTAGGCCAGGCCACAGAGTGCTCATTGCACTGGCAATAGTGATAGGTTCAAGAAGTTGACATCTGATTTAAGAAAGGTCCATTAGAATGCTTTCTGGAACTCACACATACACAGAGGAAAAGGCACTTTCTTCCTGCTATGGTTGCCAAGCTGAGAAAATATGCCTATGGGGTGAAAGGTGGCCACATTGAGGAAGCATGTCTGGTCAAAGGTAAAATGATGCTGAAACATAGAGATGGGGGAAACACTTGCAGGGTAAAGAAGAGGAGAGCATAAGACGGGAGAGAGAGCAAAAGTAGAGGAAAAGGGGAGTGGGGTAAAGAACCCACAGCAGCCACTGAGCTTGGCTGGGTTACCAGGTGCCCCGGTATTCTCCAGATATGCCTTACTTCCTCTCCGACACTTGGGCTGCCTCTGCCTGTACACTTTCTGCAAAAAACACCCAAGCATGAGGTTCGACCGGGTCTCTCTTGTCCACCATTCATCTGTACGCCCCTAGTACAGAATCTGAGACATACTTGAATGAAGGGATGGCTCATGAGTAAGTGATGACTCGGGAAAGAAGAAGAAAAAGGCCTGAAGAGAGAAATATTTGCCTTCCTCTATCTAACTACATGGAAAGAATACCTAGCAAATCTGAAGAGTCAAGGAATATTTTAGCATTTTCATATTTTAAAAAATGTTAATGAAGATGGAGTTTCCTCAAAAAAAATTAAAAAACAAAAACAAATAGAAGCTATTACATGACCCGGCAGTCTCCCTTCTGGGTACATATCCAAAGGAAAAGAAAATAGGATACTGAAGAGGTATCTGCACCCCCATGTTCCCCGCTGCATGAAAGAAGGAAATTCTGCCATTGTGACAATATGATGGAAACTTTGACGCATGATGCTAAGTGAAATAAGCAAGACAAAAAATGACACGTATTGCATGGCATCACTTAAATGTGGAATTTGGGGGAATAAAGTCACATTCATAGAAATAGAGAGAAGAGAAGTAGTTACCAGGGGCTGGGGGGTGGGGAGAAATAGGAAGAGGTTGAAAAAGGGTACTAACTTTGAGTTATAAGTAAGACCTATAAGTAAGGTCTGAAACTCTAATGTAAAACATGGTGATTGCTACTGCAACACTATATTGTGTGAGTGAAATCTGCTAAGAGAGAGAACATTGCTTAATGTTTTTCCTCCCTACTCACCCCAAAGGTAAATCTGTGAGGTAGAGATGTGTCAATTAACTAGATAGGGGGAGCCTTTTCATAATGCATATGTATATCAAATAACCTTGATGTACACTCTAAATATCTTACAGTTTTATGTGTCAATTACACCTTAATAAAGCTGAAAAAAATTAGTTAAAAGATCATATAGTGTTGATTCAAATACTACATTATCAACATCATAGAAGAAGAATCATAGAATAAGCTATAGTTTCTCTTCTCCATGGAATGAATACAATGTAGGCAATAAAATGAAACACCAAAACCCTTAAAATACATACAAGTTTTAGGATCCCTTTAGTTTAAGGAAACACCATATTGACAGAGCACAAAGTCATGAAAAAAATTAAGAAGTAGTTACAACACTCGTAATTCCTAATTTTCAAGGCTTCAAGCCTGTAAAAATAATGGAACTTCCTTCAGAATCAAATAACAACTTGAGTTAGTACAATCAGAGAAGACTCAGGAAGCTGGGGCCTCGGGACCAAAACATAACCAGATTGGATTTGTCTTCATGAAACCTCAGAGGTATAATTTAGAAATTACTGGGTTAATTTGCTTTTCTATAGCAAATGGTCCCTGAAATGATGGTGTAATTTATCATCCAGGCGGGAGGATGAAAATTTCCTGGTGGGTAGCCAAGCCTTGTCTAGTCTCATAAATTCTGGCATTGGGAGATTTCCTCCATCCCTCATGAGTTTATGGACACAGTAGATTTCCATGCTATCACCTTTCATTTCCAGTACTGGCAATCCAAGCCTTTTTTATTAAAAAGAAATCAAAATAAACATAAAAGCCAATAAACATTGAGCAATAGAAACTCATAAAGAATCCAGACATAAGGGAAGTTAGCATCTATTGTTGCCTGGTCATTATATTATAAAGTCTTTCTTCTTTTCCACCCACCTCAGAAGAGCACCACCCCCATAGTCCTATCTCCCCTCAACTCCTCCTAAAATAGTCTTCACTCATCCCCAGTAAAGGACAAATTACAGTGAATGTTTTTCTTCCAAAGTGCCTTGGTGACATAAGAGAACAAAACTTCAAGATAGAACAATTTCTGATTATGAAAACTCCAGCACTAGTAAGAAGATAGAGGACCTATTTTGGGGCCCAGTGGGCTTTTCCACATACCTCTCTGGCATTTTGGAAGAGTAGGTTTTGCAAATCAGTCCAGAGGAAGAGACTTGCTTGATATTCATATACTAGAGAATAATCTTCCTTCATTGGTCCATTCATCCTTTTATCTAATTACTATTTCATTTATTCAGTGAATTCTTGGGATTCATTCTTCATTTCATCCCTTCCTAGTGAATAAATTTGGTAATGAAATAACCACTGTTGTCTCAGTTTCCTCTTCTCCAAAGTAGGGATAATAATGGTACTTACTTCACAGGGTGTAGTGAGGGTGAATTAAGTTAATACACATAAAATTCTGACTTGTGCCTGATACCAAGTGGTAAGTGTTCTGGATTCATATTAATAAATGACTAGTGACTGTGTGCCAATGACTCCACCAAGTACTAGATATATAAAGAAGTAAAGAAGGAAAACGTTACTGTACCCGAATCTCTTCCAGTCTAGTTGGAAAACAGGCATGTTAACAATGACAAGAAGCGCTTTGTTATGATAAAGGTTGAGACTGTAAGCAAGGACATTATGTAGGTGTCCATTGCAAGGGCCAAAGAGAGAAATGCTGAAGGTCTGAACTAAACCAATGGATAAAAAAGAGAAAGCTTAGTGGGGCAGAGGAGAAGACGAGCCTTTTAGGAAGAAGAATAATGAGGCAGGTAACTGGGTGTAGGAGGTGAAAGAGATAAAGACCTATCGAGCGGCTTTAGGTTGCTGCCTGGGCAACTGAGTCCATGGGAATTGTTGCCCAAAGACACAATAAAGAAGGAGGAGGGGAGAGAAGTTCAGCTGTGGATTCTTTGTGTCTGAGGCAGAGGATTTACTAAGGAAATGGATATACAGATCTGGAAAGGTTTAGATTGATGATTGAGACTGAGGAATAGTCAGCTGGTGAGGAGAGAAAGCCATTGAATCAGATGAGGTGGCCTAAGGACATATCCTTCCTTTACTAGGCAGGCTACCTGTGTCATTTTATTAGGTTCTTATAACAACCGTAGAAGTTAAAGGCATTTGATAGAAACATAGTTTTAGCCATGTGTGGTTGAGACCAAAAATCAGCACTAGCTTCAAGGAGATACACATCATTTTTTCTCTCATGTAAAAATCTGAACTGGAGGTGGAGGCTCTTTTCTAGGTGTGATGCTCCATGGTAGGAGGAATCCAGGGTCCTCTCTTTTACTGTTCAACCCTGCTCAGACTCACTGCCATGTCGACTCCAAAACCAAATTCATCCAGCCAGCAGAAAGGGGAGAAGGAGGGCAGAGGAATGCATCCATCCCCTTAAATCTATGACCCAAAGTTGAATATGCCATATCCATTTACAGCCCATTAATAAGATTTAGTCTACGGCAATACTTACCTCCAGGGAAGGCCATTCTTTCCTCTGGGTGTTGTAGTGTGCTCTGTAAAAGCAACATTGGGGACAACACATGTCCATCAATGGGGAACATGTATTTCTGCGGGAGTACTGCGCAGTGTAGGAAGCAAGGAAGACTGGCTGTATAAGCTCTCTGGGAGGAATCTCTGGGATGAGTGGGAAAAAAAGCACAGTAGAGAAGAGTATGCTACTTCTTATCTACGAAGGAGAACACATACAAATATACATAGACATTTGTTTTTATGAAAAAAACTGGAAGATAAACTGTACAGTTTAAAAATTAGTGTCTTGTTTAAACATTTAATTTTTACTTCTAAATTTTTAAAAAAATTTTTATTTATTTGAGAAAGAGAGAGAGCACAAGCATGGGGAAGGAGAGGGAGAAGCAGATCTCTTGCTGAGCAGGGAGCCTGACTGACTGTGGGGCTC
Organism: Spilogale gracilis; assembly: GCA_004023965.1. Lineage (NCBI taxonomy): Eukaryota > Metazoa > Chordata > Mammalia > Carnivora > Mephitidae > Spilogale > Spilogale gracilis. Next base: position 38,647 of record PITA01000627.1, read on the forward strand.
AATCCCAGAACCCTGGGATCAGGACCTGAGCTGAAGGCAGGCCCTTAATGCACTGAGCCATGCAGGTTCCCAAAAATTGGTTAGTGTCTTACAGAGAGGAAAAAGGAACAGGGTGGAAGAGAACAGGACGGAAGTTGATTTTTCTGCATATATTGCATGCTGATTTGGAAACTTGTCAATATTTTACGTAATTATGAAAGAAAACTAAAACATTAAAGGCCAGCTCCTAAAAAGCAAAAGCAAAATGAAACAAATAAATCTGATCATAAATTCATCTGGTCACATAGCTCCCTATTTGGAGTGACTATAAAACATAGGAATTTGGTAGGATCTTCCTGGTAGCCTGTATCCTGTGGAGAAAAACAAAACTGTAATAAAAAACTATTCTCAATGATCATATATTGCTGGTGGTGCAGATATTGTCATTCTGAGTTTGTGGACAGTGAAATAAAGCAATGGGTAGTTTCATTGAATATCATCGAGATCAGCATTTTTGGGTAGAATGAAAGAATATAGGAATACAAAAGTCAATAATATCAAAAAGTTTATAGTTCTGAATTTGAATTAGAAGTTTCATTTGTGGCATAGTTTCTTTAAAAAAATAGATGCACACACACACGCACACACACATTTTCTAGATCTCTCCACTGGAAAGGTCTGGGTATGGCGATGAACTCAGTAACATGAAACCCCTCCTTGTGCCACAGCCATATCTCAAAATGCCTTTGCACTTGAGGAACCAGGAAAAGCTGGTTCTCGGTCAAGGACAGGAAATGTCCTTGATGTGCCTGGAACAAGGAAATTATCAAAGCTACTAAATGCAAGTCAAAATGTCTCAGGAGTGAACTCAAGAGTCACTGACCAAAAATGGAAAATTCAGACCACTAACAACATTAATAACTAATGGATCAAAACACATCAATTATTTCAAACTCTAAAACCAAATAACAGAATAAAAACCACCTCTTGGGTCACCCTTGGAGGATGCTAGGAAACACATTATTCTGAAAACAAGTTATATGAACTTTATTTCAGGGTCATGAAACAGTTGATTAGAGGACATTTCTTTTTTAATTTTTATTTATTTTTAACTTTTATTTTTTACTTAATTCATTTATTTGAGAGAGAGAGAGAGAGAGAGAGAGAGAGAGAGAGAGAGCAGGAGAGAGCATGAACCCCGGGGTGGGGGGTAAGCAGAGGGAGGAGAAACAGAGTCCCCCCCACCCCCGCAAGCAGGGAGTCAGACTCAGGGCTCGATCCCAGGGCCCTGAGATCATGACCTGAGCTGAGGGCAGTTGCTTAATGGACTGAGCCACCCAGGCACAGGCACCCCAGGAAGTTTCTCTTTTAGATTATTCTCGTTAACATATTCTGGCTAACATCGAAAGAAAAAAATAATAGAATCAGAATGCTGCCATTCTGTAATCCCTAAAAATGACTAAACATACTGAACTAGGCGATGAGCATCAAGACTTGCTAACATCATAGAGAAAAGCAAAGTGTTATGTGCTTACTCTTTGAAGTATCCACCACCCCTGTGAAGTAGCGTTTTAAAAAAGTCAAACCTATTTTTATTTAGACTTTAGATCTAGCTACCAATTCATAGGAAATACAGGGAACAGAGGAGCATGTTCAACAAACCTAGTTGATACAGATCATCAAAGTCAAGACTATGAAAACCCAAACAGGACAAAAAACCTGGTTTATTCAATTAAAAATGTCAGGGATTAAAAAAACTCAAGGAGTAGATTCTGTCAACCAAGGACAACGTATAAACCTTACCTAGATCTTGATTTAAACAAAGGTAGGAAGCACTGAGGGAAAGTCAAACACTGATGGAGAATTAGAAGATACAAACTATGATACTTTTTAAATGTGATATATTGGACAAAAGTCCTTCTCTTTTAGAAATACATATGGTTATATTTATGACTAGAATGACATAATACATGGTCTTTCTGAGCTTTGCTTCAAAATTAGATGGTGGGGTTGAGATGAGGGAGACAACCAGATCTATCATGACTTGGTAATTGTTAAGACTGGGTGATAGGTACCTAGGGGTTATTATATTAATTCCTATTGTTTTTAGCACATGTAGAGGCAGATTTTAGGCAACAGGCTGGAGCAAGATTCCACAGTGACCACCAGACTGAATACAACATGCCCATTTGGTGACTCACCTCAAAACATCCATATGCCCTAGCTGACCAATGGGCTTAAAACTGGCACAGGTACCCAAAAAGGGAACTTCCATACATTCCCATACCTCCTCACCTTCTCCTTCTCCCCTCAACTACAGCCTCTCACCACTGCCTCACGGCAGACAGTCTCTCCTTTTCTGTGCTTCTCCCTCACCCCTTGCTACATCAATAAATTTTTATCTTCTTTGTTCTCCTTGGGTAAATCCTTCCACGTCCCACACCAATGGTTTCCACCCCACAGTACATACTTAAAACTTTTAATATTAAAAAACTTTAATCAAGTTTTTAAAGGTTTTATTTATTCATTTGAGAGAGTGAGGCAGAGGGAGAGGGAGAGAGAATCCCAAGCAGACTCCATACTGAGAACAGAGCCTGATGGGGCTCTAAGGTGAGTGTAAAGAAACTAGGATGTATCCAAGCTGCAGTATCTGAATAATGAATCTGTAGGTGGAGGGAAGGTTAAAGTAGGGTGAGATGTATTGCTGGTAGTCCGGAGGGGGCCGTGCTTCATCGTTTGTTACAGGTGCCAAATGGCCTTGCGTCTGTCTTGTTTATTTTCTGTGAGCACTGTTTGTGCCCAGTGAGGAGCATTATGGACCTGAGTGCAGGAGGGCCATTTTTTCACCTTCATAGTATTTCAATGCAGAGCTTCATGATGGAATCGCAAAGCTGGATTTGAAGGCACCCTGAGGGTGTCAGTGTCACTTTGTCGTCCCAAGGCTACCCGGGTGTGCACCAGCATCTTGCATGGTGACAAACTTCAATTTTCCTCTTTAAAAAGAGCACACATGCCCATCTTAAATGATAAAAGGGAAATGACAGAGGCAAAGATGGTTTCCAAATGGTGTGAACAAGCATAAATTTCACAGCCATGAAATAGAACGAGAATCACGTAATCAATTACCCAGAAGAGTCCCATGTAGAGAGGAGAGAGAGACTGTTAAACCAAAAATTAAAAGGAGACTCATTAATGGTTATAGCCATCTATCCTTAGATTGTTCTGGAAACTGTTTAAAGAAATCCAAGTCATAGGTCTTTAATGCACTTCACACCGTTAACTGTACATAAAGAGCAACTCCATCAAGAGATAAATGAAACAATTCAACCAGCATTGAGTGCAGCATTATTGAAGACAATCACCACTTTAAAATCAAATCCCTAGGTGCTTTTGCATTTACATGTCAGTATTGGCTATATCAAGCAATTTCAGCTGAAAGAAGAAAGAGCAAAGTAATTAAAATAACTTCCCTTGATATTGTGGGGACGTGGGTGCAGCTTCTGGACATTTTTATCTCCTTAAGCAGCAATGTTTTTCAAATCACTTTTTGTTCTCTACTGCTTGGTAATCAGAATACCGCTTTCATAATGGAACTTTTGTCCCCAGATATTGAAATGATTCTAGAAGTTCCACATCCAGAGAAGAGAGCACCTCTTTTTCTACTTCTCACTGCAGTGTGGACCTCACAGTGAACTCTGCAACGGGTTGGGGTGGAGGCAGAGGCTAGTTCTAGGAGGCAGCACCATTTCGAAGGAGGAGGACCTGAGTTCCTGGGTCCCTGAAGTGTGAGCCCCTTGAGGCAGAGGTCGCAGAGAAGAGTGTGAAAATATGAAGAAAAGCAGAAACAGAACCAAGATCCATTGTACCTTCTATGTGCCAGCCACTCCCTAGGTACGTCTGACCTGCTAACCCATTCATTCTTTTTTTTTTTTTTTTAAAGATTTTACTTATTTGACAGAGAGAAACACAGCCAGAGAGGAAACACAAGCAGGGGGAGTGAGAGAGGGAGAAGCAGGCTTCCCACTGAGCAGGGAGCCCCGATGTGGGACTCGATCCCAGGTCTCCGGGATCATGACCTGAGCCGAAGGCAGTCACCCAACCAACTGAGCCACCCAGACGGCCTAACCTGTTCGTTCTTACAAACTCCTCTCCACCCCTCCCTCAAAGTTAGATGTTACTGCTTATAATTTAGAGGCAGTAGAAACAAAAAGAAGTTAAGTAGTTTGCTCATCCGGTATATGGCTGAGGCTGTTGGGAGTCTACAGCCTGAGTTGTTCAGGAGTCTTTGGGGAAAGGGCTGGGTGAATTGAAAACCCAGATTCCTAAAAGGAGCCAAACAGGTAAGGTAACATGAAGGTGCAATTTGGGTTGGGAGTTAGGTACTGTGGCCAGCTGGAGAATGTCTGCCCTAACTAAAGGCATTCCATTTAAAAAAAAAAAAAAAAAAAAAGCACAGCACTGGCTTCTCAAAACCATTCTGGACACCCACTGGCAGAACTTCAAGTTTGTGGATAAAGCTGCTAATATTTTTTTTAAAAGATTTTATTAATTTATTTATTTGACAGAGAGAGAGATCACAACTAGCCAGAGAGGCAGGCAGAGAGAGAGGAGAAAGCAGGCTCCCTGCTGAGCAGAGAGCCCGATGCGGGCCTTGATCCCAGGACCCTGAGATTGTGACCTGAGCCAAAAGTAGAGGCTTTAACCCACTGAGCCACCCAGGCATCCAAAGCTGCTAATCTTATGTTGATTTCTTGTCATCTTTGTTCTTCAGTTCTCTCCCTGCTAAAGGTCCTTCCCAAACCAACTGCTGTTTTCCTCCCTTGCCCACCCCTCCCACCTCTCTTTCCAAAGTTTCATTCCCAGTTCGGACAATTCCTTATCTTCTCTTAATCCACCAGAATGTCTGAGTCAGTTATAACTTATAATTGGTCAGTCATAATTATTTTTTTAACTTTACCAATATAAATAGTACATTTAAACTTGTTAAAAAAAAAGACTAGTTTATTTAGGATCTGAGTGATAGAAGAAATCTTAGGAATTCCAATCTAGTTCAGTGATTTTACCTTGGAAAATGTAAGGGCTGGAGCACACATGGCGTTCCCAAGATCCTGTAGGTTTCCCAAGGTCACTTGACTTTTTACTGACAAAGCCACAAGTTAAGAGATCTCTTTGGTGGCCATGGCCTCACTCCCGGCCGTCCCCTGGAAGAAGAATCAAAAATAACATTCCCAGGTTCAGCACTATGTTACCAAGGATTATTTTTCCCAGGGCAATGATGAAGGGACCCGAGAGAGAAAGAGAGAGAGAGAGAGAATATCATTCTTCCTCTTCCAAAAATGGTTATTGCCAATGGAAAATTCATCACAGGAGAAAATTTGCTCATAGGCTAGGCAAGTGTGGGGTGGCAGGAGGGAGATTTAGGGGCGGGTCCCAGCGTGCTCTGGGACCTGCAGCATCAGTATCTGGAGGAGGGGTTGATAGAAATGCAACATCTCTGGGCGCCTGGGTGGCTCAGTGGGTTAAAGCCTCTGCCTTCAGCTCAGGTCATGATCCCAGGGTCCTGGGATCGAGGCCCGCGTCCGGCTCTCTGCTCAGCAGGGAGCCTGCTTCCTCCTCTCTCTCTCTGCCTGCCTGTGATTCTCTCTCTCTTTCTGTCAAATAAATAAATAAATAAATAAATCTTAAAAAAAAAAACAGTTGAGCAACACTGCTGCACATAGAGGTCAGCCCCACATCATCATGGTCAATAATTTTTTCATCATATCCTCTCCCATTGTTTATTTTTCTCTTAATTTATATCCTTTAACACTTCTGGTTTCTATTTTCCATTTTCATTCAAAATAAAATCCATCTCTCCTCATTTCCGGAATAACTTCCAGGGTAGCGTCGTCACTAATGTTTCCATCATCACTGCCGTCCTCAGTTGTTTACTTTTTGTAAGGTGCCACCGGCAAACACTCTGGACAAATATATACCATCTGCCACAGAGGTCTCGATCCTCGTTACCATGGAGTCCCCTACGGTATGAGTCCCTTACACCTGGCTAATTTAGCACCAGGTGTTAGAGAACCAGCTGATTTGTGTACCTAGACAAGGGGTTAAGAGAGCACTTTCATAGTATGGTCTACTGGGGAGGTGAGGATTTCTACCAGAGTAACACTCCGGCCTCTCTCCACCTTCTTACCCATTTCCCCTCTGAACAGGAGCAAAGACTCAACTCCAAGACTCAAGTGCTACCAGCAAAGAGCTTTCATTCTCATCTCTTTCATAATGTATGTTTTTTAGGAGCATGCCTCCTTGGGGGAGACTGGTGCTTCCACAGGTACCTGTAATTCATATGTAAGTTCCAGACAAAGAAGCTACACTGGGCATTGGAGAGAAAGCACTTTCTCAGAGTAGTATTTTTTCATTCATAAAGTTATATTTTGATTTCTATCTGACTGATACCTACATCTATCAGTTGGCTCCAAATGTGGGCAGATAAAGAGGCGGGGGCTAAACATTACCTTCCTTAAATCCCCACATGAATTTTCCTTAGATGTTCTCCTAAAGTTAGGATAACATTCTCATGTCCAAGCTTCATACATAGCCCTTGAATTAGACCACAGAATGGCTGGATTCCATAATTTATACCTCTTACATGGCTGACCCCGTGTCCCATGAAAAGTTGAATTCATGAATTCATGGACTTTATTAGGATTGCCACAAATGAGTCAGGTGTGAAAATCTAAATAATTTCAACCTTCATAATGTGAGAATCAAGGATTCTTAAAGGGGAAAGTTCAGTATTATCTTTTTTTATGGGAAATTCAATCCTCTTATGTCTGCATCCAAAAACTATGCATGCATCACATGTAAAAGCACTCTGCTACCCTGCGCTCTTGCAGTAAAGGATATTCATAACTCACATTTCTAAATTATGAGACCTAAATAGGCTTTTGCTGGGGAACTTCTGGAAAGACTTTTGCTTTCATGGGGAAAAAAAAAGAGTATAAACCTAGTGGCTAGTATTTCCTTTTTCCTTTCCCTGACTGAATTGTAGATGTGATATCTGGAAGCACAGCAGCCATCTTGCACCCATGAAAATAATAATAAGGGTAAAATGAAATTAATCATGAGCTAAGCATGTTAAAGCAGGAAGAAAGAGCCAGAATTCCTACTGGACATTAAATGACATGAATCAAAACCACCAAGTGCCTTGAAAGATTACTTTTTGTTCTGAGGTGGCAGGGAATAAATCTTTCTTTATGAAGACTCTGCTAGTCAAGAGCTGTTCTTGCAGTCAGATGCTTCCCTAACATCCAACATGCAATAATAGATTAGACACTCCTACTCTGAAGCTGCTCATATTCTGGAGTCTCCTCAGTAGAGGCGAAAAGCATTATCATGAAGGTAAATATGGAAAGGATATAAATAGAAAAGGGATCACTAACATAGTCTAGTATGGACTTTTGGAATAGTGAAACCCGAAATAAAACCTGAAAATAAAAAGAAATTAGGTAAAGGTTAAGGGGATCAAAGCAACAACTAGAAACAACAGCAACAAGACAATAAAGTTTGAAGTAGGGGAGGGGAGTAAGGCCAAATGCATATAGAAAGATAACTAAGGACAAGATGTTAGTCACATAAGGACAAGAGGTTTGTCAAAGTAAAACAACACAACCGTCCTATACCACCCTGTTAAAAATGACATCTTTGCTTATTTTATGTCAAGTTGCAGAAGGGTATTAAAACTATTATATATTAGAGACAAGGGATGATGTTCAATCATTATTTATTTCCTACTGGTCTCCCTTTTTAAAAAAGAAATTCATCTTCTTACATATATTGAAATTTTTTTGATGGCTTAATACGCAAATCTCATAAGCTTTCCTTAATCTGTGCTGGATGTAATCCAGAAACCAAGCTTTGTCTTAGATGCTTAACAATAAATATTCTAGTCAATGTTCTCCATTAAAAACATGATTTGGTGGAGCGCCTGGGTGGCTCAGTCATTAAGTGCCTGCCTTCAGCTCAGGTCATGGTCCTGGAGACCCGGGATCCAGCCCTGCATCAGGCTCCCTGCTCGGCAGGAAGCCTTCTCCCTCTCTCACTCCCCCTGCTTGTGTTCCCTCTCTAGCTGTGTTTCTCTTTGTCAAATAAATAAATAAATAAATAAAATCTTTTTAAAAAACCCATGATTTGGACTCAAATCTGTGCTATATCTTCTTTGAAGTTCTCCAAACTCTTAATGCTTTCATGGTCCCTTTCTCCTCCCTTTAATGGTAGCTGAGCGAATCAAGCTCTTGGAAGGTACTAGGAACTGGATATTCTTGCCTTAACAGAGAGAAGGAGAAAGCTCAGAGCTTCCTGGAGATCTGAGCCAAGCAATCCTACAATCCTAACACGAGGATGTCTGGAGTGATCTCCTTGGCTTGATGATTCTCCTTTCCGGAGTCACCATTTCAGTGACTGGAAGCGTTATCCTCTGCCTGCCATGATTGTTTAACAAACTTCCTTAAAACTTAGTGATTTAAAGCAACCACTATTGATTCAGCCCACTGTATAGCAGGTCAGTTCTTGGCTCAGATTTGGCTTATCTTGGTTGGGCTTGCTCATGCTTTTATGGTCAGTAAGTGGGTGGGACTGGCTGTGTTTTTGATGATCATGGTTGTTAAAGCTAGGTCAACTGGGGTCTCTCTCCACATGGTTGCTTATCGGTTCATCCTGTAAGCTGGTTTACATGGCATCTCAGCTTCCAAAAGCAACAAATGAATAAATCCCAATGCATTAACCCTTTCCAAGTCTCTGCTTATGTCATGTTTTGTTACATGTCCAAAGGTCATAGTCAAAGGACTACAGAAACAAAATCCTCTTAATGGGAGGAAAGACGTTGCATAAGGGTACGGCTACTAGAAGGGGAATCATTTGTGGCCATCTTTGGCAAGTAGCCTATTATAGCTGCACATTTAAATCAATTGGGGATGATGATTGATGTCTGGGAAGTACCCCGAGCCAATTACATCAGAATTTCTGGGAGTTAGGCTTGGCATCAGTGTTTATTTATTTTTAGTTTTTTTTTTTTGCCAGTGGTCTAGGGCTCAATCTCCAGGTTTGGGATGTGAGTCTATAGAAGAGAATTTGGTTCCCTGAGAAACTTATTTTACCATTGGTACACTTTTCAATAATTCAGGACTTTTTGATATGCAAATGCTATTTTTCTCCCACTAACTTGGCAGGTCAATTCAGTTAAAACAGTTAATAAAATGGATTGGTCTTCGTAGATTGGAGTCCCTCAAAAGTTAGTGTACATCAGAATTACGAGCAGGGCTCACCGAACACAAATCTCTGAACCCCATTCCCAGAGATTCTGAATGAATAGGCTGGCTGTGGGGCCCAGGAACATGCATTTCAGAGATGTTCCCAGGTGTTGCTGTTGCTGTTGATGAGAGATGATATTTCAGGAACCACTCAAGCCAACACCACCTCAAGTAAATATTGTGTATGACCACCTTGGTCTCATTGCCCTGTGGCAGGGCATGGGTATCACTGTGAGCTGAAGTGACTTTTGCAGTAATTTTCAAAATCTTTTACTCCAATGCATTTAGGTACAACCAGAGAATAAGTAAGTAAGCACTACCACAAGGAAAGGGTCCTCCAATGAGATGAGAGACTCTTCCAATTGCCTGAGACATTTAAAGTGCGTCTACAGGACATTCACTGGCTAACAATCCAGTTCTCTACCCTTCCTTCACAACTTTCTATTAAATGATCAGAAAATATGAGGATTTGGAATAGCTTCAGCAAAGTAGCCTGAGATCTTTAGTACCTAGCAACAAAGTGAACTCATTCATCCAGCTAGCAATTATCAATTGGAACTTACAAAAGATCTTTGATGAATCCCTGGGAGTCTATGAACCTGACCCTTTACCAATGGGGAGGAGTGATAATAGAAAAAAACTACTTTCTCTTTCCTAGATAAGAACAAATGCTTTTTAAGCACAGTTATTTGCCATTCATGCCTTGATCATAAGGAACTGAACACTCTGGTTTATCCTGATAATTGAATGGAGAATGAAAAGGTTCTTATCAGCACTGTCCAGAAAATTATTTTCTATTCTTTAATGTAATCACACATCTATTTATAAAATACACACTCCATCTACGTATTCCCATCTAATTCTAGGTTAACATGAATTCAACAGTTATACACAGCCCACTCTCTATGGGAAGCTCTAAAGAGAAAGATGGTTTTATATAATGTAGAAGACATTGCTCAATACTGTGTTTTTCTGCTCATAGTGGTGTTACCAGGTTTGCCAGAGCCTGACACGTTCACTCAATCTAACCAGTGCTCAGCCTGGGCCACTGAGGTGGTGTTCATCTTCCTTTGGCCCTTTAATCATTTCTTGATTTTCCTCCCTTTCCCTTCCCCTGAGCTCCTACATTTCCTTATCCCATGTGCCCCTTAATCTCCTGTGTTTGTTTCTTTCTGTGGTCAGTCAGGGCACACTTTTTCCTAAAGTCCATCTCTTCTTTTTAAAATTTCTTTCTATTTATTTATTTGAGAGAGAGAGAGCGCATGAGCATGAGCTTGGAGGAGAGGCAGACAGACAGGGAGAAGCAGACTCCCCACTGAGCAGGGAGCCTGATGTGGGGGCTCCATCCCAGAACCCTAAAATCACAACCTGAGCTAAAAAGGAGATACTTAACCAGACTGAGCCACCCAAGTTGTCCCTAAACTTCTCTTCTGAGAAAAAGACCCTAGAGCAGAGATGTTTTGTCCTCAAACCATATGGTTATTTTAATTTTATCATATAGCTTTCTTTTTCTGTGTACATATAGGAATGCCCTAGGGGCACCAGTTCAATTTCATGTTCACATAACAACAGCAATTATTATTAGGGAACACAACGAATTCTCACTGGTCACCATGCTTTATATCGAATTAATATGTTTGGTTTATGAATTAGAGATTATTATTTCTATTTTATAGATGATGACATGAAGCACAGACAGATTCCTAGCTATCCATGTTCCCTATTTGCATAGCCACTAAACCTAGGCTCCTTGCCTTTTCTGTATTCAGGATCTGCTGAATATAGACTATAGTCTCAGACTCTTCCTCAATTAAGGAAACTCCTCAATCTGCCTTGTAGATGTTAATGGTGGTGGAATGGCAATGTGGTTTATGGAAAACTACCAACAAGCTCAGTTAAGGGATGAAATATTTATTTAAATTAAATCATATGAAACTCCATGGAGATGGTGACATAACACAGGAGAAATCCCCAGTCCATAATGTCAATATCATTAATTATTTGCCTTAATTCCTGTGTTAGTCACATGTTATTGGGCTGTCATAATTTTAAGAATTATTTATCTGAGAGAGAGAGATAGAGAGCGCACATGTGCTGGCATTGTGGGGAGGGGCAGAGAGAGAAAGAGAATCTTAGGTAGCTCCAGGCTGGGTGGTGCTCAATCTCAGGACCCTGAGGTCATGATGTGGGCTGAAATCAGGAGTTGGCCATTTAACCCACTGAGCTACCCAGGAGCTTATTAATGATATTGACATTATTGATTATGCACCCTGGCATTGTGTGGAAAGACCACTTGTAGGGGGAATGAATAAATAAACTTGCTGTGGGTGAATAAATAAACAAATATGAGCTACACTAATGCTTATTTCAAACGGGTTAACTTGGAGCTATTTGACTATTTGAGTTTTATAGAAGCCACACTGCACAGTATAAAACACTGAGTTTGGGACAAATTGTTTCAGGTGGGCTTTCTAGTTCAAAATTTAGCCAATGTCTTAATAGAAAACAGTTTGCAGGATCTGACTTGACCACACTTTTCTTTCTAGGATTTCAGGTTCTATATTTCTTCTCTTTGTCCCAAGCGAAGTCAGTTGTGACCAACTGGAATACTTAATTAAAAAAAATTTGTAATCTTTTGATAAAATGTGTATAGTCTGATCATGTTTCTTGGTTACTTTTAGAGTTAGCTCATTACCTTTACTGTCATTCCTGATATATTTGAACTCATTTATTCTATTTCATTTTGTTCTTTCTACTTGACCTACTTTTAAAAGTATAGCTCTTATTTTATTTTGAATTGGCTTTCACTGAATTCTAACTTTTTATTTTCCTTTTTTTTTTAAAGATTTTATTTATTTATTTATTTGACAGAGAGAAACACAGCGAGAGAGGGAACACAAGCAAGGGGAGTAAGAGAGGGAGAAGCAGGCTTCCCGCAGAGCAGGGAGCCCGATGTGGGACTCCAGGATCATGACCTGAGCTGAAGGCAGACACTAAATGACTGAGCCACCCAGGTGCCCCTAACTTTTTCTTTTTACTAAAAAATAATACTAATATCTTTTATAAAATACCTTAGGGGTGCCTGGGTGGCTCAGTTGATTAAGCATCCAACTCTTGGTTTCAGTGAACTCAGGGTCCTGGGAATGAGCCCCGTGTTGGGCTCTGCACTCTAGCCTGCTTTGGACTCTCTCACCCTCTGCCCCTCCTGTTGTTCTCTCTATCTCTCAAATAAATAAATCTTAAAAAAATAAAGGAAAAGAAAATATCCTGGAAAATTTAATATCACGGTATAACCAAATAATAGCACAAAATGAGTATCAGTATATTCACCTGCCTCCTGAACAACACGATCATTTTAAGTTACTTTAAATCCAGTGACCTACCCAAGTTATATATAATGGCCAATATTTGGCGTCTATCTTGAATTTTCTATTTTATTTTGTTTACATTTTGAATATTTGTCTGCTTTTTGTGTATTTTATCCATTTTCCTTTCCCACAATCCCTTCCTGCATCTCAGGTCTACCTTTCTAGAATCATTTGCTTTCTTCCTAAAGCACATTTTTTTTTTAGATTTTTTTTATTTGTTTATTTGACAGAGAGAAAGAGAGTGCAAACAGGGGGAGCTGCAGGCAGAGGGAGAAGGAGGTTCCGGACTGAGCAAGAAGCCTGAACCTGAGTGAAACTTGATGCCAGGATCCTGTGGTCATGACCTGAGCTGAAGGCAGATACATAACTGATTGAACCACCTTGGTGCCCCATCTAAAGCACGTTCTTTAGAAGCTTTTTAAGAGGAATCATTTGTGTCTGTCTCTTTCTCTTAAAATATGACAAAAGTATATAATGAATATGTATAAATATCAAAACTAACACCCACCTAATTTAAGGTTTCCCAGTTTCTCTTTTAGTTTTCGTTTAAATAACAGTGAAGTTAACATGCAGTGTAATAGTAATTTCAGGTGTACAATATAGTGATTCAGCACCTACATACAACACCCCGTACTCAACATGACAAATGCACTCCTTAATTCCGATCACCTATTTCACCTATGTCCCTTCCAGTAACTATCAGTTTGTTCTCTATAGTTAAGAGTCTGTTTCTCTCTCTCTTTTCCCCTCTCTTTTGCTGATTTGTTTTGATTCTTAAATCCCACATATGACTGAAATTATATGGTATTTGTCTTTCTCTAATTGACTTATTTCACTCAGCATAATACTCTCTAGCTCCATCTATGTTGTTGCAAATAACAAGATTTTATTCTTTTATTTATTTATTTTTTAAAAATAACATATAATGTATTATTTGTTACGGGGTACAGGTCTGTGAATAATTAGTCTTACACAATTCACAACACTCACCATAGCACATACCCCTCCCCACTGTCCATCCCCCAGCCACCCTATCCCTCCCACCTTGCACTTCCAGCAACCCTCAGTTTGTTTCCTGAGATTAAGAGGTTCTTATGGTTTGTCTCCCTCTGCATTCTCCTTGTTTCATTCCCCCCCCACAACCCCCTGCTCTGCCTCTCAAATTCCTTATATCAGAAAGATCATATAATAATTGTCTTTCTCTGTTTGACTTATTTTGCTTAGCATAATACCCTGTAGTTCCATCTATGTCTTTGCAAATGGCAAGATTTTGGTTTTTTGATGGATGCATAGTATTCCATTGTATATATATGCCACTTCTTCAGTATCCATACATCTGTTGGTGAACATTTAGGCTCTTTCCATAGTTTCGTTATTGTGGACATTGCTGCTATAAACATTCAGGTGCACGTGCCCCTTGGGATCACATTTGTATCTTTAGGATAAATACCCAGTAGTGCGATTACTGGGTCATAGGTAGCTCTATTTTCAACTTTTTGAGGAACCTCCATACTGTTATCCAGAGTGGCTGTACCAGCTTGCATTCTCACTGACAGTGTAGAAGGGTTCTCCTTTCTCCATATCCTCACTGATATCTGTCCTTTCCTGACTTGTTAATTTTAGCCATTCTGACTGGTGTGAGGTGGTATCTCTCTGTGGTTTTGATTTGTATTTCCCTGATGCAGAGTGATGTTGAGCATTTCTTCATGTGTCTGTTGGCCATTAGAATGTCTTCTTTGGAGAATTGTCTGTTCATGTCTTCTGCCCATTTCTTGACTGGAGTATTTGTTCTTTGGGTGTTGAGTTTGATAAGTTTGTTAAAGATTTTGGGTACTAGCCCTTTATCTGATATGTCATTTGCAAATATTTTCTCTCATTCTGTCGGTTGTCTTTTGGTTTTGTTGACTGTTTCCTTTGATGTGCAAAAGCTTTTGATCTTGATGAGGTCTCACTAGTTCATTTTTGCTGCTGCTTCCCTTGCCTATGGCAATGTGTCTAGGAAGAAGTTGCTGTGGCTGAGATCGAAGTGGTTGCTGCCTGTGATCTCCTCAAGGATTTGGATGGATTCCTGTTTCACATTGAGGTCTTTCATTGCTTTTCAGTCTATTTTTGTGTGTGGTGTAAGGAAACGGTCCAGTTTCATTCTTCCGCATGTGGCTGTCCAATTTTACCAACACCATTTGTTGAATAGACTGTCTTTTTTCCATTGGACATTTTTTCCTGCTTTGTCAAAGATTAGTTGAGCATAGAGTTGCAGGCCCATTTCTGGGGTCTCTATCCTGTTCCATTGATCTATGTGTCTGTTTTTGTGCCAGGACCATATTATCTTGATGATTACAGTTTTGTAATAGAGCTTGAAGTCTGGAATGGTGATGCCACCCACTTTGGTTTTCTTTTTCAACTTTCCTCTGTCTATTAGGGGTCTTTGTTGGTTCCATATAAATTTTAGGATTCTTTGTTCCATTTCCTTAAAAAAACTGATGGTATTTTGATAGGGGTTGCATTCAATGTGTAGAGTGCTTTAGTTAGCATAGACATTTTCAGAATATTTGTTCTTCCAGTCCATGATCAAGGAATGTTTTTCCATTTTTTTTGTGTGTCTCCCTCAATTTCTTTCCTGAGTACTTCACCATTTTCTGAGTACAGATTCTTTGCCTCTTTGGTTAGGTTTATTCCTAGGTATCTTATGGTTTGGGGTGCAATTATAAATGGGACTGACTCCTTAATTTCTCTTTCTCCTGTCTTGTTGTCGATGTATAGAAATGCAACTGATTTCTGTGCATCGATTTTATATCCTGACACTTTACTGAATTCTTGTATGAGTTCTAGCAGTTTTGGAGTGGAGACTTTTGGATTTTCCACATTAAGTATCATATCATCTGCAAAGAGTGAGGGTTTGACATCTTCTTTGTCAAGTTGAATGCCCTTTATTTCTTTTTGTTGTCTAATCGCTGAGGCTAAGATGTCTAGTACTATATTGAATAGCAGTGGTGATTGTGGACAGCCCTGCCATGTTCCTGACCTTAGGGGAAAAGGTCTCAGTTTTTCCTAATTGAGAATGATATTCGCTGTGGGTTTTCATAGATAGCTTTTTTATGATGTTGAGATATGTACCTTCTATCCCTGCACTATGAAGAGTTTTGATCAAGAAAGAATACTATACTTTGTCAAATGCTCTTTCAGAATCTATACTGAGAGGACCATATGGTTCTTGTTCTTTCTTTTATTAATGTATTGTATCACATTGATTGATTTGCAGATGTTGAACCAAACTTGCAGCCCAGGAATAAATCCCACATGGTCATGGTGTATAATTCTTTTCGTGTACTTTAGATCCTATTGCCTTGTGTTTGGGTGAGAATTTTTGCATCTGTGTTCATCAGGGATATTGATCCGTCATTCTCCTTTTTTTTTTTTTTTAAAGATTTTATTTATTTATTTGACAGAGAGAAACACAGCTAGAGAGGGCACACAAGCAGAGGGACTAAGAGAGGGAGCAGCAGGTTTCCCGCCGAAGCAGGAAGCCCGATGTGGGACTCGATCCCGGGTCTCCAGGATCATGACCTGAGCCGAAGGCAGTCGCTAAACCAACTGAGCCACCCAGGCGCCCCTGTCATTCTCCTTTTTGATGGGATCTTTGTCTGGTTTTGGGATCAAGCTAATGCTGACCTCATAAAATGAGTTTGGAAGTTTTTCTTCCATTTCTATTTTTTGGAGTAGTTTCAGGAGAATAGGTATTAAGTCTTCTTTAAATGTTTGGTATAATTCCCCTGGGAAACCATCTGGCCCTGTGCTCTTGTTTCTTGAGATATTTTTGATGACTGCTTCAATCCCCTTCCTGGTTATGGGTCTGTTCAGCTTTCTATTTCTTCCAGGTTCAAATTTTTGGTAGTTTATGTGTCTCTAGGAATGCATCCATTTCTTTCAGAGTGTTAAATTTGCAGGTGTATGGTTTCTCATAATATGTTCTCATAATTGTTCATACTTCTTTGGTGTTGGTTGTGATCTCTTCTTTTTCATTCATGATTTTATGAATTTTGGTGCTTTCTCTTTTCTTTTTGATAAGTCTGGCTAGGGGTTTATCAATCTTATTAATTCTTTCCAAGAACCAGCTCCTAGTTTTATTGATTTTTTCTACTGTTCTTTTGGTTTCTATTTCATTGATTTCTCCCCTGGTATTTATTATTTCTCTTCTCCTCTTGGGTTTCGGCTTTCTTCATTGTTCTTTCTCCAGCTCCTGTAGGTATAGGGTTGGGTTTTGTACTTGGCACATTTCATGTTTCTTGAGAAAGGCTTATACTGCTCTATACTTTCCTCTCAGGACCGCCTTTGCTATGTCCCAAAATTTTGAACAATTATGTTTTCATTTTTGTTTGTTTTCATGAATTTTTAAATTCTTTTTTAATATCCTAGTTGACCCATTCATCCTTTCGTAGGATTCTCTTTAGCCTCCATGTATAGGAGTTCTTTCCAACTTTCTTCTTGTGGTTGGGTTCTAGTTTCAAAGCATTGAGGGTCTGAAAATATGCAGGGAATTTTCTCAATCTTCTGGTAACGGTTGAGACCTGGTTTGTGACCCAAGATATTATCTATTCTGGAGAATGTTCCATGTGCACTAGAGAAGAATGTGTATTCTACTGATTTGGGATGGAACATTCTGAATATATCTGTGATGTCCATCTGGTCCAGTGTGTCATTTAAAGCCTTTATTTCCTTGTTGATCTTTTGCTTAGATAACCTGTTCATTTCAATGAGTATGGTGTTAAAGTCGCCTACTATTACTCTATCATTGTCAGTATGTTTTTTTGATTTTCTTATTAATTGTTTTATATAATTGGTTACTCCCATTTTAAGGACATAGGCATTTACAATTGTTAGATCTTCTTGTTGGACAGACACTGTAAGTATGATAGAGTGTCCTTCTTCATCTCTTATTATAGTCTTTGACCTAATGTCTAATTTATCTGATATAAGGATTGCCATCCCAGCTTTGTTTTGATGTCCATTAGCATGGTAAATTGTTTCCACCCCCTCACTTTAAATTTGGAGGTGTTTTGGGTCCAAAATGAGTTTCTTACAGACAGCCTATTGGTGGGTCTTGTTTTTTTTTATCCATTATGACACACTGTGTCTTTTAATTAGGATATTTAGCCCATTTACTTTCAGGATAACTATTGAAAGATATGAATTTAGTGCCATTGTATTGCCTGTCAGGTAACTGTTGCTGTATATTGTCTCTGTTCTTTTCTGGTCTGTTACTTTTAGACTTTCCATTTGCTCAGAGGACCGCTTTGAATATTTCCTGTTGGGCTGGTTTGGTGTTTGCAAATTCTTTTAGTTTTTGTTTATCCTAGAAGCTTTTTTTTATTTCTCCTTCTATACTCAATGACAACCCAGCTGGATATAGTATTACTGGCTGCATATGTTTCTCATTTAGTGCTCTGAATGTATCATGCCACAGGCCTGCCAGGTCTCTGTGGATGTCTGCTTCCAAATATAATATTTCTGGTGTTGTATGTTACAGACTTCTTCTCCTGAGCTGATTTCAAGATTTTCTGTTCATCACTGTGATGTGTAACTTTTACTAGTAAATGATGGGGTGTGGACCTACTTTTATTGATTTTGAGGGGAGTTTTCTGTGCCTCATAGCTTTTGATGCTTGTTCCCTTTGCCAAATTAGGGAATTTCTCAGCTATAACTTGCTCCAGTATACCTTCTCTTTACACCTCTCTCTCTTTCTTTTTCTGGGATCCCAATTATTCTAATGTTTCAACTTATAGTATCACTTATCTCTTAAATTCTCACATCATGGTCCAGTAGTTGTTTATTTCTCTTTTTCTCAGCTTATTTATTATCTAACATTTGATCTTCTATATCACTAATTCTATCTTCTGCCCATCCTCAGAGCAGGAGTCTCCATTTTTTATAGCACTTCATTAATAGCTTTTTAAAATTTTAACTTGGTTAGATTTTAGTTCTTTTACTTCTCTAGAAAAGAATTTTATTTCTCCAGAAAGAGATTCTCTAGTATATTCCATGCTTTTTTCAAGCCCAGCTAGCATTTTGATAATCATCATTCTGAACTCTAGTTCTGACATTTTACTAATGTCCATATTGATTTTGTCCCTAGGCATCAGTATTGCCTCTTGTTCTTTTTTATGGGGTGTGTTTTTCTGCCTTGTCATTTTATCCAGATAAGAATAGCTGAGAGAACAAAATACTAAAAGGGTAACAATGAGCCCAGAAAAATATACACTGACAAAATCAGAAGATAATTGAAATTAGGAGGAGAAGAAAGGAGGGGAAAAATAATATATATATGTATATTAATAATAAAAATGATATCTATCTATCTATCTATCTATCTATCTCTCTGTCTTTCTATCTAGACTGGTGAATGCCACATACTTGATTTTGGGTGTATTTTGGTCTGTTAGAGGAAACAGCCTCCCAAAATTTTAAGGAAAGAAAAACAGATGTATACAAAAAGAAAAGTAAACATGATGAAGGGATGGATATGACTGTAAAGATGAAAAAGAAAAAGATTCTAAAAAAGGAATTGAGAAGAGAGGATATGAAGTTGGTTTAAAAAAAAAAAAAGAGGAAAGAATATGATCCGGCTGGAAACTAGAATAAAGCTATGTGCTAGATTTAGGGTATATTTTGATCTGTTAGAAGAAACTATCCTAAAATTTTAAAGAAGGAAAAATCTGTATGTGTACTAAAAAAAGTTTAAATACAATGAAGGGATAGAATATGATTATAACAATGAAATTTTTAAAAGATTTTTTAAAAGATATTGATAAAATATTTTAAAAGGTTTAAAATAAGAAAGAAGAAAAAGTAAGAAAAATAGAATAAGAAAACATAAAATTTAAAATATTTATCTTTGAAAGACTAAAGTATCATGGGATAAAAGCTGTGAATTTTATGTGCTGCATTCACCTCTCTGTGGAGTTCAACTGTTCTCATTGATCAGTGAACTTGGTCTTGGCTGGATGTTCTTGCTGATCTTCAGGGAGGTGCCTATTGCAGTGATACTCCAATGTTTTTGCTGGAGGTGGAATCAAATCGCATTTACCAGGGGCCAGGCTCAGTTATTTCCTTGCGTTTGCTCTCGGTAGCTTTTGTTCCTTGAATCCTTTCCATAGAGCTTAGGAGGAGAATGAAAATGGCAGCCTCCCAGTCTCTGACCCAGAGGAGCCAAGAGCTCAGGGCTCCACTCCTCAGTGTGCCCTCAAGAGAAAAGCAATCAACCACTCCCATCTCCCTGGTCTCCAATCGCACTCCATGCTCACCCAGCATGAGACCGAACATTTCTATCTCAGTGCACAGCCCCTTTTGGAGTCTCCAAACCCAGCAGATTCCTGTAGTGTGCTCTGCACTTCTCCTCCCAGTGGAGGAATGGGGGGGGGTCTCCCTGGATCTGCCACTTGTGGAGTTTCTGCTCGAAGAGCCATGGCCTGACTGTACTTTGGATCATGGTTTATGGCAACCCTGAGCTGAGTGCCCTCTCCTAGGCTCTGTTTCTGCAGCTGGCTGCTCTGCTCTGATACCTGGGAGCTCTGCCACACTCAGGCACCCCAGGTCCTTTGTGACCCCACGGGTCCTGAGACCACACCGTGCCAGCGAGGTCTCCACTGTCCCTTCTGCTTAGCCTCTGGAGTGACATCCCTCAGTGGAGCTGACTTCTAAAAGTTTCTATTTTGTGCTCTGCTTCTCTACCGCTTGCTGCAAGCCGGCCCCTCCCCACCATGGTCTATCTTCCCTTATAACACCTGGAACTCACTTCTCTGCATGTCCTACCTTCCAGAAAATGGTTGCTTTTCTGTTCCTAGAATTGCTGTTATTCTTCTCTTCAATCTCTTGTTGAGTTTTTAGGTGTTCAGAATGGTTTGATAACTATCTAGCTGAATTCCTGGGACCTTATGATAGTCAGGTCTCCTACTCCTCCACCATATTGCACCTCCCTCTATTTCATTCTTTTTATGGTGAATAATATTCCATTGTATATATATCACATATTCTTTATCCATTCATCAGTTGTTTCCATAATTTGACTATTGTAGATAATGCTGGTATAAACATTGGTGTGCACGTATTCCTTTGAATCAGTATTTTTTTACTCTTTGGGTACATACCTAGGTATTGCTGGGTCATAGGATGGTTCTATTTTTAACTTTTTGAGGAAACTTTATACTATTTTCTAGAGTGGCTTCGCCAGTTTGCATTCCCACACAAGGAAGGAAGGTTACCTTTTCTCCACATCCCCATTAATGCCTATTGTTTCTTAAGTTGTTGATTTTAGCCATTCTGACAGGTGTGAGGTGATATCTCATTGCCCAGTTGCTGTGTGTCTGAAAATATCTCTATTTTGACCTTGTTCTTGAAATATTTTTTTAACTGAGTACAGAATTTTAGACTGACCAACATCTCACTTTTAAAAAAAGTTCCCAGCGTAGTTAACATGCAGCATTATATTAATTTCAGGTGTACAGCCTAGTGGCTCAACAATTTTATATATTGCTCAGGGCTTATCAAGATATAACTTCTCACTTTGAAGGTATCACACTTTTTTCTCTCTTCCATTATTTTTTAAGAGAAATTGGATCTCTAAATTTTGTTCCTTTGTAGGTACTGTGTTTTTCTCTTTCTGGCTGCTTTTAAGATCTTTTCTTCTGTACTTACTAAAATACATCTAGATGCTAGGTATTTATTGCACTTCATAAAATTTGATTAATTTTGGAAAATTACCTCTCGCATATTGTGTCTCCCCA
Organism: Spilogale gracilis; assembly: GCA_004023965.1. Lineage (NCBI taxonomy): Eukaryota > Metazoa > Chordata > Mammalia > Carnivora > Mephitidae > Spilogale > Spilogale gracilis. The sequence continues at coordinate 60,070 of PITA01000627.1, forward strand.
TCACTTGGTTTTCTCCTTCTGAAATTGAGTATGTGTGTATTGGAACATCTCACTCTACCATGCCCATCCCTTCACCTCTATTTTGTAATTTTCATTTTTTGCTCTATGATTTGTATTTTGTATAATTTTTTCAGATCTGACTCCTTAGCTGTGTTCAATCTGCTGTTTAATCTATTCATTAGATCTTAGATTATTTTTCAAATCTGCCTGATAAACATCAATAGTCTCCTATTCCTTTGTCATTATTTCAGTATCCTTTTGGATTTTTAAAAAATAATATTAAAAAAACTTATTTCCTATTTCATATATATTAATGTGCTGTTTTTGTAGGTTTTATTCTGGTGACCTCTCATCCTGCTTTGTTCGTGAAAACCAGATATCTGGGATTCTGCTCCCTGTTGCTAAATTCAAGACCTCTTCAGCTGAAGTACAGGTCTACCTGGTTAACCTTACCAGTCACAGGGCAAGAAGCCAGAATGGAAAGAGAGTATGCAAGTGTCCTCAGATAGATTCTGTCTGGTATTCTTGCACTGAGAGACAGAGAGCATGGTGCCAGTCATGACTAAGTCATGAAAGGACAGGGAAGAAGACCAGTCACAGCTAAGTTTAACCAGGTTGGTTAAAGAGAGAATATACAGATGAGGCTTTTGAGACACAGTAATTTAGTCCACTGGTGAAATGGCCCAATGAAGATCAACATATGCCCAAATCAGTTGGTCAATATTCCATCTCTGGGTAGAGGCAAATGACCAGTGACAGGGAGTGGGTAGAAGGGAAGTGTTGGCAGAAGTCCCCTCCTGAAAGGGACCCATGGAAGACATTTTGGTTTCCCACATCATGGTCTCTTGTCTCAACTCTGATTCCTCCTGTAGCTGTTGTGTGTATTTCTGTATGAACTCAGTCACTTTGTTGATATCATTGCATTGGACACAGTTATGTCTATCTTTCCACTTTGGAGCCTTGTTTGATACCTCAGGAAGCTGCCCAGCCTTCCAGCAAGATAGTATCACTCACCCTACAGGGAGGTTCAGGGAGTCTTGTTGTTTCTTTGGGAAACTCCCAGTGATGGTGTCTTTGGGTCTTTTCTCCAAGGTTGTTAATATTCCCTAAAGACTGTCTTCTCTTCCCCCACCATTTGGTAGCTGAACTAGGAAGACGGCAAAGTTCTCCACACTGAATACATGCTTATGTACTTTTCTGTTTGCAATTGGGAAATCAGCCACAGTGATGACAAAAATCTTCCACATCTTCAGTGACGTTCACAAAAACCATCCATGGCCAGAACAGTCACTGGACATTTTCCAGGTAGAAGTCATAGCATTAGTCTCTGTTTCTTGTGGAACACCAAGATATGGATCCTGATTTTGCGTGGCTGGCTATTTCTTTTGAGGTTAGCTTCTCCTCTGGAAAAATGCAGCACATTTATTATAATCACAGTGAAGGGAAGAATAGTTTAAATTCAGCCCAGATATATGTGAAAACAACTTAGTAACACATCTCTAGCATAAAAATTATCAACTGTGCTGCTGTTTAAGAAACTTTTTTATTTTGAAAAAATTCTAATACTCAAGGAGTAGTACAATGAATTTGTACTATTTAAATCCACCAATTAACATTTTGCCACATTTGCTTCCCTTTTCTGTCTCTCATTCTCGCTTTTTCTCTATCTCCCTTCTCTGTCTGTATGTTTGTCTGAATGGATGTATGAATATATACACATGTATATTTGATGAATGGTTTGAGGGTAAGATGCTGACATCACCTTTATTCCTAAATATCTCTTCTTGCCTCTGTATAGACAAGTGTATTTTCTTACATAACCACAGCACAATAATAAGAATTAGGAAATTGAACATTGACACAATTTTATTATCCAATACAGAACACACATTCAAATTTTGCTAGGTGCCTCAATGTCTTTAACAGCAATATTTCTCCTCATCCAGAATCTATTACAGATTCAGGCATTTTATTTAATTGTTACACCTGTTTAGTCTCCTTTAATCTGGAAAAGATCATCAACATTTTTTTTCTTTTTTTGTCTCTCATGACATTGATATTTTTAAAGAGCACAGGCCAATTTTTTATGTAATCTTCTGACATAAATAAATAGCTTTTAAAATAGTTGATCTCAGGGGCGCCTGGGTGGCTCAGTTGGTTAAGCGACTGCCTTCGGCTCAGGTCATCGGATTGAGCCCCACATCAGGCTCCCTGCTCAGCGGGAAGCCTGCTTCTCCCTCTCTCGCTCCCCCTGCTTATGTTCCCTCTCTGGCTGTGTTTCTCTCTGTCAAATAAATAAAATCTTTAAAAAAAAATAGTTGATCTCAGAATGTGTCGTGCTTCAAATCTGTAGACACAATAGCAATCAGATTAAGGCAGTTTGTGGCTTGAATTTTGCAAAACTACTTCATCCTTCTCCCTTCAAAGTACTCTGTACCATATGGGTATATATATATAGTTCAATTAGGAGAAAATAATGAACTTAGGGCTTTGAGACACTCCCTGCCATAATTGAGGTCAATCCTGTGGTACCACAGAGGTGTGGTTAGGAATCAATGGTATACCGTGAAACACAGACCATACGAATTTTAACACGTTTAGCAGATCAGTTATCTCAATAACTTATCCTAAGAAGCCACACATCTGGAAATAAAACTTAAGGTAATATATAAAATTAGAACCGTATCAAGAAAATGATTTTTTTGGATACTAAAATAAAAAAATATTTGCTTGCATACTTAGAGAAAAAGATTGGTGATTCTATAGAGGTCTCACGAACTATGGTATATGGTAACCTACTTTTTATATGATTTCCCTTTAGAACTAGAATCCTAGTTATGATGAGGAAAAAGGATATTAATTATTAAAAAAATGTTCCAATATCCAAAACACAGAAGGTAAGCTACATTTATATATAGCAGCCCAGCTCCCTGAGCTTTACCATTGAGTATGTTCCATTTGAGCCAAAGCTCCATTGGTGCAATGCCATTGAGGATAAATCTACAGAAGGATTTTCCCCTTTAAGGGATCTGCTTTTCAGAACAAAATGAAAGACAAGCACAAAGCCAAAATGGATAAGGAAGACAAAGAGCTGTCAGTGATACTTAATCTCTGGACTCCTACAGGTTAATGGACCGGAAGGCTGGGATTGCTGCAGTTGGGAACAGGTAAGTTCTATTTATTTTATTAGCCTCAAGTGTGGAATTTCCTTATTTGTTCGTGTTTTGCATAAATAATGTGATTAGAAAGGAGGTCCAAAGTAATTTTTCAGACACAGGTGATGTTTGCACATTTTAATGATTTCTACCCTACCCCTCAGCCCACAGTACTTTCTACACTATAATTGCCTTATAATTATGTCTAATTTCAGGACATTTCTGCTTTGTCTTAAAAATGATACTGTTTACACAAAACTCTTCACTGAGTGCCTCAGAATTTGTTTCAGTTGCTGTTACTAAAGTCAGCAACTGAACTATTAAAGTGTCTTGTCAGGTTGAGGGAATGAGAAATGATAATTTGCACAACAATCCAGATCAAAGGAGGGAAGGAAACTGTTATTCACAGCCACTTCTCTGAGAACATTATTATTCATTTTGGATTGAAGCCATAGGAAGATACTGTATGACATATGTTTTTAGAATGTATAATTTAACATGAGATATTGTCATAAAAAGGAAATTACAAAGTTGTAGTTAGCTTGAGGTATTCCTATTAATTTTTTTACCCTTTCTTTCGTTGTTTTGAGTGAAATTGGCTGTCCATGAGGAAGAAAACATAGGTATTTTTTGTTTCCTTGATTTAAATGGAAAATAGTGAAGCTGTTCACAGCAATTTAACATTTTTTATGTGTCCCTTGCATGTGGATACAGTACACTCAAGTAAGTGACTGTGATCACATAAATGAATAATTCATTTGATTACGTCATTCTTGTCCTTCTCTTTACAATTGCGGTGGAATTATAGAAACTGAAATGTGGTTTGGTTTGTCTGTTTGAATGAAGGAATACAAAAAAAAAGGTGGGAGGAACTAAAATTGCCTTTTTTTTTGAGATATTGAGAAGTGAAACTCAGAAACATTGAAGGGTTTCAGATACATTACAGAGACGGTATCAATAACAGAAACTCCACAGCTCCCCTTTGTTTCCCATCAAATGTTCTTATTTGGAGAGCACTTTTCTTCCTGTTACAGCAGCAGCATATAACTTAGAATAAGCTTTTCCAGAAGGTCTGAGAACCGAAGCTTTAGGAAGGTATTCAGGCACCAAAGCCTCAAAGCTGCTCTCCTAGAGAGGGTGAGTGATCGGTGAATTAAGAGCAAGGGAAAGAACTGGAGGACAGGGGGATCATGTAGATGTTTTTCAAATCTTTTTAGTTGGGGACTCACTTTGCTTAGTTAAAATGCTTTCTTTCTTGAAAGTTTCCTGTCTTCTTTTCCCGCTAACCTCTTTTCTCTTCCATACCTGCTATATGATACTATGTTGACCATGTTTGAACACACACACACACACACACACACCCTTGTGAAAGACATGGGCCCGCTGAGGATTGCATGGATACGTTTGTGGCTGGAACCCAGTATAGAATGATAATGGAAAATGAGGTTAAGGATCCTACGAAGAGGGGAGCCTGGGTGGCTCAGTTGATTAAGCCAACTGCCTTCGGCTCAGGTCATGATCTCGGAGATCCGGGATCAAGCCCCACAACGGGCTTCCTGCTCGGTGGGAAGCCTGCTTCTCCCTCTCTCACTCCCCCGGCTTGTGTTCCTTCTCTAGCTGTGTTTCTCTCTGTCAAATAAATAAAATCTTTAAACAACAACAAAAAAGGATCCTACCGAGGATCTTTCTCCCATAGGCCAGGGGTTGGCAAACTACAGTCCACTGGCTACAACTTGCTCTATCTTTTTTTTTTTTCTTTTTTAAGTAAAGGTTTTTTGGAATACAGTTACTCGCATTTATTTGCCTATTGTCTCTGGCTGCTTTCAGGATACAGTGGATGGTAGAGTTGAATAGTGGTGAAAGAAACCATACGGCCCGCTGAGCCTGAAATATTTATTGTCTGGCCTATTATGGAAAAAATTTGCTGACCCCTGCTAAAAGCCAAAACATTATTTCAGAAAGGCTGGTCCCAGACTAGCAGATCCAGCAACACCTAGAAAGTTAATAGAATGCAAATTCTCCTACCCCATCCCTAGTGTAAGGAATAAAAGTATTTGAGAGTGGGGCTCACAGTCTATCTGTCTTTTAACAAACCCTTTGGGTAATTTGGATTACCCAAAGACTTAAGGCTTAAGACTCTCCGGGGTCAGAGCCTCTCATTCAGATGGTGTTAATGGGTTGAAGGTGTGACAAAGATATTGGTCTCTAGGCCATGGCTGGCATCATGTAGGATCACACAGGGTCACAATCTGGGGCAGAGCATAATTCTAACTGTGTTTTAGAAACTCATTTGAGCTAAGCAAGTAGATGATGATTTTCATACAGAATGAATTTCCTCTCAATCTCAGAGATTATTTTGTAAGAACAAAAAAGAACATTTTGATAATACTTTATAGTTTACAAAGTAGTCCAGACTAATCTCAAGGCATTTCCAGATCGAAAATGTTACCTTAGGATGCATAAAACCTTAGGATAGAAGGCACGTATCTACATGTATTGTGTTTATGAATATTTAACACATTTTCCTTAAGAAAAATATATATCTTTGAGGTGGATTCAGTAAAGGCATATACAGATTTATTTTAAAAATATCCATGGGGTGCCTGGGTGGCTCAGTTGGTTAAGCAACTGCCTTCGGCTCAGGTCATGATCCCGGAGTCCTGGGATCGAGTCCCGCATCAGGATCCCAGCTCTGCATGAGACCTGCTTCTCCCTCTTTCACTCCTCCTGCTTGTGTTACCTCTCTGGCTGTGTTTCTCTCTGTCAAATAAATAAATAAATAAAATCTTTAAAAAATAAAAAATGAAAATAAAAATATCCTTAATAGCAACCTGTTGTATCAAGCTTCAGACATATGATGTGATATGATATCTAGACTGGATAATTAGCTCAGGAGATTATTTTGAAGATATTCAGTAAGTAACTTACTTGAAATATTAATCTCTGAGATTGTACCTAAATAAGATTCCAGTGACAGCAATCCATTGCAAGTCATGTTTTTAGAACATTTCTCTTGCTTTCAGCAAGGCGTGCCTGTAGGCTAACCCGTTCATAACTGGCAAGTGCATGCTTGAATGTCAACTAGGAAGTAATAAACGGTGGCCCACTGCCCATCCATCATAAAGATAAAGAATGTTGACTTTTAGTGATTTGTAGAATAGGGCCAAAACAGAACATTGGCCTTGGGAATCGGGCCTGTAGCCTATTGACATTAGGTCTTCAGATGCCTTTCTGCAAATTTCTGTCCTGGAATTTAGGCTGATTCCAAGACCCTTAGAACTATGTCAGATCAGTTGGTTCCAGGATGCTTTGAAAATTCCCCGTGGTTTTTAGCTATGTAGGGATTTCTGCCATGGTCCAGTTTGGCCTGAGACAGTATTTGGACAGGCATGCCCTGCGAATCCTGTCCCTGTCCACCTAATACTCACACACACGCACATCATGGGAACTCTTGGACATGTGGATTCCCAAAGCCTTTGGGGATACGAGATAGTGCTGCAGGCCCTCCGTGGGGCAAATCAATCAGACCCTGAATCATTGCATGGTTAGGCCAAGATCACAAATATCACAGTTAGGGTCAAAACCCTTCCCACCACTGTGAGTGGCTTTGTGTGCATGCCTGCCTGCCTCAGCTGGCCTGCACCTTATTGGGCCTAGGAGTATATGTATTACCAGAGAGGTCTGTCACAGAGAGGCAGAAAGAGGCCTACACTGGTCCTGAGTAGGCATTTCCATGTTCCTGGGTATGCTGGGTGTGGTCTAAGAGAGGAGATGGGAGCTCTGAGTGGGCCTGTCCTCTTGGCCTAGACTTCTTTTTTTTTTTTTTTTTAAGATTTTATTTATTTGTTTGACAGAGAGAAACACAATCAGAGAGGGAACACAAACAGGGGGACTGAGAGAGGGAGAAACAGGCCCCCCACCGAGTAGGGAGCCCGATGTGGGGCTCAATCCTGGGACTCCAGGATCATGACCTGAGTCGAAGGTTTCTATCGTTACCCCAAATTAGAGAATATAAAAGTAGTTAATAAGTTACTTGCTTACTCCAAACCATTCAAATTTATGATATTGAGTTTTGCTTGTCCTTTTGTTTTATTTTTGTGGGGGAGGCATGCATATTAAGGAAGAAATTTTGTTTCAGTTAAACAGGAAAATACAGGAAATTATATAAAGCAGTAGTCAGTCTGTGGGCCAAATCCAGCCGGTTTCTGCTTTCTAAATGAAGTTTTATTGGAACACACTTAAGGTTGCTTATCTATCTATCTATCTATCTATCTATCTATCTATCTATCTACCTATCTGAGAGAGGGGGGAAAGAGCGTAAGCACAAACTGCAGCAGACACATGGAGATGCGTACTCTCCGCTGAGCAAGGACTTGATGTGGGACTTGATCCCAGACCTTGGAATCATAACCCAACCATAAGGCAGACGCTTAGCTGACTGAGTCAACCAGCCACCCTTAAACTTTACATATTTTCTATGATTGTTTTCATAATACGATAGCCAACTTGAGTAGTTGCAACCAACTGAGACTCTATGGCCTATAAAGTTGAAAATATTGATCTGCCTTTTACAGGAAATATTTGTTGACCACTAATACGGGAGATGCTGGCATGTAGAGTGTCTGTCTGTCTGTCTCTCTCTCTCTTTTAAAAGATTTTATTTATTTATTTGAGGTAGAGAAAGAGCATGATCAGGGAGCAGAGGGAGAAGGAGAAGTAGGCTCCCCACTGGGGTTTGATCCCAGGATCCTGGGATCATGACCTGAGCTGAAGGCAGATGTTTAACCGATGAGCCGCCACCGAGGTGCCCCTTATGGGATGTCTCTTAAGAGAGTTTCCAATTATTTAAATGCATGCTTAAGTTGCCTCACGGTTCAGTCCCTTTTTCTGACTGTACACTTAAGTTCATATTTTGTGTTGATGAGGGTTATAGTAGTTATTTCTGATAATTTTCCAGACATGCCATAATGTGAGTGATTTAATTTCTGTATTCTGGTTGAGGGAGAGGGTGTATTTACCAATGAATAAATCTAGGTTCTTTTTACCCTAGATGGTTGTCACAGAGGGGTCTTGGTTAAACTTACTGTTGTCCTGGTAAAATTATCACAAATCCAATTGTATCTTCTTAAATGACTAAAAAAATGCATTAAATGTTAGAATGAACTTTAGAGTAAGCAATTCTCTTTCTTTTTCTTAAAATCTTTCCTAATATTTGGACACTGCTTATATTTTCTACTTAGTACAAAAAATACTTTCAGCTGGGTTCTTTGGTATTGCTCATGTGGAAGGATGGCAGGCGGCTGTTTTGAGGATTACCATTTGTCACTAAGATGATCATCCTGTTATTGATGACATTTTAATATTCTGACTTTTCTTTTCTGATTCAGGGAAAGTCAGGGATAGAATTCCATTATTATGCCTTTGTGCACTTGTGTTTTTCTCCAGTTGTCTATAATAGTTTGTGAATGCTGTGCTTGAGAGGATTGAAGAACCACTGAAAACACTTAAGAATTAAAAAAAAATCTTAGGGACCCAGTCTTCCTTATAATAAATATTGTATAATGCATATATCACAGACATATGGCTCTAGTGTGCTTACAATTATATATATGTGTGCGTGTGTGTGTGTGTGTGTGTGTGTGTGTGTACCTCACTATGGGAATTATAATATGTAATAAAATATTAAGTAGCCTTACTACGTATGTGTGTGTGTGAGTATGTGTAAACCTTATGCTTGTAGGTGTATGAAGGTATGTGCCTATCATATAGTGTGTGAGAAACAATAATCTATGAACAAAATTGAGGGTGGGACCTTGAAGCAGGAAATCACCTGTCAAGGTCAAATGTTCCTTGATGGAACTGAACTTGTTTATATTGACCTTGTTATCTTTGTGCTGCTTAGAAAATGCTGATTATGTAAAAAGGAAGCATTCTTTACTCTGTCTGCTTTTAACTTTTGGAAACAGATTCCTTCTTCTACATTTTATTCTTCACTGGATTTTCTCTCTGGCTCACTTCCCAAGGTGTTGTCGGTTGCCTCCAATCCCTAGTGTTTCCTTCTGGATGGTTTCAGATGTGTCTTCTACAAATCCTGCCTTCGAGGCAGCATTCTCATCCCCTGGTGGGAGGTGACAGGACTAAGGTTTCCCCATAAACACAACATCCTTAGTTCTTAATCTCTTCTTTTTAAATCACAGCCAGCCTGTCCTAGGTCATAAGGAGAGTAGCTCCACTAGCTCGGACTCACCGGCTGTGGTGGAAGTTTCCTTAAACACAAGCTGAGTGTTGATGCCATCCTTGTCACCCTTCTATAGGAAGCACCTCCCTTCAGACTTCTAGTCTACCTTCGTCACCTTGTGTGTTTAGCCTCTCCCCAGTTCCCAGACTGTGAACAACTATGCCAAAGAACTATGTCTTGATTATCTTTCTATTCCCCAGAGGAGTGTCTCTGGACACAGTCAGTGACAAATGATTATTTATTGAGTGAAAAAGATGATAAAAATTAATTTTGAGCAGTTTATATCAGAAAAAGAGTTTAAGTAAATAGTGGATTCTGTTTCATGCCAATTGAACTGACCCGATCTCTGATACTAACATGTAATGGAGGTCATGGATTTCATAGCTGGGGAGGAAACTGAAGTCATACACAGTCCACTCATCTCAGTTGACTGTTGAAAAGCATAATGCTTAGAGAGAAAAGGAGAAATAAACAATTACAGGCAACCGCTGTATGTTGGGCAGTGCTTGGCAATGTCTCATCTTCATGGTAACCCCTTGCACACTCATTATTCACTCTAAGAAATAGGAGTGTACTGTGAGAAGTCATGGCATGACAGGCTTCAAGGGACAGGCTCAAGTTCACAGATCCTGAGCAGAGCTAGTTCTGTCAAGCTCTGAAGCCACAGTCACTTCCTCACACCCTGTCAAGGCACCCCCTGAGTATTATAATTTTGCGTTGCCTGATATTAACTGAAAAATCACATAACAGCTAACTCACAGGAAATACAGAGAGGGAGAGAAATATGTTACAAGATCTCACAAAGAAACCATCAGCCTTATCTAGGATTGGAGAAATCTGATAGGGCAAAAGACCCTACTTCCCCAACAGATAAAGGATATTTACCATCACCAATACCACCACAACAAGTAGGAGAGGATTCCAGAGAGGGACTTGAGGGACATATTTTCCAAATACAGCCTGTGTGACCCGGACAGCATCCTGAGTCATGAACCAACTGTAAGAGGAAAAAGGACCAACATTGAGAGCTCTGGGGAAATTGAACATTAATGGATATAAGATGATATGGATATGAAGGACTATTATGAATTCTTTTTGATAGGAAACTATTATTTTGATTATGTTTAAAAAATCCTGGTCTGTTAGCGATTCATACATAATCAAGGGTGAAGAGATATGATATCAGATGTATTTAAAATATTCCAGATGAATTAACATACTATTTACTTAAAGGCATGTTTTTAATGAAAGCTGTAATACCCAGAGCCATTAATTTGGTCCAACTGTCAGGGAAGAAATCAGTTCTCCTCTGGATTCTTAGGCAGGATTCAAATTCCTCATGTATATTTAGGAAGACTCCACGTTAAAGCAAAACCAAATTTCTCTAAAATCAGACTGTATATAGACTGATAAGCTCAGATAGAGTTGAAACATTCCATTCTTCCTCTAGGAACAGTCATTGTGGGGTTAGGATGGTTCATGATCCTTGAAAACCCTTTAAGGTCATCTGACATGTGCAACTTGGAGGCATCTCTTTAGACCAAAGCAAGGACATCATTATCTTATGGTCCTTGGGGTTTGAAACTCTGAAATGAGCGAAGTCCATTGGCAAAAATAACAGCTATTTTCAAGGATTTTTGAAAAGCCAAGGAATGGGTGAATTTATAGCTCATTTGCATAGGTGCCTCTTGCAGCTCCCTAAGAAACCCCATCTCCCTCTTGACACTTCTTTCAAAGAGTACTCCAGAAGAAAGAAAGGAAAGGGCTCAACTCCTGCTGGCCTCTGCCCATAAAAGTCCTCTAGCTTCCCAGCTCTGTGTTAAAATTTAAAGAGAGGCAAGAATTGAGGGAAGGGAGATAAGACCTCCATGGTTTGAGGGGAGTCTAGAACTCTCTGTGTCAGGGTGAAAAAAGGGACTCCCCAATTTCCACACCAAGAACAACCTTTTAGAACTCTAAGTACCGATGCGTCTCTGTCTATAGTGTGCACACAAAATACCCTGGAGATTTTGTCAAAATGTAGATTTTGATTCAGCTAGCTGGTCCAGGGGTGGGGGAGATGGTGGCCACGGGCACCGAAAGTCTGCATTTCTAATAAGTTCCCAGAAGATGTGCTGCTGCTGCTGCTGATTTGAGTAGTGATCACATGGCTACTTTTAGAGGTGGGGTAGAATTTTCTCGTTTATCTTTTTCTAGGGTCAGATCTTTATTATGCAGCATTTGTGAAAACTAATCTGTTAGCCCATGTGAGTGCTGTCGGAGAGTGAGTCTAATGACAACATAATGTTAAAGAAATGATGACCATTTACAACCCTATAAATTATAAACCTTCAGAAAGGATTGGAGGAAGAAGCAGTGAATGAGGTTGGGGACAAACATTTTCTCTGTTCTGGGATTTTTTAAATATATTTTTCTCATTTAAGCCTTACAAAACCCCCCTGAAGTGAATGTTATTGTCTCCATTTTATAATAATAAGAAATTGAATCACAAGCTTAAAACCAACCAAAGTGAAATGTGGGAAATTCTAGAAGAAAAAAATGACCTAGTTTCTTAAAAAATAAATGGCATATAAAAAGGAGGAGGGGCAGGAACTGTCTCAGATGAGAAGAGACTGAAGAGACATACCAAGAAAATAAAGTATCAGGATCTTGACTGGGACCTGATTTAACCAAAAAACCTACTACCAACAGCCTTTTTGAGACATTCGGTAATACATTCAATCATGATTGATTATGTATTAAGGAATTGTTAGTGATTTTGTGAGGTGTGGTAATGTTACTGCAATTATGTTATAAAATAGACTTCTTATCAATCAGAGACTGACTGCTGAAATTATATCCTGTCTGATTTGTTTTAAAATATTGCAGCAGGGAAAAAAGAAAAAAAAAAGTGGGAAAAAGTGGGGATGGTTTGGGGGAGGAATCAAAGAAATTAGGATGATGGAATGTGGTAAATATTATTTTTTAGAACTTTTTTGGAGTTAAATTTTAGATTTATAGAAAGGTTGGGCTATTTTTAGCACAGGGGACCCGACTGCATATCACCTGGCTTCCGCTAATGTTTACATCTTCTATAACCACAGCACCATGATCAAAACTGGAAGTTAAAAATGGTAGAACACTAGTAACTAATGTAGAGATTTTATTATAATTTCTCCTCTTTCTCCCACCCTCTGCCCACTCATGTTCCTTTTCTACTGCAAGTTTCAACCTCCAGTCCCTCAGTACATTTAGTTGTTATGTCTTCTTAGTCTCCTTGAATCTAAAGCAGTCCTTCAGTCTGTCCTCTCTTTCATGCCCTTGACATTGGGAAGAGTACTGATGAGTTATTTTGTAGAATGTTTTTCAATTTAGGTTTGTCTGATGTTTACTCATGATTAGATTGAGTTTATGCTGATAATGACTGAAGCTGGTTGCCATATATACCTAGATTTTAATTATACTGTTTTATCTCCTTTTGGGTATGTTTGAAAGTTTCTATAGAAGTAACTTTTTTTTTTTTTTTACACAAAGGAGAATAAAGTTACATAACCTCTTTACCTTAATTTAGTTATAAAATGAGCAGTTCTGGGATTAGAACCCAGGTTTGTTTGATTAAAAAATCTGTGACCTTTACATGACAAAAAACTATGTTTAGTTAAGATTGTGTTCATGGGTGAGCTCTCTGCAAGATTTTTTTTTACTTTTCTGAGATTAATGAAACTCTTGTTAATGGGTATGTATTAATAATGAGTATATTAGGTCAAGATTGAATTGTCATGCAGGATGCCTCATTATGTATGATGTATTAAAACCCACAGAAGTTAACTAAAATAAATATTGACTATATGGTAAAAGGGTGGGACATAGAAGTCAACATTAGGAGAATAGAGCACTTTCCATTGGACAAGAATTGGGAAAAACAAAACCATAGACTGTCTCTTTATATATATCTCTCTATTTATCTGTCTGTCTCTCTGGAGACACATGAAATAGATGATTTTCTCCTTCTCTTTGTGTGCCTGCTTCATTTTCTTGCTTCTCTGGGTAGCCATTATTTTATGTACTCAGAAAATAGTAATGTCTGCTTCATCTTGAGTCTACAGGACCTTAGATATAGGAATTATTACCAACAGATTTTCAACTTCTAGCCTTTTTCATTCAAAATCCTCATTCACATTAATCCAGTTTCCTCCATCTTGTGAATTAGATGACCATGCTAGCACAGGGAGCTGTGGCCAGTGAGGGGTGGAGACTTATGGTACCCACAGTAACAGGAACCTGCTAAAACTCTGTGGCTAAAAATGAGAACAGAGGATGATGAGGTCGCATTAACGTTAAGAAGAAACAGGAAGGGCACCTGGGTGGCTCAGTTGGTTAAGCGACTGCCTTCGGCTCAGGTCATGATCCCGGAGACCCGGGATCAAGTCCCATATTGGGCTCCCTGCTCAGCGGGAAGCCTGCTTCTCCATTCTCTCACTCCCCCTGCTTGTGTGCCCTCTCTGGCTGTGTTTCTCTCTGTCAAATAAATAAAATCTTTAAAAAAAAAAAAAGAAGAAGAAACAGGAAAAGTAATACTTTATTCCACAGAATTAGCCATTGATAAATTTTGTCCACTTTTTATTGATTCTAAACTCCCAGAGGAGGTTGTAAGTGCTGATTCCTTGTTTTAACTGTTGCAGAAGGAAAAAATAATTTGTTAATACTAGATGATGTGAGTTCCTTGGAAGTCTGTGATTTTCTGTCAAAGAATAGGCATGGTACTAAATTCCTTGGGTAGGATGGCACCATCCTTATCCCTGAGGAGATCAGAAGCTAGAAGAGGTAGATGTATAATTTAAAAATGACAATACTAGGGGCACCTGGGTGTTATCTGGTTGAGCATCCAACTCTCGGTCCCAGCTAAGGTCATAATCATGGAGTCCTGGGATTGAGCCCCTTGTTGGGCTCCATGCTCAGGGCAGTCTGTTTAGAATTCTCACCTTCTCTTTCTGCCCCTCTCCACCCCCCCCTTCTCTCTCTCTCTCAAAATAAAATAAATGAAAGTGAAGTATATATAAGGTTCATGGGTATAACATAAAAGGAAATAATTAACCAGGTCTGCAGAGGGTAGGATAAGAAAGTCCTCAGAAAGAAGGAGACATCTGAGCTAGAATTTGAAGGCCAAATTTGGAGGTGAAACACTTTCCTAAGATGACTCTTCTTTTAAGATCAGTTCTCAATCCACCATCTTGAGTCTGTAAGGAGAACCAACAGGTAAACCTCCTCCTCTGTAGGAGCAGTGGGCTCAGTGATTCAGGGCTCTCCTGAATACGCTGTCTTAGCTTTGAAAAAAGTACTAAGTTGTGGGTATTCATATGTGTTCTGGTTTCCTGATTGCTGTTGTATTTGAACTTCATTCCTTGACTTCTTACAAACAGTAAGTATCTTCAGCCATGAGGCCCTCTTAGAGGGCATCACTGTTGTACAGTTTAGGACCATTGTGAACAGGTTATCTGAGCAATCCCTACATTTGCAGTGGAAAGGCAGCGGGAGTTGAAGAAGACTGGTGATCTGGTATCTCTCTTGTTTGCATTGTGAAATTTAAATGTGTAGTGTGGGAAGAGCTCTTTAATAATTAGGTAGTTTCGTCAACTATTCTGATCTTTAAAAAGCAGCTACAAGAAGAGAACCAGTTATGAAAAAGTGAAATGAGTGTATCTGAGCTGGTGAATTTTAAGAACCAGAATGATTGGCATGAATCTTTCATTGTCTCTCAAAGCACCCATTTTGACCACAAGGCTACTGAATTTCAGGGTGGAGGATGGATTTGGTGACTTACCAGGAGTGTTGAGTAGAGAAAATCAACTACCCTTGTTGTCGATCTGTCTGTAACCAGATGTCACGACAACAGTATGGGTAAAATACAGCTGGATTTATTATAAAACCATGTAATAGCCACACTTCTTTCTCTGGAACATGCACAAGCAATGTCAGAAAATGATAAACAAATTTACTCAACATTTAAAATGGGCCTGGCTATTTACTCTCCTAGGATCCATTGCCCATCTGGAACATACAATAAAAGGAAATCCATTAGAAGGAAACTTCTGAAACGTTCAAACGTTGTAGGTTGGCTTTGGAAAGCCTAAAAGAAGAGGACAGCAAAGCTAGTTCATACTTGGACTGGAGTTTGTTTATTTTGCTTGTTTGAAATCAGAGCCAAAGGCCCTAATGATTTTGACTAGTGGTACGTGTTTGTTTCTGTACTTTTGAGCTGAGCCAGCTTCTGCAGATGAGACTTTGCAGATAGTACAAGACTTTCCCTCTAGTTTTAAGGACCTCCAGCATTTCTGGGAAATCATTCCTGAAATTATGTCTCCTCCAAAAAGCTGTCTCTGCATCATGAAAAGAAAAAGCATTATTTAATGTATAACCATTTACAGAGAAGCTAAGAACTTTGTATTATGGAGTGGAACAGATCTGTGAACTGTGGGCAAAAGAGTAACCCTTACCCTCAAAACAAGATGTGCTCCGTTGGGGACACAGGTTTCTACCTAAATCCCTTAACTTCCCCAAGGGAAGGAAGGGTGAGGTGGGAAACTCAGTGGTTTAGTGATATTACAACTAGGAACATCAGCATCAGGAACAGTGCCCTTTTCCATCTCATCCTGGGGACATAGTTGAGCACAGAGACAGCCTTCCCCACCTGAGAGCAGGCAACTCCAGGTAGAGTTGGGCATACATTTTATCCCCTCGGTATGTTCAGAAATGGGGGAGCTTTAGGACTTAGGGTGCTGGCCAGACCCTTGCCTGTGATGGTGGAAGAACATCCAAGATGTCTCAGCTAGGCAGTGCTAGAGCTGGGATTATAAATCCAGATATGGTTGACTTCTAATCCCACAGTTTGAGTGCTAAAACAGATGCACATCAGCAGCATTCTTCATTAGCAAAATAAGAGACTTGGAATCAGTTCCCACCACCACTCTGTGAGATATCACTGGTCCCCAAGGGCAGGATGGTTTTGCACTGGGGTATTATTTTACTTTCCAGTGGGTAGCTTCAGGTGGGCCCCTCCCCCTTCTGTTTATCTTCTGATATCTGTCCATGCAATCACAACTCTGTCCTTTGTACCTCTCAACTTCTGCCTCTGTAGAGATCCAGATGTATAATCTTACATCTCAGGCTGATTTCATGGGTGTTCAGGCTGGCTTGGTAGATATCCAGATAAACTCAGGGGACCAGTTGAAACGGAGACCCCCACTCCTCCACTATCTTGCCCCTCCTCTCCCCACTCTTTCTTAGTTTCCAAATTCTCAACCTCTTTTTTGAACCAATGGAACACTTCTCTCAAATAAAATATTACTCAAGCCTGGGATAGAAAACAGATTAAAGGAAAACTGTTTTGGTTGAAGTCTCTGTGGGAGTTAGAGCCCTGACCTCCATTTTGGCCCTGAGAAGTCCTGCATAATTTGTTGCATTATTGTTCAGAAAATACTCCCTCCCTCTTACTCCTTCCATAGGAGACTACATTTTACCACCCCATTGACAGAGGGCTTGTCTTTGTGACTTGTTTTGGGCAGTGAAATAGACAGGATATCCTTCCCATTCCCATTCCCATAGGAGCTTCCATGATCAAGATGGCTTGCACTCCCAGCCTCTGTTTTGAGAAAAATGTGCTCCAAACAGTCAGCGCTTCTACAGCCTGAAAGGACAGACAGAGGGAGCACATGTGCATTTGACTTTTAGCTTCAAGCGCGCCCTCCAGGGTCAGATTGCCGACACATAAATGAGAAGCTCAGGTTTGCTTCTGAAGGCCACTGAGCTTTTGGAATGCTTTTCACACAGACTAATCGTAGCAGAGGTTGACTAATATAACATCCCCAGATATATTCTCAGAACCAGTGCAGCTCAGAGTATAGATCAAATTGGTGAAGAAAAGTGGGAATCTGAAATAGTAAACAAAAACCCAATAGGCATCACCACAACATAACTCCAGACTTATTCCACTGAGACTGACTGTACCAGCGAATGGAGTAGGTTTTGGTGCTTAGATGCTTTGGCACCATTTTCCTGTCCTGTGTTTCAGCTTAGATCTGCCAAGTCTGGTATCATTTATGAGCTTCCTTTCATCACCTAAATAAATGATTTGTTCATGAGTCATAAAAAGTTGATTTCTCTAGCTCGTAACCAAAGATCCCTAACTGACACATAGATGGCCACTGTTTCAGTCACTATGGTATCTCCACTTATATATCTGTATTACATAGAAAGAAGAGGAAGTTCAGAGAGGATCAGAGAGGAGGAAGGGTGGTCATATTAGCTCATCTCATCTGCAGTCTCACTCTAGCAAAGCTCGAAAATCTCACTGCTGGGTACTGTCAGTGCTCTGCTTTTATCTCCATTACCAAGCCCTATTCCCTCTCTGGGCTGCTGTGACAGTTCACTTGCCATGACTCACAGCAGCCCCTTCTCTAGGGAGTGGCCTCAGCCTTCCCACTTCACGGAGTCTGACCATAGGGCATAACTGACAATGGGAGCCATGAGGCCAGCCTCCTGGCCCAATGCGGACCAATTCTCTGATGCTGCCCTTGCTCCAGAGCTCCTGTGGGATCAGGCTGTGTCCATATCCTTGCTCAGCAATCCCCTCTCCCCTATACCAGGACCCTTGTCTCACTTCCTCTGAGAATACTCCCTCAATAAATCACAGACTCCTGCACCCATACCTCAGGTTCTGATTATAGGGAAACAAGACCAAGATGCTCTCCCTTACATTAGTCATGCTGCCTCTGTGCTTCAATGATCTTTATGGTAAGAACACATTTTACAGTGGAATTTTCAGGGCAAAAGAGGGTGAGGTATCATAGATATGGTGCGAAGTATTGGATGCCCCCTCACTATTCTGATGGCAGCCTCTAGGCTGAGGGCACCAAGGGGAGAGGCTTTTGGAGGAGAGAGCGCCAACCTCAGAAGGTGGTCATATTTGCTCATTTAATGGGCAATTTCCCTTCAGCAAAGCTGGCAATGTCTGGTTGTTCTTGGCTTTTACACTTTGAGGCCAAGAGGCTCTATCCAGGGAGCTCCTATTATCCTGTATCTGTGGGCTCTAATTTTTTTTCTCAAATATGTCTTGGAAACCAGTCCCTCGTTGGCATTTAAGCAGACAAGAAAGGGATCCTTTATATATTCTGTGCCATTTATTGAGCATCTACTGGATGTATCACTGTGCTCAGTACTGGGACTATAACCATGAACCCAACCCACCTTTGCTTTGTGAAAGTTATGGTCTATTGGGACAAAGATATTTTAGTTTAAAAGTTAGAAGATTATTTTGTAAATTACAATGAAAATAATGGCTTCCAATGAGAAGGACCAGTGACTGTAACCTGGGGGGGGGCTCTGTAGTTTTATATGGCTTAGCATCCGTACCTGGGCGCATGGCACCTTGGAATCTCCACGAGTTGCAGCCCAGATGGATGTTCCAAATAAATGTGTACATAGAAGTGTAGGCTTTTCTGTTTAACACTTTAAAATTGAATCCTGTACTTAGAATTTTTATCTGTGCACATTATCCCAAACAGCAATGCCTCTGGATGTTCATTCTGCTGCTGGAAATTCGTTTCTGGTTCTCTTCTGTCGTGTGAACTCTTTACTTAGCCTTCTGGAGACCTTTTAAGCAGTAGGCACTCCGAGAACCCCCCCAGTCACACCACAGTTTTCAAGGTGGTGCCTGGAGCTTTCCCTTCTCTATGTGCCTCCCTCTACCAATATATAATGAGTTTCTTCAGGGAAAAGATCAGCTTAGACACTCAAACAATACTGAGGATAGAGAATAACCCATTGAGTCCTTACTGCAAAATACATATTGTCCCAAGATGGTTACACTACTACATTTAGCTTTCTCAAGCATTTTATTGTCCTTATTTTGCAAAGGAGTCATGAAACACAGAGAGGTTGAGGCCACACAGCTGGGGAGCCAGCTAAAGCAGGTCTTTCTTTCTTTCTTTCTTTCTTTCTTTCTTTCTTTCTTTCTTTCTTTCTTTCTTTCTTTCTTTCTTTCTTTCTTTCTTTCTTTCTTTCTTTCTTTGACAGAGAGAGATCACACGTAGGCAGAGAGTCAGGCAGAGAGAGAGGAGGAAGCAGGCTCCCCGCCGAGCAGAGAGCCCGATGCGGGCCTCGATCCCAGGACCCTGAGATCATGACCTGAGCCAAAGGCAGAGGCTTTAACCCTCTGAGCCACCCAGGTGCCCTAAAGCAGGTTTTCAACCACTGGGAGTGCCTGTTGTGGCTTCTAAGCCCAGCTATTGATTGATTGATTGATTAAAGAGTTTCTTTTTAAGTAATCTCTACACCCAATGTGGGGCTTGAACCCACAACTCTGAGATCAAGAGCCCCATGCTCCACTGACTGAGCCAGCCAGACCCCAGCCCCTTACCCCAAGTCCAGCTCTTGATCTTACTAGGACTTCTTCACCTGGGATCCACACAACCCTGAGTCTGAGAATGGAATTCAGAGGGAACCTTATACAGGGACGGGAAAAATCCTATCTTTTGGTAATTTTTAGCTGAAGTGTGCCACTTCCTATGACTGTGAGTGTGGGCAAGACACCGCAACGGTGTTTGTAGCATCGGTGCCATTGTCGCAAGCAGACATCACAGACCTTTTCTTAGGGCGTGGTCATTGTGGCTGCTCTCTTGAAATCCTGCTTACATTCTTCACTCCCTGGTAGTCACAGTGGTTATTATACCTACCAATACATGTTGTTGTTTAGAGCATTCATAAAATATAAATCATAAGTTGGTTAAACATTTTTTAACTCTTTCAATAAATTGTGGGGTTTTTTGGTAATCCATGCTTTCTTTTTACATTTTATGCATTTAAAACATCATTCTGAATGAAGTACTGATACATGCTACAAAATTATGTTTCTTTTTTTTTTTTTAGAGAGAGAGAGTACACATGCGCACATGGGCAGTGTGGGAGAGGCAGAGGGAGCGGGAGAGACGATCTTAAGCAGGCTTCATGTTCAGTTGGGAGCCCAGTGTGGGGCTTGATATCACGACCCAGAGACCAGGACCCTGAGATCATAATCTGAGCCAAAATCAAGAGTTGGACTCCAATTGACTCATCTACCCAGGTGCCCCCGCTACAGCACTATATTAAAAGAAAGTACCTAATTATAGGGGACCACATATTGAGTGATTCTATTTCTATGAAAAATCCAGAAGAGGCAAATCTGTAGAGACAGAAAGCAAATTAGTAGTGGCCAGAGGCTGGGGGAAGGGGAGCTGGGTAATAGCTACTAAATGGATATGGAGTTTCTTCTTAGGGTGAAAAAAAATGTTCTAGCAATAGATTCCAGGGATGGTTGTACAGCTTTATAATTATACTAAAGAACTATTGAATTTACATTTTCAATGTATGAACTTTATGGTATGCAAATTATATCTCAATCAAAGTGTTTTTTTAAAAAAACATATTCTGAGAAGGAGCTTGTAGGCTTCTGCAGGCTGCTCATGGGTCCCTCAGCACAGACACAAAGTTTAGAATCTTGTTCTTGATAAATATGCAGAGAACGGATCTGAATGGGAAAAAAGAAGGTGACGGCTAAGTTTTGTGAGTTTAAGAAAATAAATTTAGATCATGAAATAAAGCAATACGACTGCCAGGATAGAATGTGAATATCGGGAAAAATTTTCTGGGCCACTGTCAGAGGACTGTGATAACAAAACAAGGGGCTTGGAAGTCAGTATTTGATCCGCTGCTCCTTATGCTGGGGTATCACATTTCCTTCCATTTTTGCAGTGAAGTCCCTGCTCTCAGCAACCCCAGAGCAGGACACAGCAGCGGCAACTTGCTTTCATTTTCTGCTCCCCTCGACCCCACAAAGATGTCTCTGTGATGAATACAAATAATTCCTCTTCTGCCCCTTCCGTGGAGTCATCATCTTTGCCCACGAAGAGCTCTCCTCTGTAGCCTGTCCCCTGGGATGGTTGGTGGTGAGACCTGCGGGACAAATGGTGGTGTTGGGGCTCTCTTTGCTTCCCTCTCCCTGAAGCCTCCCCCTCCCCAGCAGGGGCCTTGCCTTTTCCACAAAGATTCTCTGATGACAAGGTCCAGCCTGCCATGGTATGACTGGCCCCCTCCCCTCCTCCCTCCTACTGCTCATGGGGACCCCACAGTCCAGCACTGCAGCAGGTACAGTGGGTGCCCTCCCTGCACTCCCCTGCAGCTTTGGGGGACACTTTTGTGAAAATTTGAGTACAGTGGACACACAACATCACATTAGTTTCAGGTGTTCACGGCAGTGATGTGACAAGTGAGCTAACATCTGTCACCAGGCAACATCATCACAGTAACATTGATTGTATCCCCTATGCTGTGCCTTTTATTCCTGTAATTTATGCATGTCATTACTGGAAGCCTGTTCCTCTCAACCCCCTTCACCCATTTTGCCCAACTGGGGGACACTTTCTATTCATGCAGACAGCTTCTTATCTGAAGGGCCTGCTACACTGTTGGAGTCTAGAGGTTCTCCTTGGCCAGAGAAGGGTGCTCAGCATCGCTGTGCTCAGCCTGGATGAGCCAGGGATTCAACAAGCCAGGGAAAATCTGTAGCCAATGACGGACAGAAGCTAGTGGATAAATACTTCATTTTCTTCAGCATTCAAGGGGATGATTCTGTGGGTGTATTTATTCCCAGAAGGACTGAGCTCCAGGCGTGCAACTGGTCACCTGCTCAGTGCGACACTCTTTATTACCATGCCTTCATTCCCTGTCTCACTCTTGCTTGTGCTTATTGAAACCATCCCCCAAATAAACCTGTGGCATTCATGTTCTTGTCTCAGGGTCTGATTTCAGGTGATCTTCCCTTGGGCAGGCACACATGAGGTATGGCTATAGCAGACCTTTAAACATGATCCATAGCAGAAGGACCCGTCGTGTGACAAGCCCAGGACCAAGCAGATCCACTGGAAAGCAGGCTCCTCGTTCCACTCCCTCTGCCATTGCTCAGACACTTTTGGAGCCTTTCTTTTTAAACTGCCTTCCGTGCCCATGGAATATTGGATTCAGATCTCCAGGCATGTTCATGTGTTGAGTGAACATTAGCAGAATTGTTTTAAATTGCCAAAAGTTAACCCAGGATAAGACAAAAATGTAAGATTTATTCAGGTAGGTGACAGAACTCTCTTTCCTCCCATTGATGGAAAGTCCAAAGAGGGAATTCCAAGAAAGTGTTATCCAATTTGCAAGAGCCATAAGGTGGAGACCATCTGAATGTCCCTCAAGTGATGAATGGATAAACAAGTCTTGTCTAGCCATATGATGAAATATTATTCAGCCCGACATAAAGGACACTGGTACATGCTACAACATGGATGAACTTTGAAACAGTTAAGTGAAAGCCATTAGACACAAGAGGCCACACACTGTTTGATTCTCTTTATATGACACATCCAAAAGAGATAAGTCCATAGAGAAAGAAAGCAGATTAATGGTTGCCAGAGGGTGGATGGAGGTGGGAATAGGAGAATGACTGTTTAATGGATGCAGGGTTTCCTTTTGGGGCAATGAAAATGTCTTGGAACTCGGTAGAAGTGGTGGGTGTGTAATACTGTGAATGTACTAAACGACACTGAATTGTAGACTTTGAACTATTTAACAGTTAATTTTATGTTATGTGAGTTTTATGTCGAAAAATAGCATGTATTAAAGTATGTATTAGTCAGATGGTAATGTCCTTCTGTTCTTCTCCTGGAGGCAGGGATGCTGTTCTATTTGGTGAACTTAAAGCAAACCAGCTCTGGGTCTGGAGAGAAAGTCTGGAACTGGCCAGAGGGCAGGACGTCTATGACTGGATCAGAGGGGGTTGGGAAGCTGGGGCTATGAAGGGGTACTCTGGGGGTTCAGGGAAGTGGTGGTTTACCATCTGATAGGGAAGTGTCTCAAGATCTTAACAACTGGATAGTCTTTCTGTGCTATACTGGTTAAGCTCTTTCCACAGGGGATGATTAGGAGACTGACAACCGGATCTCTGTCCAAGAACAGTCCCTCCTTCCATCTCCACAGTCCAGAATGGGTGGGGTTAGCATGAGTGAGCCCACCGCCTCTTACCTAGCAGCCATCAGGCCTGATGCCATTAGGATAGATACTCTGGTGCAGGATACTCATCTCCTTTCCATCCTCTTTCCCTTCCTACAGGCTGGGAAAATTCCATATTTTGGAATCCCATGGAAGCACAGATGGGAGGCTGAGCTCTATAGCTTTGCTATTCAAAAAGTGGTGTGAAATCAGCAATTTAGATGTCACTGGGGAGCTCGTCCGAAATGCAGAAACCTGGAACCTACCCCAGTCCTGCTGAATCAGGACCCTCGTGTAATTTCTGTGCACATTAAAATTTCAGAAGCTGAACTTTAAGAAATAGTGCCTTAGGATCTCCTCCTCTCTTACCTCAAAAATGTAGGTTTATGTCTCCCTCCCTTGCAGTCCTCTTACTGTCATCACTTGGAAAAAACAAAACAAAACAAAATAGGCCTTAGATCTCTTTGGATACTGTGCAGGGCTTTTCTGGACAAAACCAAATGTAGCTCATAGAAAGCCCATGATTTCTTTAAAGTCTCTTGTTTCATCTTTGAAATTCATATGAATTCTGTACTATATTTCCTGGTATATTGATGTTAACCTTAACGTAAAATTGTTTTGTCTTTTACCTTTCAAATCTCTGAATGGAATTGAGGTTTCAGAAAGGTGCAATGTATTTTTATTCCACATGGCTTTGTATCTCCCAGAATCTTATGCACACCATAGACTGAAAAGCAGACATAAAGTGATTCAGGAAGTTTTTGATTCCACAGAGAAACCACTGGCCATTTTAGACTCTAATTATTGGATAAACACAAGGAGGCAGAAATAGGGTTAGAAGAGAAAATCTTTCTTTGTATTCTTCACTCTGGGTACTGACTATAGAATAGCAACAAAAAAATTCATGTGAGGTCTTCAACTACAGCAGGAGGGATTTAGGGTAGCTCCAGGAAAGATTCCTGGGCTCACTGGCTGTCTTAGGATGAGTTATCTCAAAGCAGAGCCTGAGACAAGGGTTGGGTGTATATGATTTATTGAGGATACTTCTCAGGAGACTGGGAGTGAGGGAAGCAGGATGGGGCTGGGGTCCCAAGCAAAGATGTGGCCTTAGGGAAAGCCCAGCCTTGGCTTGATTCACAGGAGCTCTGGAGCATGAATCATACCCTAGAGTTATCTCACTTGAAGCAAGAGCACTGGCATTTTGTTTCCCACTGTCAGGAAGTCATTGGTGCATCTGGGCAGCCCAGCGTCTATTCCTCCCAGGGCAATTCTCTGGAGAACTGGGACCTTCTTTGTTAGCAGCAAATCCTCAGGGCAGCCCTGTGCAGGGATCTGGGTAGGCCACCATAACTTACCCTCTGTGACAGTATCTAACACTGACCTTCCCATCATGTGCTTTCACTTAGAGATTGCATCCTGTTTGATTGATTATATGCCATTGTCATTTTCTCTTGTAAATGGTTTCTGGGCATGACCATTAGGGACAGCCACTGGTTTTTGCTCTTGAAAACAAAATTCCGAAAGGTCTTTGGTGATTCCCACCCAATGCCTCACCCCCTCCTCCTCTCATTCAGGTGAAGTTCCTGGGGTGTCTCCCTTCCTTCCCACTTTTGATTTCTGTGTAGTCCTGGCCCAACCACACCCATCAGTCCAGGGGAACTTTTTCCTGAGCACGGAGGCCCAAGGAAATAACAAAAGAGCAGCCCTGGCCTTATCATTCTAGCTGATTATTTAAACAGCTGCCAGAGAGCTGCAGCTGCCTTGGCAAGAGTCCAGGGTAAGGAAGGGAGTGAACCAAAAGCCAGTGAGCACAGTCACTGCTGCCACCAGGCAGGAAGGCACCCTTGAGTTTCAAGTGGCCTTTAGACATGGGGATTGCAATCATCTTGTAGTCACCTTGAGTGACTGAGAGTTGGGGAAGGTGCCCTCCTTTTAGGCTCTGCAAAATCTGGCAATGGCTTCAGAAATGCGAACCTTAATCAGGGTTCTTATGTCAAAATTATGTGGAAGCAGACATAGTGCTTCTCTTCATTTGTTCACTTCTGTCCCAGCCCATTCCCCGTTCTCTGTACGCTTTCCATTCCCCAGGCAGGGAATGCAGGAGCTGTGACTAGTGGGTTACACTTCATGAGTGGAACCTGAAATGGTCTAAGCAGAATTGAGAAATTCAGAAATACTTCCAGGAATTTACAGTAAAATCTACTCCCAGTACAACAATTTTATTTTTTATTGTTCCAAGAACTAATTCTAAGTGATAAATAGCACGTTTGTTATGTTCGTAGTATGGAGATGTCCTTTGTGGGAAGAGCAGCCTTTAAAAAAAAGTCGTAGGGAGTTCCAGATTCTTTGCTATGTTGACTAACAAATAATAACACTTAGTCTGACAGTTCATTTCCCCTAAGGTCTCTCATGATTACTACTTCAGAATATATTTTGGGAAGCCTAGGATTTTGAATCAGTCTGGGTTTTCTATAGAAACAGAACCAATGAAAGATAGACAGATGGTAGATAGATGATAGATAGATAGATAGATAGATAGATAGATAAATAGATGATAGATACTACATGGAATTGGCTACTCATACAGATATGTTGGCTGAGAAGTCCAAGATCTCCAGTTGGAAAACTGGAGCCCCAGGAAAGTTGATGGTACAGCTCCAATCTGAGTGGAAGTGTCTGGCACCCAGGAAATCCAGCAGTCTCATTGTAAGCCTAAATCTGAAGGCTGGAGAAGAAAAATGTCCCAGCTTGATGATAGTCAGGTATCCTCCTCAGCCTTATAGTCAATTCAGGGCTATCCATCTTGGAAGAACAATCTTCCTTGCTCAGTCTACCAGTTCAAATTTCATCCAGAAACACCCTGATGGACACATCCAGAATAATGTGGAACCTAATATCTGGACACCCTATGACCATACCACGTTGGCATGTAAAATTAACCATCACAGATCTATCACAATTTTCCCCAGGTTTTAGTATCCCATGTTGGCTCCTAGTCAGCAGTATCCTCCATAGACATGAAATTCCACCTCTGAGGGCCCTAGTTTGTTCCTCTGTGAAATGAAAAGCTTGAGCAAAATAATTTATGAGATTCCAACCATATGATTTAAAATTCTTTCATAAAATACATAAAAATGCACTCATGATCATATCAGACCTTTCTTTGGGATGTAAGGATTTTACCCTGCCTTATGTTTGGATTTGTATGCATTTATATGGAAGAAAGTCTGGGACTGTGGTGGAAGCGAAATAAAATTGCCTCTCAATAACTAATTTTAATCCAAACAAAAGACTGTATTCCTAAACCTCTCTTAACTGTGAGTGGTCAAAAAATGTAAGTGGAAGCTGGTAGGTGGGACTTCTGGAAAAATTCCTTTAGAAGGATACAATAGCTAGAGTAGACCTGACTTTCTATTACCCTTCCTCCTGTTTCTTACCTGGAACAGAAGTGTATTATGGGGAGCTCCAGTAGCCATTTTGAACCATGATGACATCTTGAGATTGAAAACCGTACACTAAAGATGACAGAGCAGGAAAATAGAAAGAACCTAGGTTTCATCTGACGCCCCAGCACCTTCATACTAGCCATGAATATCCACTTCTGAACTTCTTTTGTATGTTGGGGAAATGAACTTCCACTTTGTTTAAGTTACTATTACTTTGAAAGTCTTTAATAGAAGATGAATTTAATTTTGAACTGCTATCTGAGAAAGCCTAGCTTCTGACTTCCTCAAAATAGTATTCCTCAAATTTCAGCCTGTGACAGATATCTTGTTAAAACACAGAATCCTGGGTGCACCCCCAGAGTTTCAGATTAAGTAGGTCTGGAATAGAGTCAGATAATCTGCCTTTCTAACAAATTCCCAGATGATGCTATTGCCCCTGGCCCGGGGAATACACTTTGAGAACCACTGTCTCAGCACATCTCTAACCTGTTTGTACAAAGGGAAAGAAAACTTTCCCTCTTTTATAAAGTTTCAGTAAAATGATGTCTTCTAAACACATTTAAATTCTACTTCTGAACTTATGATGAAGGGCGCCTAGGTGGCTCAGTGGGTTAAGTTTCCAACTTCGGCTCATGATTTCAGGGTCCTGAGATGGAGCCCCAGGGAAGGTTTCATGCTCAGTGAGAAGTCCAGTTGTCCCTCTCCCTCTTCCTTTGCCCCTCCCGTCCTTGTGCTCTCTTTCTCCCTCTCAAATAAATAAATAACTAAATAAATAAATAAATAAATAAATAAACTTTTTGAGAGGAAAAAAATAAACTTGTGATGAATGGAATCCTGGGAAGTTTTCATTTAAATGCAAAGGCAATGGGTCCTGTGTTCTTTCTCCAGAGCAAAGTACCGAGAAGCACAGTTGACATCATTTGGCCTCTAAGTACACTGGTGGAGAAATGGCTATATGGAATGGTGCGGGTGTTCTCATTTTAAATGTGTGGTATTTCTTTCTCTCAGGGAAATATCTATCAATGTTTATCATAGTCTCAAATGCTCTCTTTATTGGTATCAAGAGGTGGGGCGTGTTTTTTTTTTTTCCTGCAGAGAGCTGAAGAAGATAAACAATCAGGCCCAATTTAACCCAGTGTTTTGGAAAAATCACCTCATGATGTCATTTAGGCTGAGGAAATGTCACTTTCCCAAGTCTCCTCAGGGCAGCACCCCGTCCTTGTTTGCGGAAGGGAACAGTGTGCCTGAGGAGGTTTTCTTTTTCCGCTGCTCGGGTTCTCTAGTGACAACTGGGAAACTCAGTAACCTGTGTTGAAATCTGTCAGAACAGACCCCCGGGTGGGAGGGCTGCCTGTTCGGGCCCAGAGCAGCCTGTTTCCCTGAGAATGGTTTCCCAAGCTTAGCCTTACATCAGCATTAGTAACGAGCACGTTTCATGGTGATCAGGGCAGGATCCTGGGCGGTAGTTTTTGTGTTCAGATTTTTTTTTTAGCAATTTTATTTTATTTTATTTAAATAATTTATTTTATTTTTTTCAGTATGTTCAGGTTTTTAAGGAGAAAGAGAAATGTAAGCTCAGGTGGATTCGGGTCTCAGCATTCCTGGTCTTTCCAGCCCATGTGTCCATGCGCTGCCTCTTCAGACCTTTTCCAAGGGCACTCGTTCCCTCCAGCCAGAATAAGTTCCACCCAGGTCTGAGCTCTGTGTAGCAAACATTTTGCTTCCACTCCTTTGCTCTCTGGCCACTTGGCATGGGCTAGGTGCTCAATAAACGTTTGTGGAACAAATGGGTAGCCCATGTGCGGTGGGTATGAATCAGCTATGGCACCCTGAAGTCACTGGTCTCATCTTTTTCTTCTTTTCTTTTTCTCTTTCTCTCATTTTTCCTTCTTTTCTTCATGGAATACTATGGGAGCTCTGAGTCACTACTTTATTGAGACGTAATTATATCAGTGAGTAGACAGATCTTGGGTGAATTATCACCTGAATCCAGAGAAGAACATTTCTATCACCCCAGAATGTCCCCTTGTGCCCCTTTTAGTCACCTGATTCCCACCTCAACCTCCAGAGAAAAATCTCTGTTCTCATCTCCACTATAGATTATATTTGCTTGTTTGTGAACTTCATATAAATGTTTGACTTCTCCCCTAACAACATGATGTTTTTGAGATTCAGATGGCCTCTTTCTTAATTTTCTTAGAAATCGCATTTCCTGACCTTGTGCCCTTGTGATATTGGGCTGCTGGACATTCCTCTGTCAACATAAGGGCCCTCATGCACAACCTCACTACAAGGTCATGGCAAATCTGAAGTGCAGAGGAAGAGCGGTCTTGGGCACAGAAGACTTTGGTGAGGGCCTATCCTTTCTCTTTCTGCATTGGTTGGCCCATTGTCTGAGCTTGCTGCATGCTTGGAAACTAAGACCACTGGGAGCCCTACAGTTCTGAGATGAGGGACCTCTGTGACTAGAGAATGCCTGCTAGGTGTTCTAGCAGCTATTGCTTGGAATTTCTGCCCCACCTCAAGACTCCATCCTGGATCCTCAATATTGGGGACCTCCAGACCACTACTTGTTGTCCAGTCTAGGGCAATCTCCTCCTTCTTTCCCTCCTTCCTGTTCTCCCAGCCCTAAGAATCTGCCTCTGTGTCCCCTCCTATTCCTTTTATAAAAGCCAGGAATGCAATTATTTTCTCCCGGAAGCTTCTCTATAGCCTGGCCTGGGCCTGAGAAAAAAGGAACACAAGGCCATCTCTGACGGGTACTCCTGGGAATAGTACCCCAGGGCTTCACTTCAGCTGCCTTTTTTTTTTTTTTTTTTTTAAGATTTTATTTCTTTGACAGAGCGAAACACTGCCAGAGAGGGAACACAATAAGGGGGAGTGAGAGAGGGAGAAGCAGGCTTCCTGCCAAGCAGGGAGCCTGATGTGGGACTCGATCCCGGGTCTCCGGGATCATGACCTGCGCCGAAGGCAGTTGCTCAACCAACTGAGCCACCCAGGCACCTCTCACTTCAGCTGCTCTTTGACCTTTCAGAAAAATCTCCAGTCTACAGTAAATTGTTCACTTTGGTGAGTTATTAAAGTCGCTCCCTTGTGAGCTATTTTAATTCCTGCTTCTTCATACTCACCTGAAAAAAAGTAAAAGGGAAATTACTCAACACAAAACCTCCCTTTAAGCTAAATACCTGCCCAATCCACACCAGCACTAGAACCACAGAAGGTAGTGAAGAAAATGCACAACCATGCTGACTGGTCTTACTTTAGAGTTAAGGCTACAAAACTCAAAGGGGTCTGGAATTCTTTAATACTTTCTAAGAGTGTTCAATTTCCTGATTTCCAAAACAACTCTTCTGTGTCTTTTCTCTCTCCTCAAAGTTCCTCCCCAGGTTCCTTCCCAGCACTACACACTATCCATCTCCACCCCCTCAGCTGATAACCTGCCTCAGATTCCTGTGAGAAAAAGGAAGCAGCCAACTACAGCTCTAACATCTTGCTATTGCCAAATTTTCAAGGCAGTGGCACCCTCTCCCTCGGCCTCCTCGTCTCCTAGCAAGGAGATCTGACATCTTCTGGTCTCTTATCCTCCTCCTTTCCTTAAAAACTTGACTCCTGAAATTGAATCTTCTTTCCTCCTATATCACCAGTATCTCCCTCTTTAGAGGTCTAGTCTCTTCAGCACACTGTAACTTAACAAACATGTTCTCCTGGAACTTTGATATTTGCTTCTCAGAGCTATTATAACAAAGTCTACTAATGGCATGGCTTCAAACAACAGAAATTTATTTTCTCATAGTTCTGGAGGCCAAAAGTCTGAGATCAAATTGTTGGGAAGGCTGCACTCCCTCCAAAGGCATTAGGGGAGGCTACTTCCTTGCTTCTTCTAGCTTCTGGCAGCCCCAGGTTCTCATGGGCTTGTGGTAACATAACTCCAACCTCTTCCTCCATTGTCATGTGGTATTCTCCCCTAAGGTGTGCCTGTCCTTGTCTCTTCTTCTTTTCCTATGTTTTATTTTTTAAAATGTTAATTCCAGTATAATTATAGTATTATATTAGTTTCAGGTATACAACATAGTGATTCAACAATTCTGTACATTATTCCGTGCTCATCATGCCAAGTGTACTCTTAATTCCCTTCACCTGTTTCATCCATCACCGCACCCACAACCCTCCAGTAACCATCTTTTGTTTCCTATAGTTAAGAGTCTGCTTTTTTGGTTTGTCTTTTTTTCTCTGTTGGTTTTTCTTGTTTTTTTTTTTAATTCCACATAGGAGTGAAAGAATGGCATTTGTCTTTCTCTGACTTATTTCACTTAGCATTATACTCTAATTCCATCCATGTTGTTGCAGATGGCAAGATTTCATTTTTTGATGGATGAGTAATATTCCTCTGTGTGTGTGTGTGTGTGTATACCACATCTGCTTTAGTCATTCATCTATCAGTGGACACTTGGGTTGCTTCCATAATTTGGCTATTGTAAATAATGTTACAGTAAACATAGGGTGCATGTATCTTTTTGAATTTCTGTTTTCATATCTTTTGGGTAAATATCCAATAATGGAATTACTGGATCATATGGTTATTCTATTCTTAATTTTTGGAGAAACCTCCATACTGTTTTCCAATGGTGCACAGGATTCCTTTTCTCCACATTCTCACCAATAGTTGTTGTTTCTTGTTTTTGATTTAAGCTATTCTGACAGGTGTGAGATAGTAGTTTTTTATTTGCATATCCCTGATAATTATGGATGTTGTGAATCTTTTTACGTGTCTTCTGGCCATATGTAGGTTTTCTTTGAAGAAATGCATTTACATACCTTCTGCCCATTTTTAAACTGGATTTGTTTTGGGTTTTTTTTGGTGTTGAGTTATATAAGTTCTTTATATATTTTGGATACTAATCCTTTATCAGACATATCATTTGTAAATGTCTTCTTTCATTCAGTAGGTCATCTTTTTATTTTGTTAATTGTTCTTCCCCTTTTCTTTCTTTTTAAAAAAGAATTTATTTATTTGTTTGTTTGTTTGTTTACTTAGAAAGAGAGAGAGCATGCACAATTTGTGGAGGGGCAGAGGGAGAGAGAGAGAGAGAAGCTCAAACAGATTCTGTGCTGAGTACAGAGCCCAACCTGGAGCTTGATCTCACAATTCCACCATCATGACCTGAGCTGAAATCAAGAGTTAGATATTTAACTGACTGAGCCACCCAGATGCCCCTGTTCCTACCCTTTTCTTAAAGATACTAGTCATAATGGATTAAGACTGCACTTAACTCCAATATGATCTCCTCTTAACTAATTATATCAGCAAAATCCCATTTTCAAATAAGTTCACATTCACAGGAATTGGGAATTAAGACTTTAACGTGACTTTTAAGAGGGCACATTCATCCCAAAATAATCACTTATCCTCCTGTACCTATTGTACAATGTCTCTACACTGTTTCTCCTTTGTAGAAGAGCAGTTCGTTGTATCCCCTTGTTGAGCTCACTTAACCTTCTCACACAATCCACACTTGCCCCTCATTCCATTCCATGGATACTGCCCCTGTCAAAGCTACCAGTAACTTGGCTTCCAAATCCAACTGTCACTCCACCGATCTTGAACTTGACCTCTCAATACCACTGTACTGTTGATAACTTGTTTCTCTGGTCTCCCATACATAATACTCTCTTGATCCTTGCCTCTACTTTCCAGCCTCCTTTGCTGGCATCTTTTCTTCTGTTTTCGATTTTTTTTTAAGTTTTATTTTATTTTTTTATTCAAGTAATCTTTACACCCAACATGGGACTTGAACTCACAACCCAGAGATCAAGTATCACATGCTCTTCTAACTGAGCCAGCCAGGTGCCCCTGGCATTTCTTTCTCTTGGCTTCTATAGGTTGAAATCCTCCAGGGATCATATCAGTCCCTTTCTCTCTCCTTCAAAACATTCTTCTTAGATGACCCCATCCATTTCCATATTTCTAAGCCCGCTCCGTATCTATAGCCTGGTGTGTTTTCTGGACCTCTGAACTCACATATCCCACACATATTTTTTTACATGTCTACTTGGGTTGGCAATAGGCACCTGAAACTTAACATGGTCAGACTAGAATTCTTTGATTTTCCTCTCAGGTTCTTCTTCCATTCTTCAAAAGAAGAGTTATTACCGCTTGCCCAGTTATTCACATGAAAAAAAAATCTAGGTTTGAGGGTTTTTTTTCTCTTGTGTCTTTCTCCCCCAACAATCTCTAACCCACCCCCATGTTCTACCTGCTCCATATTCACAGTTTATATCTTTTATGTCAGCCTTTCTCTGATCTGGAACAAGCTGCCATCAGCTCTCACCTGATGACTAATATAGCCCCCCTAACCGGTCTGGCTATTTCCAGTCTTGATTCTCAGAATTCACACTCCTTAAGGAAACCAGAGTGATTTTTTTAAAAGATAAAAGTGAAAGGAATTCCCATGGCATTTGAGTGAAAGCTCATCTTCCTGTTTGGCTTACAAAGCTTCTAGTAATTTGGCCTGTCTACTTTCTGGTCTTATCTTGTGCTTGTCTTCCCTCATTCCTCATATTCTAAGTCCTTCAGCCTTTCTCTGTTCCTTGAACTCTCCAAGTTTATTCTCTCTTTAGGACTTTGGCACTAGCTAGTCCTTCTGTCCAGAATGCTATTTTCCCTGGTCTTTGGCTGGCTGACTCTATTCATTCAGACCTTAACCTAAATGTCACCTCCAGAAAAAAGTCAAAGTCAAGCAGCTAACTAAGCCTATCTCCCCACCCTGCTTTTAAAATAATTCTATGATATCACTTACCACCAGCTATTTTCCCCTAGTTCATTCATTCATTCACACATTCATTTATTCATTCTTTCATTGTCTCTTCTCCCCACTGGAATGTAAGCCCATGAAAGCAGAGACCTTCTCTGTCATGTTCATTATGTGTATCTGTAATCTCTTGCCACAGTAAAGTTATATGACAAATAGCAAAAAAACACAAAACAAAACTTGCATTAAACAAATAACGTTTATTTTTCATGCATTTATTTGCATGTTAGCCACGTGGGCTACTCTTGGTAGTGCATTTCTTCTGGCCTCAGCTAGGATTACACATCTGTCCTTTAGCTGCCTGTCAGTTGGGATGATTAGAACAACTGGACTAGCTTGGCTTGCTCAAGGCAGTGGTAAGGGTGCAACAGTGAGAACAGGCTCTAGTGAGCAAGTACTTTACAAGCTTTTCATTCTGTCATGGTTGCTGATAGCCCACTGTCCATAGCAAGTCACACTAACAAAGCCCAGGGACAGAGCAGATGGACAGTAGAAAGTTATATAGCAATAGACACGGACACAGGGGAGGGTGTAGTACTGAGGCCAGTAATGTAATTAATCCACCCCTATATAGTATTCCCAGCCCTTGGTATCCGCATCTTGCTCAATGAATGACTGAGTTATTCTTTCACAATGAACAAAAGGGAAAAAAAAAACATTTAATGAGAGAAGATTACTTTGGCACACATAGTTATAATACCACAGTCCCAATGAAAGATTCTCAACTGGGGGTTTCTGAATGGGTTTCAGAGGGCTAGGGAATCTCTGAAATAGTATGCAAAATTAGGAAAAGGTTGTCCTTCTAGGCAGACAGCAGTTCACATTATAATCCAGACCACACCCACTTCCTTACCTGGGTGCTATTGTGCAGTACACAAATCATACAACTATATGTAAATACTCTGAGAACTCAAATCTTAGGATAATTTTGAGCCTTTCTCTTCTATCTTTAGTGTAGTTTATAGGCTTAACCAGGGCTGTGTCTGGGTGTTTGGATGTACACATCTGCCTGTTTTCAGTGTTGATTCTCACAAGTTGATTATTTCTTGCCATGTATATTAGAGGAAGAAAGTGGAAGCTCATTCTGTCTGGAAAACACCCAGCCTCTTGGTGTGTCTCTTGGGGCAACTCCTTCTCAACTTCTATCTGCATCTTACTGTGGCCTTTGAGGGAAATTATTCTTTAAGCCCTGAACATGGTGAGCCATGAGAAGACACCTTTGGACCAACACCAATCCCAAATGAATCACCAAGACAGACACAACTGAGGTTACTGTAGGTGACACTAGTCAACAAGGTGGCACATACCAGCCTCCCTAATTGCCCTGTCTATTTAAAACATTCTTTTAGCACACTCAGAAAGTCTCTAAAATTACTGATCCATGTTTAGATCATGAAAAGTCTCATTCCTAAGGAGATAGTATCTAACCAGTTCTGTGGACATGATAAATGATGTAAAGGGATTGCTTTCTCATTTATAATAAATATAAATAAACATAGCTCTTTTTAAGTTTCAAAGGGAAGCAAATCCAAGCCATAGTAATGGTATAAAAATGGATGTTTCTATTACTTGGCAATATGTCTATCTTTTCATGTAGTTTTTAAGTTAAATTATATCATGGCATCCTTCTTTTAGAATATTTTCTTAATTTGTTTGAACACTGACTTCTTTTAATCACAAATAATCCACATGACAAGAAAGTATAAATAAGTAAAAGTAAAAGGCAAGAAAAGGTAGTATTGTTGACGAACATACCAGCCAGATCAGACATCTGACCTTTATAGTATGGAGCACAGAGTTCAAATTCAGAGAAGAATATTTTTCTAAGAGGTTTTACTCTTCCTGAGTTCCTCATGGCCCTAGAATAATTATGGCTATTGATTACGCAGGATGAATCTGAGAAGCTACAGAAAATAACTGTTTTAAATGCTAAATGAAGCAACAAATGATGAACTGTATGCTCCAGGGTGAAGTGGTAGATAAAGTGTGTTTATGGAAAACTTTCTATGAAAGAAGACTGGGGTGTTGCTAAGATGTGACTTCAAAGACGCAACTCTATTAAAATTTCCAATGCTAATCCTGGGATTATCAACCTAAACCCTTTTAGATTATTGTAAGCATCCAGTGGCCTTGAATGCCTTGTCTGGAATTATAATGTTGCTGACTATTGTGATTTGTCGGAGAACTGACTCAGAGTGATCTGGAATCAGAAAAAATTATCCGGTCCAAAATTATTGGACTACTATCTCACACTGTATGCCAAGATTAACTCAAAGTGGATTAAAGATTTGCATGTAAAGCCTTTAACTACAAAACTAAAAGAAAATATAGGTGGTAAGCTTCTTGACATTGGTCTTGGCAAGGAGCTTTTGAATTTGTTACCAAAAGTAAAGACAACAAAAGCAAAAATAAACAAGTGGCTTTCATCAAGCTAAATTAAAAAAACTTCTGTGAAGCAAAAAAAGACAATTGACAAAATGAAAAGGCAACCTACCAAATGGGAGAAAGTATCAGCAAATCATATACCTGATAAGAACTTAATATTCAAAATATATAAAGAACTCATACAACTCAATAGCAAAAACCCCCAAACAGTCTGAATAAAAAATGGGCAGAGGATCAGAATAGACATTTTTCCAAAGAAGACATACAAATGGTCAACAGGTACATGAAAAAGTGCCCAACATCATTTATCATCAGGGAAATACAAATTAAAACCACAATGATATGTGGCCTCACAACCATCAGAATGGCTAATATCCTTTAAGATAAGAGATAACAAACTACAGCAAGGATGTGGAGAAGAAGCCCCTGTACACTGTTGATGGGAATGTAAACTGGTGAAACCACTTCGAAAACAGTAAGGCCTATATAAAATACAGTATAATAGATATACCCACAATGGGGCATTATTTAGCCATAAAAAAAGAATGAACTTGCCATTTGTGACAATAGGCATGAATCTTGGGGGTATTATGTTGCAGGAAGTAAATCAAACAGAGAAAGATAAATATCATATGATCTCACTTATCTTTGGAATCTTAAAAACAAAACAGGACAATCAGGCTCACAGATAAAAAGAACAGATACGTGGTTGCCGGAGAGGAGGCGTGGGTGGTGGCTGAAATGGATAAAGGGAATTAAAAGGTACAAGTCTCTAGTTATCAAATAAGTAAGTTAGGAGGCTATCGTGGCCATGGTGACCATAGTTAACAATACCATATTAGGTATTTCAAAGTTGCCAAGGGAGTAAATCTTAAAAGTTGTCATTGCCAGAAAAAAAAAAATTCTGTAACTATGTATGGTGGTGGGTGTTAACTAGACTTACTGGGGTGACAATTTTGTAATGGATTCAAATAGCAAATGATTATGTTATTCACCTGAAATTAATAGAAGGTTGTATGTCAATTATGCCTTAATGAAAAATTTTTAAAAATTATCAGGTTTCTGCTTCATGGTTCATTTTTGAAAAGAGCCATAAACAGGCTGGAAAATATCGATAGACTTTGTCCCAGTAAAAGCTTTCCTATTTCATCTCTCTAGAATTAACAGGTCATTGCAAGCAACAATTCATGTGACCGCCTTTTCAACAGAAACACTTGGTCTGAAAGCTATGAGATTTTCTGAGACAATTTTTCCCAGTGACATAGAGTAATTAAAAGTTATTACAGAAAATCAATTTGCCCAGTTACTCTTACCTCTTCTAAACATGGAACAGTATTCAGGACGGCTTGCTTCTAAACCATGGCAGGAGCTCTCAGAAGCAGGTTCCTACTGACTGGGGATAGGCAAAGGTTTTTTTGTAAAAGGCTTAATAGTAAATATCTTTGCCTTTCTGGGCCATATAGCCTCTGTCTCAGCTCTTCAGCTTTACCTTTGTGGCCCCAAAGCAGCTGTGAATATTATGTAAAAATGTGGATGCTGTTGTGCTCAGATTTAACTTCGCCTAAACTGGGGCAGCCTCAGGCCTTCTTGGTATAGGCTCCTAACAGTTCTTTCAGAGTTCTCCGAGGCAAACGACCAGACTCAGTGGGTTCTCTGTAGGGAGAGAGAGTTAGAGAATATCAAGGTTGGAAAAGACAAAGGTAGAAGTTTTTGGAAAAAAAATAATGAAGCCCCCAAAACCAAACCAACCAACCAACAATAACAAGAACAAAACCCCCAAAATGTCAAAAGTTATTCTGGCTTTACTAGGAAAATAGTGACTTTGAAAACTTATGTTTTGGGTCAAGGGAATGCATTTTTTTCCCTCAATGAACATTTATAGAAAATTTCAGTATAAAAGAGATTAAAAATGAGTTGCTGTGTTTGAAAGGGGGATCTGACCCTTCATCTTCTCTTTTGTCCTCTCAACAACCTCAGATTGTATTTCTAGAAAGTTCCAGGACTTCTTGAATGCAATATAAAACCCACTGCTTTAGTATAGTAGAAGATGCATCTTGCCTGTAATTAGGGTTACAAGATCTAGCAAATAAAAATAGAGGATGCCCAGTTAAATTTGAATTTCAGATCGACAACATGGACTTTTTAAGTTTAGGCTCATCATAGGCAATATTTAGAACATATATGCACTAAAATGTTACTTGGCGTGGATCTGAAATTCTAATTTAACTGGGCATCCCTACATTTAACTGCCCACCTTACCCCTACTTTTTTAATTTAAACTCTCTGTGTCTCAATTTTCTCATCTGTAAAATGGGGGTCATGATAGTACCTACATAGCAGGATTTTAAAAAATAAGTTAATATTTGTAGCATGTATAGAAGAGTTCTTGGCACACAATGAGTGCTCTATTACTCCTCATTAACTATTCCTATTGTTATATTATTAGCTAATTAACTATTTTTTACTAGTGGTCTTGGTTCTAAATGGTTACCATGAGATTGACTGATGTAATTATTATAGACTGAATTGTATCTCCTCCCCAAATTCATATGGTGGAGACCCAACACCCTATGTGATTGTACACAGAAATAGGGACTTAAAGAAGTAATTAAGGTTAAATGATGTCATAAGAGTGGGATCCTAAAGCAATATGATTGGCATCCTTATAAGGAGGGAGAGACACCAGGGATGTGGGCACACATTGAAAAGGCCATGCAAGGAGGTAGTGAGAAGGTAGCTGTCTACAAGCCAAATAGAGAGGTCTAAAGATAAACCAAACCTCCTGACACCTTGGTATTGGACTTATTACTATGAGAAATAATAATTGTGAGAAAATACATTTCTGGCTTCTATGGAAGCCGCCCCACCTGTGGTACTTCATCATGGCAGCTCTAGCAAACTAGGAGAGTCACTATACAAACTTTTCTTCTTTTTTTCTGAATACAGAAAGCTTATTTAATGATTTTAACAAATATTTATTCTTTGAAGGAAGAGTGTGGCTAGGCTAGGAAGATAGGCGATTTTTAAAAATTCCTTTTAAGGAACTAGCCCTTTTAGAAATAGAAGAAAGTATTCAGTTAAATCTCTTCATTTCTAGTGGAGAAACAAGGCATCTTACTGGGAGGAGGACCCCAAGGCAGCCTGAATTCCACTTGGAGAATGAACCTGTTGGACCCAATTATTGGACCCATTCCCAAGCCAGTTTTCATTGATGGAAAGGGTTTCTTGGGATTGTCTTCATTTCCTTGGTATCTAACTCAAAGTAGCATCTTTGCTATATCCATCTAAAATAGAGAGTGACATAGTCACCCAAGAAATGGATGTAGGCAGGAAGGCTAAGAAATGCTTCATAACTAAGCAAGTCAGTCTCCCATTCACTTTAGGGAGAGTGTACAGATCCAGGTACTTCATGACATCCCTGTACCCCTCCATGGGCATCCCCCAGAATCTGGGCCACCTGCTAGGACCATCATCCATACTGAAGAGCGAGTGGTAGGTGTTCAGACAGTACTTCACATCATCTTCATCCTGACACCAAGGGGGTCTTGAAAACACTGTAAGGCTCTTCTCTTCTGTAGGGAGGTAGCCTTGTCTTTAATAATCTTCTTACAGGTACAGGGTAGGTTTTCCAGGGAACACGGCACCAGATATCAGAGAGTTCCCCGTGCAAGGTATCCTTAAGCTCTGGAAGTCATGCAATAAGGGGTCAAGCCTAGCGACCAGGAATATGATGTATTCACACACTCATTTCTTCTGGAGAATTTTTGGGCAATTCTCCAAATATTCTGCAGGACTTTTTCTTCCTAGAGGGCATTTGTGCTGAAGTCCCTGTCCATCTTGGTGCAGACATTATAGAACCTCCTTTCCAGGACCTGGATGGTTTTGGCAAGCTTCACGAGATTTCTGCTGAATGTTTGGAAGAGGCCATACTGGCTAAGTGGCATTTCCTCTAGATAGTTCTCCAGGCTTTGCACAGAAGCCCTTGTGCTGGGAGGTGTGTGTGTGCTGGGAGGTGTGTGTGTGTGTGTGTGTGTCTGTGTGTGTCTGTGTGTGTATGTGTCCCACAACACCACATTGGGACAGTGGGAGAAGGAGTAGCAAGGGTGAATCTGGGTGGTCCTCACCTCCCCAGTGGAAGCCGAGGGCTCCTCCTCCTACCCAGTTCCCCACAGTGCATTGATGAAGGAGGACATGCTGTTGCCAGACTCCCCAGTCACAGTGATACTCACTTAGGCACTGGACACTGTCTCCAGGTTCCCTCTGAGCACAGAGACCACCTCCAGCTATTTCCCTTTTCCTAAGCCCTTTACAGTGTTCAAGGGACCTGCCTCATATAAAATGCTCTGGCCCATATGGTGTCACATAGCAGAGGTGAAGGGCGTAGACAATGGGGCACAAGATGACAGGGCTGGCTACACCACACTGCTGACCAGTGCAGTAACCCATAGGACTTTAAAAATAGATTTCCAGGGTGCCTGGGTGGCTCAGTTGTTAAGCCTTCAACTCTGGTCATGATCCTGCAGTCCTGGGGTCAAGTCCCATACCAGGCTCCCTCCACGGCAGGAGGCCTGCTTCTCCCTCTCCTACTCCCCCTGCCCATGCTCCCTCTCTTGCTGTCTCTTTCTGTCAAATAAATAAAATATTAAAAAATATATATATATATTTCCTTTCCTTATTTTGAAATATATAAATATTTATTTATTTATTTATTTATTTATTTATTTGGGGGTAGGGGAAGGGGCAGAGGGAGAGGGAGAGAGAATCTCAAGCAGGCTCCACACCCTGTGTGGAGTCTGCCGTGGGGCTTGATCTCACGACCCTGAGATCATGCCCTCAGCCAAAATCAAGAGTTGGCCACTTAACTGACTGAGCCACCCAGGCTCCACAAGGTGTTATTTAAGTACAAGTTAAAAGTGACAGTTTAATAAATTGATGTGATGCTTCTTTTTGTTAAACACACTCGGAAATACTTATTTTTGTACTTGTTGAAGTTTTGTGCTTCTTTAACATTTGTAATTCACTTGAAGTTTATTTTTGTCATGGTTTCATATTGTAAAATGTTCCAATAGATGAAAATAAAGTAATTCAAGGAAGCCAGGCTTTGGCCAAAGTGATACAATCCTCATGCCCAGATAAAGTAACTGGTTTGCATTTTAAAAGGCTGTTATTTCAAATTTTCTTTTCTTCTTCCTCCTCATCTGTTGCTAGGATTCATGAAGTAGTTAAAGAGCAGGCATTTACTTTTAGAATTTGGTGATATTCATTATTTTAGCTAGACCAGGCAGATAAATATAAAATACATTCAGTGTAAAGTGCCCAAGGCATCATCTTGGAATTGATTCTCAATGTTGCTGAGCATATTCTTATGCTTTACTTCATATCAAGTTAACTTACTAGTTAATCCCTTTCATTGTTTTGTAAATTCTCTGAGATCTAAATAATGTCCCACAAAATATAGATTTACTTTCTTCCCTTAAAAGACACTCATCCAGAATTTGCTTCAAAATAATGAGGGAGTGAGGGGGAGTGAAGCAAGATTAGTAGTGAGATGACTGTTGTAGCTGCGTGATAGGGATTATTATGACATTCTATCTACTTTTGGCTATGTTTAAATTTTTCCATATTGTGGTAGATTTCCAATTCTTCATTCCTTTTAAGTAACAGGATTATGTTTGCTTGCCCTTGGCTGTTGTGCAGTGCCTCCCACTCTGCTAGGCGTAGTATATGTCCCTTCTCCTCAGATTCTGCACTCAGCCCAAGGACATTCTTTGGCCAATGGCTTGTGAGCAGACTTGACATGGGATGTCTGAGCAGAGCCTTTAAATGTACTTGCATTTTTTGTTTGGTTTGCCTTGTCCTCTTACATTCCCACAATCTGTCATGAGAAGAGGGTACCCTGGATAGCTGTTGTTCCTTCAACCATAAGTCCTATGAAGAAGATTGCACAGGGTGCCTGGGTGGCTCCACCAGTGAGACATCTGCCTTTGGCTTGGGATGTGGTCTTGGGTTCCTGGGATCTTATTGGACTTTCTCCTCTGCAAGGAATCTGCTGCTCCCTCTTCCCTGTGTTCTCCCTCAGGCTCTCTCTCAAGTAAGCAAATAAAAATCTTAAAAAGAGGAAGAGGAAGAAGAAGAAGGAAAAAAGAGGAAGAGGAAGAAGAAGAAAAGAAGAAGGAGGAAAAGAGGGGAAGGAGGAAGGGGAGGAGAAGAAGAAGATGGAGAAAAAGGAGGAGGTAGAGTAGACCCAATTCACAAATTGGGATCTAGTCCAGCTCCATTCAGCCCAGCTGAAAATGACGTCATAGCCAACCCGCAGACCTGTGATAGTGAAATCAATGTTTGCTGTTTTGAGCCACTGAAATTTTGGACTTGTTTGTTATGAAACATTATCACCAGAGAAAACTGACTTTTTACACACTAGTAAAAATCTGTTCTACACTGAGAATTGTATGCCATGTGGTAGGTTGGTAGAATTAAAATCAGTCATTGAGCTGGTTTCCTATCTAGAGTTCATCAATATCCATTTAAAAGCGAAATGTAAAGCTAGTAACTGATTTTACCATTGGCCCCACGTGCAGAAAGCATGCTTCAGATTTGTTCCCCAGGAAGGTTAATTTCATGTATCAATGTGACTAGACCACAGGATGCCCAGATTTTTGGTTAAACATGATTACTGGTGTGGAAGGGATTAACATTTGAATCAGTAGACCAAGTGAAGCCAATTGCCTGGATCATTGTGGATAGGCCTTATCCACCCAGCCATACCCAAATAGAGCAAACAGGGGAAGGGAGAATTTGTTTTCTCTGCCTAACTGTGAGCTGGGATGGCAGGCAGTCTTCTGCTCTCAACTGAGAGTTATAGGGCTCCTGGTTCTTAAATCTTCAGACTCAGGAGTTAAACCATATGCGCACACACACACACACACACACACACACACACACACACACACACAAATATATATATATATATATATATAAACATAAAAATATCTATATCTATATAGGTAGCCAAATGTCTATATCCTATTTATTCTGTTTCTCGGAGAACCCTGATGATTATACCCTAGGAAATGAAGAAGCTGATTGAAGAAGGTGTTTACTGATTTGAGGTTTTCATTGGCTGAAGGCTGCTCCTGGTGGCATTAAATCCCCAACTTCTGGCCACATTGCAGGTGAGCTGAGCAAGTTTCTGAGGCACTGAAGAAAGCCTTCAAACTGTTCACAAGAGAGATGTCCCTGCTTCAGGTGGGGTGCTGGTGGGGCAGTCAGGAACGGTCCCCACTGCAGGGGCAGATGACTCAATGTTGGGCTGAGGGGATGTGTGGGGGCAAACAGCTGCTGTGATAATTATCTGACTAAACCCACAATAGATGTAACTTGGGAAGATATGCTCGTACCGAGGGTTTCAGATGAGTTAGCATTTAGGCTTTATATTTTAACCACCAGTAGAGTCTATCTCAAGTCCTGAGGGAAAGAGGAAAAAGAACTGAAAGGTCAGAAAACCAAAACAACAGTATTTGTCCCCCTGGTCCTACTCTCTTTCCTGGTGCCCCTCTGTCTGGCAGGAGCAAAGAAGCAAAATGCAGGTCTATGCAG
This sequence comes from Spilogale gracilis, assembly GCA_004023965.1. Taxonomy (NCBI): domain Eukaryota; kingdom Metazoa; phylum Chordata; class Mammalia; order Carnivora; family Mephitidae; genus Spilogale; species Spilogale gracilis. The sequence continues at coordinate 103,739 of PITA01000627.1, forward strand.
GGGGAGGCACGGCTGGGAGCACCTTCTGCACCACCCCCAAATACATGTTAGGATGGAACAAACACATTATGGGATGTTGAGTCAATGAAATGGGTTCCACTGGGCACCGATCATGACATTCCTATCCATTCATCATTGAAGCAGGGACTATTATTCATTAAGAGAGTTCAGAGATACTTTGAGAACTATTTCTTGACCCCAAGGGGAAGAGAACACTGGGATGGATCTGGGTCAGATGGAGTGTGGCGTTTCCCTGAAATGTCATTACTGGGGTGAGGTGAGTTTTAGAAAGAAAGAAGGTGATGGGCAAGGAGCCCCAAGTGGAGGAAGCCGAAAGTGTAGTGTTAACAGAGGAAGCTAATGACCAGCCTAGATCGGGCCAGAGCTCATAAGCCAAGGGGTGGAATGTAGTGAGGATTCTTGAAGGCCAGACCCAAAGATGAACTCTTACTGAGCCGAAGGTACCCAGGGAATGCCAGTGACCGATACACCTCCTCCAGCCGTAGATTCCTCTTACTCCAAGTTGATTAACGGATTACTTCAAGAACCTACAGTTGGCCATAATTTTTTCAGTTCTTCCTTCTTAGACCTCTGGTTTCTGCCTATATGTAGATAAATATTGTGGAAGTGATGTCATAGGCACGTGCTCTGTCCAGAAACTTTTTGACCAGAACATTCAGTCAAGCCAGTTAATCAAGTCAGTCTGCAAGGTGGTAGGGGCAGGAGGAAACAAATACTGGTCTCCCTGATGAGACTGCGAGGACTGGGTAGGAAAGAGAGCTGTGTTTGAAGTGCTTCTATCAGAATGCACAGATATTGCCAAGTGAGGTGTGTTCTTAAGATCAGTTCATTATTCCAGGGTTTGAGCACTTTTGTTTTCTTTACTGTGCTGTATCTGACATGCAACACTGCACAAGTTTAAGGCAACACTGATTTGATAATTTTTGTTGCAATATGATTGCCATGTAATGTTAGCTAACACCTGTGTAGAGTCATGTAATTATCATTTCTTTGAGCACTGGGAATAATTAAAATCTAGTCTCTTAGCAAGTTCAATGTTTAAAGGCACAATTTGTTGTCTAATCACTGTACCATGTATTAGGTCTCCAGGAGTAGGCTCTGTTTTTAATGTAAGAATAATTTACTAGAGGTGCCTGGGTGGTTCAATCAGTTAAGTGTCTGCCTTCAGTTCAGGTCATGATCTCAGGGTCCTGGGATCAAGTCCCATACCAGGCTCCTTGTTCAGTGGGGAGTCTGCTTCTCCCTCTCCCATTCTTCCTGCTTGTGCTTTCTCTCTCTTTCTGTCAAATAAATAAAATATTTAAGAGAGAGAGAGAGAGAGAGAGAGAGAGAAGAAGAAGAAGAAGAAGAAGAAGAAGAAGAAGAAGAAGAAGAAGAAGAAGAATTTACTAAATTATTCATGACACCCCACATGCAAAAGTTTTTTTGGAGCTCTTGTATGGACTCCACTTCTGGCTCCCAATCCAGGCGGCCTGGGACATCCCACTCTCTAATGGAAGGAAACTCTCTGCAAAATAAGTTCACACTCTGAATGCTACCTGTTCTGGAATGCTGGAGCTAAATTTCTTTCTTTCTTTCTTTCTTTCTTTCTTTCTCTCTCTCTCTCTCTCTCTCTCTCTCTCTCTCTCTCTCTCTCTCTCCCTTCCTTCCTTCCTTCCTTCCTTCCTTCCTTCCTTCCTTCCTTCCTTCCTTCCTTCCTTTCTTTCTTTCAAGATCTTATTTATTTGAGAGTGAGTGAGCAGGCAAGAGAGAGAGAGAAAGCACACAGGCAGAGGGAGAGAGAGAAGCAGGCTCCCTGTTGAGTGGGGAGCCTGGCATGGGGCTCAATCCCAGGACGCTGGGATCATGACCTGAGCCGAAGGCAGACACTTAACTGATTGAGCAGCCCAGGCTCCTGAATGAGCCAAATTTCTAGAAAGGCCCTTTTCACAAAGTCAAGATGGCAGAGCCTTAATTTCCTAATCTGTACAGTTGTTACCAATAAAAATTGTATCTAGGTCAAAAAACAATTTTGAAAGTTAAATCAGTCAAAGGATTAGAAGACGAACAGAAAGTCCAGATTGGTGTAAAAATGGGAGCTCTTATGGGACCTGCTCCCCAGAGGAGTTTATTTGGGTAGGCAGTATTTGACCCCAAAGTAATTCACTATTCTTGGACTTTCAAGAGGCTGGAAATAGGGCAGCCCCAGTACTTGTTGAGATGGCGCTGTATACCTGCATTTACCTGTTCTATCTCTGCTTCTAGCTGAGTCTGATATTCTCATGCTTTAAAGCCCACAGGGATACTGATCAGCTTGTTGAGGCAAAGCAGCAGCTACACCAGCAATGTGTTGGTCAGCTTCAGAACCAAAAGTCACACACGGGCTTCGAGTCCAGCAAACATTTTTTTTAGGCACACTCTCTATGCCAGATATTATTCAGAGCTATTTGGGCTTGAAAGTCAGGGGTGGTTCTCAATGATCTTTCCTTTTTGGCTTACTGTAGGCTCCTACCAAATCTGTAGGAATAAAAGTGAGTCAGATAATGCCTCATCAGACTGTAGGCGAGGGAAGAGGAGATGAAGCAGAATGCAAGTGCGGACCTAGGTGGAGCAGATGTCCGATCCCCCCACAGTGCCACCATTTCTGAGCCACCGACCCCATAAGGGGTGCTCCTAGTACGTGCTGTGGGGCCCACCTGGCTCTTCACAGACTCCTGCTGGCACGGGTTTGATGGCAAATTTAGGTTAGCACCTCTGACAACTGGAGAAATACAAATTCACTTTCTGAGGTTCTGCTGAACCTTTCACTGTCATGGTCATTGCAGTGACAATGAGAGCTGAAATGAAAGCAACTTCTGGTTCATCTTACTTTCAATACTGAGTTAGAACTAACCTGCCCCCACCAATCTTGTTAATAAGAATAGATCAGAGGTGCTCTTTGTTATATGAAGCTGTCAGTTATCCTTGGCAAGGGTGGCTGAGCTGGGGTGGAAGGCAGGTGGTTGGGGAAGACTCAGTAAGTTCAGTTGAAGGCTGATTCGATCTCTTGTTTGCATTTGGACTTCTTTCTCCACCAGACCTCTGTTAGCAGATGTTAATGAGCGCTCCTATTGTACAGATCTTTCTTGTCACTGTCTTTCATTGCCTCTGCCTTTTTTCTTGTTTCACAGCAGAATGGGGCAGACAGAGGAGGGAGGCTACAGCAAGAGACTTATATAATTCAGAGCCTTCGAGAAGAGTTGAAGGAGTTACATGACTCTGCCCTAATTATTTCCCCCTTGGGCTCCAATTACATGTTAGGAACTTTCAGGCTCTCCACAGATATATCATCTTCAAATTCCCATGGATTATAAAAACCAAAGGGCCCGATCCTGAAGCTTAACATTGTTCTCAGTGCCAGCAGGAGGCTTAAAGGATTAGATCACGAGGAGTCCAGAGAGGATAGTTTCTGTCTTAAGTGGGTAAAAAACAACCTCAAATTTGGCAGGGGCTCTCTTGCTGGAAACTCTTCCCTTTCTGATCATCGTCAAAGGGCCTGCACTGTTATTATTTCTTACAGTGACACTGTGACCTTTGGACACAAGGCAAAGACTTCCAAGGATCAAAATTATGATTGCTTCACACACATATGGTCACTTGATATTAGGATTTTGCAGTGTCCTAATTTTCTTATCCTCTTTTGATGTGCTCTTAAAACATTTGGGGAAAGTCAGGCTACTTCCCCTCCCCATATGTTCAGCATGGGGGTCATAGACATTTTTGGTAAAATGGCACAAATCAAAACCAAAGTCTTACTTGGATCCCATTAGCTTCTGCTTACTGAATACTTATTTAGGGCCAGGCATTGTTCTAAGTGCTCCAGTTAAGGCACATGTTCAAATGGGTAGTTGAAGGGTGTTTAGTGAAGGGATTATTGGGGGGGAGCAAAACAGTGAAAGTTGTCCTGCTAGAAACAGTCTTTACTGTTGACTGGCGTGAAGGGGGTGGGGTTTTATAGCTTGTGAGGAGTCTAGTAGGGCCTCCAGGAAGAAGTTGGCTATTGCCAAATCTTTGGGACTTCCAGTCTCCTGGATGTTCTTCCCATTGGCCAAATCCAAACAGAAGTCAGACACGCGCGTGCGCGCACACACACACGAAGTCAGACACAAGGGAACTGGTGGTATGGTCATCAGAGATCAGCTTCCTGGGGCATGTGGCTGGACTGGGCTGGATCTCATATTCACTTTATCGTTATCGTTGTACAGAGCAACAGAGAGATTACATGGCCTCAGGTCACCCAGGTAGGGAGTGGCAGACCCAGGATTTGAACACAAAGGGTCCCTTTCCAGAGTCTGAATTCCTAGTTACCATGCTCATCTGCCATAAGGTATCTTTGGACACAAGACACTTAAAGAAGCCCAGAGCTCCTCCAGATCAATGCAGTTCTACTTATCTATCACTTAGTAATTGTACCTTCATCTGCAGGCATCCCAACAGACCCTATGTTATAGGAGGTCAAGGAACTTCTGTCCATTTCATTCAGAGCTGGATTTCTTTTTTTTTTTTTTAAGATTTTATTTATTTATTTTACAGAGAGAAACACAGCTAGAGAGGGAACACAAGCAGAGGGACTGAGAGAGGGAGAAGCAGGCCTCCCGCCAAGTGGGAAGCCCGATGTGGGGCTTGATCCTGGGTCTCCAGGATCATGACCTGAGCCAAAAGCAGTCGCTTAACCAACTGAGCCACCCAGGCGCCCCTCAGAGCTGGATTTCTTAGCACAGAGCACATAGTAGACACCAATTCAGCATTTTTTTCTAATGTCTTTTCTAATGAATGGATGAATTTCTGGAGAACCTCCCACAGGCCAGATTCTTGCCAGCTGTTGCCCTACTCTTTTCTTTAGAATGGCTTTCAGTGAACACTGCTGTTGACCTGCATCCAAGAATCATCTCTTCTTCCAATAGAAGTTTCTCATCTCCATTCTGCAGCCTGAATGGGCAGGAGTTTGGAGACCAGGCCATGACCATGAGGTGGTGGGATAAAGGGATCCAAGAGGCATGGCGGTCTCTCCTCCCATCGTCTTCTGCTCACTGCTTGTGCTCACTGTGGGTGGCCTCTCCTCTCAGGGATGGATGGGGCTGCCCCTTCTGTGGCCTCTAGACAAGAGAGCACAACCCTGGAGAAGATTTCTGTGTTCCATTTGCTTCACTTTGTTTTCTGCCTCTTTCTTTCCATGTTTCCCTTTCTTGGCCCCAAAGGCACCGCTGAAAAGTGATACTTGCCCTTAGGCTAGGCCATATCAGGCTTTATCTCTCAAAATTTTCCAAACTTGGAAAACCCCAGCTTGTTGAGTGGCTGGACTTCATTAACCACGACCCAGAGGTGGTTGGTTGTACTTGTGGGAGGAAGCAGCCAGGGCAGCACAGAGAGTTTCCAGGGGCGCATTTACTGCCACAGAACAGAATACTCGAAAACACAGTTGCTGAATCCCTCATGTCCATCAGTGTCCTGTATGGATACAGAAGAAATCAGTAATGTGATGCCGTCTTGCACTTTGGGAGCTAAGAAAATACTGCAGTTCTTTGACAGATTCTGGATTATTGATGGTTTCCTAAGTACTCCCCAAAAGGAGAATCCCTGGTCCTTTGTTTGGGAGAAACCCTTAGATTTCCAATACAGTATACTATAGCTGAGAAGTGTGTATGTGTGTGTGTGAGAGGAGGGGTTGGATCTTAAAGTGTTATTTGGTCCATTTCCCAGTCTCTGGGGCCTTTCTACATCATCCAAGATAGGTCTTCTTTTAGTTTTCAAAGAATCAAGCATCCTAACACTCTCTCTCTTTCCTTCCTTCCTTCCTTCCTTCCTTCCTTCCTTCCTTCCTTCTTTCTTTCTCTCTCTCTCTATCTCTCTCTTTCTTTCTTTTCTTTCTTCTTTCTCTCTCTCTTTCCCTTCCTTCCTTTCTTTTTTTACAAGAGGCAACAACATATTAAATTTATTATGTAAAAAGCTCATCAAAAACACCAAAATGTTAAGAGGTAAAAGGATTTAAAAACACCATGATGAGTCTAGAGAAAGATGAAAGAGAGAGAGAGAAAAAAATAAAAGGATAAGAACTCTTAACTTATAGAAGTGGAAAAAACCCTTTCTTTAGAACATGCATAATGAACTGGCATTTTAGAACCTGTCTAAGCAACTTAATGTGTTTAAAGCCTAATTATTTTAACTCTTAAAAACAATTTTTACATCATCTTTTTCTTATGAAGTTTTCTAAAATATACAAGGTAGGATGAATTACACAATGAACTCCCATATACCCATCCCCTGGATTCAACAATTACGAAGATTTTGTCACACTTCCTTTATCTATTTATCTTTTCTTTTTAAAGAAAGTTTTATTTTATTTTTTAAAGATTTTATTTATTTGACAGAGAGAAACACAGCCAGAGGGGGGACACAAGCAGGGGGAGTGAGAGAGGGAGAAGCAGGCTTCCTGCTGAGCAGGGAGCCGATGTGGGACTCGATCCCGGGTCTCCGGGATCATGACCTGAGTCGAAGGCAGTCGCTTAACCAACTGAGCCACCCAGGCGCCCCAAAGAAAGTTTTATTGTGAAACTATTCTAAAGCAAGTCCCAGAAATGTTAGTTCATGCCTACAAACTGCAGCATGCATCGATGAAAACAATGGCAATTGGCTACCATAGCAATGGTTCCCATTCATACTAATTGTTACAGTAATAAGAATAGCAACCGTTACACTGTTAAACAACAATTATGCACCAGGAGTTTACATTTTGTATCAGTTAGGGCATGTTTATGACAAGAGCCTGAAGTCCACTGGAACTAATTTTAAAAAGCAGGAATAGCGCAGGAATAAAAGTAGTGAGGTTGAACCCAAGGGAATGAAACCTGGAAATGGAAAGTTGTTGGCATTAGAGACTTCCCTAAGTTGCCATGTGTTTCTCTACAAATCTGTAGCAAGAGAAATCTCGGGGCACACGTTTCTTTTCTATCTTCCACATTCCTGCCCCTATCCCATTCTTGCACAGCTGAGATAAGACTTGTGGCTAGGGAGTTATTAAATCAACTTCTAGCTGAAGCTTCATTTTTAACAGTATGTTCCCAACAACATTTCCTGAGACTTGCTCGTCTTGATGTTCAAGTTCCAAAGTTCTGGTTTAGCAGGAATGGGGATGCCCATCTCTCTGTGTGGTTGTTTCCTTTCCCAGTCTCATCCTCAGATGCTGGCGGATTCCAAAGGAAAGGAATCTGCAGCATTCACTTAGTACATACAGTGGAAGGCAAGGGATCCTTTACCTCTTCTGTCTCTGTGGCTTATCCATTAGGGGGTATGGATATTTGAGGGACTGTGTGTGCAGCTTGGAAGTGGAGGTGGGGTGGCTCCATGGGCAGGACTTCCAACTTTAGACCTGTGCTTGTGAGCAGAGAATGCCAGCTGCTGTGAAGAATAGGTCCAGGAGAGCTCTGTTCGAGCAAAGCCACCTTTGCTTGTGGTCCAAACAGGTGCTCAACTCCACAGTGTCTTGAATACATTAACAAGGGTTTCATGTTCCATTGTCAATATTCTTGTTGGGCCACAAGAGACTTTGCATCAGGTGTCCCTGCTTTGTCCAATCAGTTGTGACCAGAGGAGAGAAGGCCGGGTCTGTGGACAGATCTGCACAGGTTGCCCCTGGAGTTGGGGGAATGGTTCTCAGAGAAAGGATTTTTGGATGGGCAAACACACCCAAACGTGTCTATCATATCTAATTTAATCCCTAAAGCATCCTCCAAGGAAGAGAATTTTTTAAAGATTTTATTTATTTATTTGACAGAGAAAAACACAGCTAGAGAGGAAACACAAGCAGGGGGAGTGAGAGAGGGAGAAGCTTCCTACTGAGCAGGGAGCCCGATATGGGGCACGATCCTGAGACTCTGGGATCATGACGTGATCTGAAGGCAGACATGTAATAACTGAGCAACCCAGGCGCCCCCAAGGAAGAGAATTTGATTCCCATTTTACAGGAAGGTTAGTTGAAGCTTTGAGGATTATATTGCCTCAGATTTCATATCTCGAGGATCTGAACCCAGCTCCACAGGACTCCAAACCTCAGGCTTGCCAAACCCTGCGCTCTACGGAGCTCTCCTCTTTTTTTGTTTTTTTTTTTAAGGATTATCTATTTGTTTGTTTGTTTGTTTGTTTGTTTATTTGACAGAGAGAGAGAGATCACAAGTACACAGAGAGGCAGGCAGAGAGAGAAGGAAGCAGGCTCCCTGCTGAGCTGAAAGCCCGATGCGGGCCTCGATCCCAGGATGGGGAGATCATGACCTGAGCCGAAGGCAGAGGCTTAATCCTCTGAGCCACCCACGCGCCCTGTAACTCTCCTCTTAATAATTATCGATTCAGTCAATCATCGTTCCCCTAATTCTGGAGAACAGAGCAGTTCCTTTTCTATAACCTTTATCCTGTTAGAAAACAGAATCACTATTTTGTATGTTTCAATGTAGGGGCCCCCCAAATCGCTTTTCCCATTAGATTTCAGCCAAAGCTTAGGAATATGTCCCCCATGTATGGGAGCCCAGGAATGATACAAGCCAGATTTTATCAAGGACCACAGCTAACTTTTTCTGTAAACGGCCAGGTAGTGAATATTTTAGACTTTGAGAACCGTTTGTTCTCTGTTACATACTCAGCGCTATCATTTTAGCATGAAATCCCTAAAGCACAAACATTACATATTACGCAGACACTGTGTAAGTGAATAAGCATGGTTGTGTTCCAAGGAAACTTTATGGCACTGAAACTTGAGTTTCACATAATCTTCACATCGTCAAATACTCTTCTTATTTTGATTTTTTTTTAACCATTAAAAAAAAGAAAACCATTCTTAGCTTGCAGACCATACAGGAACAAGTAGCAGGCTACATTTGGCCAGTGGGCCATTATTTGCTGACCCATGGTTTACATTATTCTCATCCTAGTAATAAGTTATTTGTTCAATGCACATCAAGAGGACAGAGCTATAGATGAGGTATTGTGGCAGGCATGCCCTGTATGGTAGAACCAGATCCAGAACTTGCTTTCATGGAACTTATGACCATTTGTAGGAAAATGATAGTAGTCATAATCACACCAAAATTTAAAAAATTGCCATAGTGATAAAGACAAATACAGAGAAAAGACAAAAGAACTTTGAGCATGCATTACAAGGAGAGGTGATCTTGGGGGAGGGTCCAAGAAAGTTGCTCTCTGTTGAGGGAATACCTTACAGTCATGCTCATGAGCTACTCTGGTTGTGTCCAGCCAGTCTTACTTGCTTGTCCAGACATGTGGATTTTCACTGGGATGAGCCATCTTACATTTGTTGCCCCTGTGTTTTATCTCCTCTCTAACAAGTTGGCTTTTTAATTTGCTGAGGATCATACTGCATTCTCGTCTGGTCCCTTAAGCCCTTAGGGACTCCACTAGTTTCATTTTGCTTGCCATTTTCATCCTTATTAATCCTCAGTTCCTTCAGCCAGGCTTGATAAAGACATGCCATAGTAAAACTTCCTTCCCCTCTGGTGCATGGTTTGCTGCAGTTCTAGGAATCTTAAGGACAGTTGATTCCATTTTCTTTTCCCAGAAGAGCAGCAAATACTCCCTTCAGTTGGCACCAGTACAATGCTCAGCTTAAACAAGTGGGTCAGAACATCTCAGGGTATAATTCTAGGATGTAAGATGTACTTGTCTCTAATGCATCCACGTACTTGATACAGAATATGTCACTGACATGACTGAAGTTCATTTAAGTTCTCAACTCTCAGAGACATAGTTGCAAATATCAGACTTAGAATCAGAAAACAAAGGTTCAAAGTTTAGCCCTGCAACTTACACAGTTCAGTGACTGCAAGTCCTGCCAGCTTTTAGTGTCTTTGCATAGAGCAGGTGGTGAGGTGGTGAGCAGTGCTTCTCCTACAAAATTATAGGGTCAAGGTGCACAGAATTCTGTTTTCATTAGATGGGAGCCTCTTGCGGCTTCCATGATAATAAATCTAGCAAAGCAATTTGATTAGCAGACTTGCATTTCTATGATTATTTGAAGACCCTAGAGAACTTCAGTATAAGGAAGGCGATCACATTTAATTTGGTTATTACACTGGTTATGGAGTGTGGCAGTTTTCAAAAATGGTTGAAGTATCTTTGCTATTCCTCCCATTGAAAGGTAGGGTCTAATCTCCTGTCCTCAGATTTGGGCGGGCTTGTGTGTCTTGCATAGCAAATAGAATGCAACAGAAGCCATGCTACATGACTTCTAAGGCATGTTAGCCAGTGTCCCATGTTTCTAGGGAACGCTCGCTATGGGGAAAATAGAAGTTAGGCACCTTACCATAAGAAAACCAACTACCCTGAGATCGCCATGCTGGGGAATCACGTGTTGCCACTTCAGTCATCGGCCCCAGCTGAGCCCAGCTCATAGTCCACATTACCTGCCAGCCATTCCCGGTGAACCCACTTGGATGTCCAGCCCAGTTGAGCCTCCAGGTGACTGAAGCCCAGCTGACACATGATCGGGACCATAGAAGAGACCCCCAGAACTAACTTTCCAGCTGGACCATTCCCAGATTTCTGACCTACACCACCAAGAGCCAAAAAAAAAAAAAAAAAAAAAAAAAAAAAGATGCCATGTTCTGGGGTAATTTGTTACATAGCAACACTTCCAGCAAAAGTAATCAAAGCCTGTACTGTAGTCACAATAACAGGTGGGGGACTGACAGGCCAGGGTGGTTGGTAGAGATGCCACTGGTGGTGACATAGCACGACTTTAGAAGGTGAGATTTACACATATTGGTTATGACTTCTTTGTGTCACTAGGACAGAGTCAAACAGGAGGCACAATGGAGAACATGGAGAACATGCCTTGGTTAACCCCCTTTCTCACTGGGGTGTTGGAGATGATGTTTTAATTGCAATGTTGATTCTTTTGAGCATGTCACAATCACGATGGCTTAACAACATTAGGCAAGGTCTGGTTTCATTTCCACACTTTACCTATGAAAGACAGACCACATCTGAAACTTAGCCAGTGCTTCAAAGTGTGTACATTTGCTTATGATAAAAAACTGAAAAGGCTGAGAAAGGAAGGAAGAGTCTAGTTAGAAATACCTCTATCCAAACCCCACATTTATAAAACTGTCTTAATCTGGTTAACTTTAAATGGCTGCCTATGACAAAATCTGAGATGGAATGTTTTTTGCACGTGTAAGGTGAGTAAGGAGAGTAAGGGAATGGGATCTCTAAACTTTGAGGGATTACTAAAGCGGTCCTTAAGTGTTTTGTTTGATTATTAGTAAATGTTTTATTGAAATACACACACACACACACACACACACACAGAAAATGCACTAACAACAGTTCAGTGAATTTTTTAAAAGATATTTTATTTATTTATTTAACAGAGAGAGACACAGAAAGAGAGGGAACACAAGCAGGAGGAGTGGGAGAGGGAGAAGCAGGCTTCCCACCAAGAAGGGAGCCCAATGTGGGACTCGATCCTGGGTCTCTGGGATCATGACCTGAGTAGAAGGCAGATGCTTAATGACTGAGCCACCGAGGCCCTACAGTTCAGTGAATTTTTCACAAGCTGACTATATCTGGGCAATGAGAGCCTAGGTCTGAAAATGGAACATTATTACTTCTGTAGCAATGTCTTTGTACCCACTTCTAGTCCCCAGTGTATGTAACCTTCAAAGGTAACCATCATTCTAACTTCTAACACAGTAGATTAATTTGGCCTATTTTTAAACTTTTAAAAAGTATTGTTTGTATGTATTGTTTTGTTCTGGTGGCTTTTGTTCAATATTATATTTCTGCGTTTTTACATGTGGTCAGATGTAATTGGCATTTATCCATTGTCATCACTGTATAATATTCCTTTGTGCCAATGTATCATAGATTTACTTATTCATTCTTCTATCAATGGTCTCAATAATATTTTATTCAAATTAATGAAGAAGTAGCAGCTCTCACTGGGATCAGCCACTGAAGATCTTGAGCATGCAATATGGTGGCTTTCTGGATTATGGTCTCACTGTAATCTTCCTCTATGGAGACTCTCTGAGCTGCGACCATTATCTCTAATGACTTTTTTAATGGCAAAAAGAAAAGTAAAGTTGTCTCTAAACCACATTACTGACTTCAGGTGAGTCGTTAAAGTCCTTTAGGGCTGTATCCCTCGGGATGTGGCTCTAAAAAATGTCAGTGGCTTCTGTTGAAGGAATTAAGTTCATGGCAAGGAAAATGTTGAGTCGAAGACATCATTGTGCTCATGAGGTTTCCTTTTCAAGAACAGTCAGACATTGTGCAGTTTTTGTGGGCTTGTGAAGGATAAGTTCATGTCAGCTTCAGAAGCCATCACACAAGGCAACTCTCTTTATGTGAAAATATCAAGTGACATTAGACTCATTAAGAAATAGAATCCATGCAATTCACACCTGTTTGAAAAAAGCAAGCTCATTAACACTTTCCAATAGCAATGCTCACTGCAGAAAACAAAGGAGATCTTCTGGAATCAAGGAGGGTTTGGGGAAGGAATAGGCTATGACATCTGGCTACAAATTCAATCGCTATCTAACTAGGTGATTCTTCTTCTGTATAAAACTCGGGGACTTGGTGTTAAACCTGAAGATTCTCTACACAGGATTCTTTACTCAGATTCCTTAACACATACCGTTATGCAATGCTATTTTAGGGAGATTTCTACTTCAGAAACCTCTAATTAATCCAACATCAACTCTACATGTTGCTACAAGATAAATTATTTTTTTCAGGAGTTAGTTTCTTAAAACCTAGACACTGCTTCTTGCTTGGCTCACTTTTTTATTCATGAGAATGATATTATATTAATTAAGGTAATATTAACTGAGGTAGCAAATGCTCTCCCAAATATCAGTGGTTCAACATAAGACACATCTATCTGCTGCTCTCATAATGGTCTAATGCTGGTCTTCCTGGTCACAGATGGCCTTCCACGTGACATTCAGGAGTTCAGTTTTCTGTCATTTTGCATTTCTGCCTCCCCAGAGCCTCAGTGTACTTTGAGAGTTAGATGGCAAACGAGGACAGAAAATATAGAGAAGATACTTGGGTTGGGAAAACACATCACATCCATTTATTGAATGGGAACTAATCACTCGGGTCTGCCTAGATGCATGGAGTTCTGGGAAATGTAATCTCCTGCTGGGCAGCTGCTTTCTGGTAAGTACCCTATCACAGTGTAGGGAACACACATTTTGGTGGAGAACTAACCAGCAACTACAGAAAGTGTTGACTATTACATTTTACCTTACTTTATAAGAGATGATTATAACAACAACTAATACTTGTTGGATTTTAAGTCAAGTACATAATTCTAAGACTTCAAAATTGGGTGTGTAAAAATATATATTTCCTGTCACTTGAAACAATTTGCATTTTAAAGCTCTATTCTAGTACAGCAAGATGAGTTATTTGGGGGTCCTTAAGATAGTCCTTTCCCAGAATTTGGACAGAGTTCTAAAATGCATTTCTGCAATGTTGGGGGCAGGATAGGAATCTTGTCATTAATCCACCTGTTGACATGACTCCTATTGCAGAAGTTATACCCTTTCATTCTACTGATTTTGTCATGCTATTCTCAGGGCATGGAGATTTTTCCCATGTCATCCCTCAAATGAATCTTCTAGAAAAGACGCATCAAAGTCGTAGGGTGTTTTTTCTCTTTGTTCTGAGATCCCAGATCCCTTTCAAGTACCACTTTCTGAATCCTAGCCATAAATGTAGGAGTTTAGCTAGAAATTCTAAGAAGAAAAATCCTTCTTCTTTCATGTTTCTGATCAAAATGTTTTGTCTAATCCTAAATCCTCCTTTCCTGCTCCCCCCCAAAGCATATGACTTGGACTATGAAACCTTGATTTGCTATATTTCTGACTTTGGGCAAATCACTTAATCACTATGTCTCACTTTCCCCATCTGCAGAGTAAAAATAATGACACATCTCTTACAGATGATTAGGAAGTTTCGCTGATGATGAATTGAGCACTAAGGAGATAGGTAATTAGTCAATTATCTGTGGTTGTAACAATACAGAAGAGTATAACAGACGACCACTGGACCACAGGGACATAGAGCAATGGATTGATCACTTGCACATCTGGGGTCAGCTTGGGATTCAGCTCTGCTGATCTTGACTGAACTTCTTTATGTATCTGGGGTTAAGCTGGCTATCAGCTGATCTAGGCTGGCCTTATCTGGGATGGCTGGGGATTCAGCTCTGTTCCGTCTATGTCTCATTCTCTACCAGGTTAGCCTGAAAATGTTGTCATGGTGATAACAGAGGCACAAGAGAGCAATGGAAGCACATAAATTCTCTAAAGGTAAGGCTCCGAAGTAGCACACCATCACCTCTCCTGCATTCTGTTAACTGAAGCAAATCATGTAGCCTAGCCCAGATTTAAGGACTAGGGGAATTGACCTCTTTTTTTGTGGAAGATATTCAATGTCACATGGCAAGGAACATAGAAATTAAGAGGTAAAATAATTGGGCCATTGATACAGTCTTCCACACTAATCAATAAATTCTAGTTCAATCTGAGGTACATTTGGGCATATTAAAATGCAGAATTCACTTAAAAATCCCTCTGGGATCTATTTCATCAGCTCAGCCTCTTCCTCTTCTGCCTCATAGGATGAATCTCTAGCTACCTTCTGGAAAAGAAAATGGTGAATGGATAGCTCTCAGTGGAGAAAGGTCTGCTTTCTCAGCAGAGATGGTCCCTTAGTGCCCAGATGTCCATGATTAGTAGATTAGCAAGGTCTAGCTCACCTTCCCTTCTCCCCCAGTGAAAGGAAAGTCACCTTCTGGTCTCTAAATGAAGTCTAACATTTCTGTATTCGGAGGAATAGGCAAAAAAAGATTCCATCAGTATAGTGATCTTGCACACCTGCTGAAATCCTTCTAGTCTGCTTTCTCAGTGTGGTAGGCATGGCCTGGGTGTTCCCTTGGACCTTCACTTTCTAATTTTTGTTCATTAAGACTTTGAGAATGAATACAGGGTTACATGAGCTCAGAAATCATGGTATGATGGGAGAGGCAGTAAGGAACTTCTTTTGGGAGTCCTGTTTGTTCTCCCCCAGAATATCTGAAAGAAAACATTCCCCACATCACAAAGCTGATTTCCTTCTGAAATCTCCATGTCATCTGCCTGTGGTATTCATAATCCTTTTGGGAATATCTCTGTGACTGTTTTTCTAGTAAACATATTGCTTGGTCGTGTTTGCTAAAAGAGTATTTACCTCTACCTGTTTGTAGTTTCAGTATAAAGTTTTTCTTACCCTAACTTTCATAATAGCCATAATAGTCTACGGATGTGTGGCCTTGGTGTGTAGTCTTCCCATAAAATTCCATCCCATTTGGTAGGACTTCAGTAGATACATCTTCTTGTTTAAAACTTAAACTATCTTTTTTCTTTATATACTCCACCATGTAATTCAGAAAAATGTGTCTCAATGTGCATGTTTTGTTGACTTAACATATAATGAGCCCTTCTATGATGCTTACATTTTAAATGCTATTTTTAGTCCTAACAAAACATTCCAATGCATATATGGACAGAAATTCACTTAATGATATCTTCTTGTTGAGAAACTAGATGTTTTCTGGTTTGTCATGATTATAAACCAAGGAGAAAGTGCTGGGTGTCATAGTTCCACAATAGATTCTTGCTGATATGTGACTGTAACTGTATCAGATATCTCCACCATTCAGGTGACAGAGTTGAGAAGCTATTGTAACAGACACCTGGTTATTATCCCAGAGCCTCAACTCATTCTAACCTTGCTAAGCTATAAGTCCTCTACACAGGGGAATGTTGAAAATCTATTTCCATGTGAAGAGAGGGCAGGGGCCCTCCAACTTATTTCTGTGGTCAGAATTTTCAATAATTGTACCTAATTGGATTCCCACAGGATGTTAGGTGTTGTGAGGACAGGAAGACAGATGTGATAAGCACTTGGCACTAGTCCCATTCCTATAAAGTGCTCAGGCTTTCTGACTCCCAGCCTGGGATTTTCCACTGCAGTATGTTACAAAAACTTATTTGTACTAACAATGATAGTCATAGGTAACTTTCATTGGGCTTTTATTATAGACTAGACTGTGTTCTCAGTGCTTTACACGTATTAATTCAATCTTCAAAATAACTACTACATGTGGTTGGGTGTTATTATTTTTATCATCACCATCGTCGGCGATTTACTGAGGTGGCAACTGAGAGAGATGAAATAATTTGTCAAGGCCACATGACTAGTGAGTAGAGCTGCAATTTGAACTCAATTTAAACTCAATTAAGAGCCCAAGCTCTTGACCCCTGGAATACATGGATAGATATTGACTGATGGATATAACTTCAGGTAAGCACAAATTCACCCTGGAACCTCACCTATCATTATCATTGTCATGTTAAATCGTGGTAAATTCATCATCTTCTTGTTTTCTCTACAGCTCTCCTTTGTGCATTCTTGGGCGCGTGCACGCGCGCACACACACACACACACACACACACACACCGGCACACACAATTGGAGTATTACCCCACCTACTTCCAAATTACAATCGAAAGGGTGTTCTTATCATTAAAACAAAGGAATCCCTTCTGCTAATCCTTCTCTCCCCCTACAAATTTCTTCTGTGCCAATCTCCCTCAGTCTTAGTGTCTTCAACCTTATATGATAAATTAATTGTTCATCTGGATTTTATTTCTACTTTAAAATATCATTTACTATTTCCTTCTTATTGCAAAAGTAGTACACTTTACTGAAAAAAAAGTCAGAATAACAGAAAAGTATAGAAAATAAAGTAAAACCAACCGTAATCTCTTCACTTCCCAGAGATAAGCACTGTTTACATTTTTTTCCCTATCTCCTTTCATACATCCTTTGCATAAGGAGATCATAACATAGTTGTAGTTTGCATTGGATCTTTTCACTATGTGTATCATGAACATTCTCATGTTTTATCAACTACATTGTGACTTCTCACATCCACATAGTATCCCATTGTATTATTAATATAGTAACTTAATAGGCGAGCATCCTTTCACACACATGTGTCCCATTCCTGGTCATTCCTTTAGGAACAAGTCCTAGAAGCAGCATTGCTGGTTGCAAAGTGTCTCTACTCTGTAAATACCTATTAGTTTACACCTCCGTGAGGACTTAAACAGAATGCCTGAACACTTTTGAGCCTACCTCTACAAGGACCACAGCGGCTTCTTCCTCTCCTGATCCACCTCTGGCTGCTCTAAGCCGTGGGGATGACTTATAGAGTTGTTGTGGGATCCCTGACACCCACCTCCCCACAGGCAGCTAGACATCCCTGCTCACTCTGAGGTTGTTACTGACCCCATTTTACAACAGCAACAATAGAAGACCTATTATTAGGAAATGATCTCCTCCCCACAGGCTCTGAGAATCAAATTCTCTTACCTTGTAGCTACCAGATGTGCTACTTTGGAAGTGGTCAGGTAAGGCTGTGCTGTCTGAATCTATCAACGTCACGCAACCAGACTTTGGTTTTCCTAAGAACATGTCGCTCCCGACTCGACTTTTTGCAAGGTCAGAAATACCTATGTAATTAACTCTTCTTAGAACCTATATCATAAAAACTCGGCTACGGTGATGGGTATTAAGGAGGGCACGTATTGCATGGAGCACTGGGTATTATACACAAAGTGGGTGTTACGCACTTAGCAGGGTTAGAGCCTCAGGTTGAGGCTCTGGGATAATAACCAAGTGTCACAATAGCTTCTCAACTCTGTCACCTGAATGGTGGAGATATCTGATATGGTTACAGTCATGTATCAGCAAGAATCTATTGTGGAACTATGACACCCAGCACTTTGTCCTTGCTTTATAATCATGACAAACCAGAAAACATGTCCAATGAACCATGGAACACTACATCAAAAACTAATGATATCCTGTATGGTGACTAACATAACATAATAAAATAAAATTTAAAAAAAGAAAAACTCGTCTAAAATGAAAAGTGGCAGTAAAGATTTTAAGGTTAATGAATTGAATCTGAAATCATTTGCTGAAATATTTATGGACATGTTAGTTGTTAGATGGTAAGACACAGTGTCTGTTTTCAAGGAGGTCACAGTATGGAAAGGGAGCAGAGAACGAGACCAATACACAGAGTACTTGGGGCCCATGTAATAAGAAGAATATTACACGGGACTTTTTCTGTTGTCTTTGAATGATAGACAGTGGCAGATAAATATGACACCAAAACGAAAGTGTTGTCAGAAACTTTTCAGAGGGGACAGGACCAGCTTTGCTCCTCCAAGCATCTTATTCTCATCCTGCCAGCCCATATAAAAGGACTTAATGGAATTTGTTAGAGAATTTGGGACTGGGTTTCAAGTGGAAAGTTACTCCTTCCTGTGGGAAGTGAAAAGGTGCACTCTCCCTTCTCCCCCAGCCAAGTGAGAAGAGCTCACAAGCCTGCTTACTGGGAAGGCAGAGCGTCCCTCTCTGTGTCTGACTGCCCTGTACATTGGTCATTCTGCTCACTGGACCTTTGGAGCAGGTTAAAGAAATGGTTGAAAGATGGTGGGCTGAGTGGATCTTCTCTGCCTTTTCTCTGGAGACAGGGACATTTTTTGGATTCTTGGGTAGGCCAATTGCACTGAAGAGTCTGATCTCAAACTATCTTTTCATGACTCCAAACTCCAGGGAAGGAGAGGGACAAAAGCAGCAGGAGGCTGTGAAGTGTTCCCTTGGGAGCTGGAGATGACGAGATGGAGAAGTGCTGATGAGGTCCCCTTCGAGCAGAGAGCTTCTTCCTGCCACATAATTGTGCCCCTGGAAACATCTTCATAGACACCCCTCCAAGAAGTCGGCATTTGGAAACCCGACACATTAGGGCAGGAACATAGCAGTGCCAATTAAAATCCATTGTGTCCCCCAATCCTGTGCCCCAATTCCCTGGGTGTCTGGATCACTGACTATATTCTCCATCATTCTAAGTGACTGGGGCACCTGAGTGGTTCATTCAGTCAAGCCTCTGACTCTTGGTTTTGGCTCAGGTCATGATTTCAGGGTCCTGGGGTTGAACCCAGTGGGAGGCTCCTAGCTCAGTAAGGAGTGTATTTCAGACTTGATTCCCCTCCCTTCCCTCTGCCCCTACCTCCCTCAAATACATAAATAAGCCTTTAAGAAAAATAGATGATGGAGCAAGAATGACTCATCTGAACTCTGTATTTCTATGTCTTGTCCCAAACTATGGCTGGAGACTTTGTCTAATCTACAAATATCAAGATAGCAGAGTTGGAAGATTCTTCCTAGGAAGAGTTTGTTTTCCTTTTTGCCTTAACTGCCAGTAACCTCAAGACGAAGCCCTTGCCCAATGGTAGTAATTAGTCTACCTCTTGCCTCTAGACACATCACCCTTTGCTTCCATTAAGGCTCCTACCCTTCTAATTCTGCTATTTGACAGTTTGTTTCATTTTGCATATGGTCCCAGGCGACTTTGGGAGTGTTGAGGCAAACTCGGGGCGGGGGAGTGTGTGTCCCATTGTGAGATGTGAGGAGTCACATACTGACTGTGGTCTTGAATTCTAGAACAACGGGCATCTGCTGCCCAAATAAGCAAATGACTACAGCCGAAAGCAGAAACGTAAACAGGACCCTAATCAGTGAACTGGCTAAGCAAGCGTAGTTCCTGGTTTGGGGAAATTAGCCACAGTTCACTCAAATATCTTTATGTTCTGAAATCTCTGTTTTTAGAAAAAGTCCTAATTTGGGGTGCTGGTTTTCCCTTTAACCAAAAAACATCACCACTCGAAGCCAGTGAGGGAATATTAGTAAAAATTCATTTATTTCTGAGATGTTTTTAAATAATTAAAGATAATTTATTTGAAAGTATAGGAGCAATACAATATTTTTCAAATTTCTTAGGGGGCATCATGTTCTTATTGGCTCAGTGGGCACCTGCTATGGGCCTGACCCCGAGGCTATAAGAGGGGACACAGTCGATGTGGTTTTGCCCTGGCAAAGCTTCCGTCTGGCAGGGCTGTTAGCTTGTTGTACAGTGCTTCCATTTATTACTATTAATTCATGAACAATAATTCCTTTGTTTTGTCTCAACACCTCAGGAACAAATGACGACAAAACGTAACAATCTAAAACCACTACTTAAAATTTCTGCTCCCAAATTTGTGGGTCATAAATTTCGAAGGGCTCTCTTATATGGCAGACTTCAAACCCTGATGGGGCTACCATCATCTGGTGGCTGGACTGGGTCTCAGGCCTGACAGTGAATGCAGGGTGTCAGCTAGGAGCTCAGCATGTAGGCCCCATCCCGTGGCCTTCCCAGCATGGTGGTCTCAGGATAGTTGAGTTTCTTACATGATAGCTGGCTGCAGAAAAAGCAGCCCAACAGAAGCAGCACAACTCACATGGGCTTTCTGCTTGGCCTTTTTCTTCTGTGACCTAGCTTTGGAAGCAACAGCACTTCTGCGGTATTCTAGCAGCTACAGTCTAGTCACCAGGATTAGTTCAGATGCAAGTGGCGAGGACACAGAACCCACTTTTTGATGAGAGGAGTCTCAAAGAATTTGAGGTCATGTTTCAAAATGACTAAGAGAAATTTTTTAAGTGACATCAAGTCCTGTAAGAATTATGTGATTACCTAGGGGACCCAGGGCAGATAAGGTAGAGGCCATTCTTAAAAAGGATGAGGATTTGAATATATGCTAACAAAGTCTCCTCCACTCTACTTGCTCCTACAGTTTCTATAAAGCTAATTGAGGCAATGGTTTCCCTACTCCACTTCCCCATTCCACTAAATATCAGGCTTCTTCAGGACAAGAGCCTAGGCTGTCACAAGCAGTGCTGTTACTAATACCCGTAGTATGTTGGATTTGCCACTACAACACCCAGAATGAACATATTTACTCTCAGTCCCAGTACAGAATTAAGAGCAGAAAAGTTTAGGTTTCTAAGAACAGCAGGGGTCACATACATGTCATACTACAAACACCCCCAAGACACAGTCATTGAGTCATTAATCTATTTTACTTGTAACATTTCTGAGTTTCTTTTTTTAATATTTTATTAAAAATTATTAAAATTTATTTGATAGAGAACACAAGCAGGGGGAGCAGCAGGCAGAAGGAGAAGCAGGCTCCCCACCAAGCAGAGAGCCTGATATGGGGCTCAATCCCAGGACCCTGGGATCATGACCTGAGCTAAAAGCAGATGCTTAATCAACTGAGCCACCAGGTGTCCCATTTCTGAGTTTTTTAAAGTGCTTGCTGCCACCTGGCTCTGGAAGGACTTTTGCTAGGGGAACAAGATTCTCTCCAACACAGTCCTGAGAAGTCTGGTTTCTCCTAACAAAGGTCTTTAAGAAAACCTTTTGTAGCTTACATAACATTGTGAATGAAATGAGGGGATAGATGTTATTATATCACTTTTGCCATAGTCCCACTGAACAAGAAATCTCTTGAAGCCTCTTTCTCCTCCCCAAATTGCTCAAAAGTCAAATGCAAACATGGCATGTTATAAAATGTCCCTTCGCAGTGTGGGACTGTATGAAACTCAATTTCAGCGGCGACATCATATGATAGCTTAGACTGGCTCTGACCTCGTCTCCTCTCTGCCCAGTGGTCAGACCTAGTGTTGACCCTTTTGAACTGTCTGCCCTAGGAAATCATACCTCCCCACTTCATGTCATCTCAGCACCCAGACTATGCTGGAGGGAACCTGCTGGCAGAGTAGAAGCTGTCCTCGCTGCACTATTAGAGGAGAGAAAAGCTGCTGTAAGTGAGGATGTTCTTGCTCCTTTACTAGCACCAAGGGCCGATGTCAGCAGTAGTGATTCTGAGAGTGACCTGTCTCTAAGGGGCGGGACAACAGGACGATGACTTAGTGTAAGGAACTCTCAGCCAAGCTGACCAAAGTTCCTTGGGTTCAACCCAAGACTGGGGAAATGGACAGGAATGCAATACTTAACTGCCTCATAGGCCAGGATGGATGAGGGCTGAGTTGAGAGCTCAGTGCTTTAGGAACTGGTTGGGGGTGGGTTGTTTTTGAGTTTCTCCAGTGAAGGCTAGAACCCTGACACTACTATAAGAACAGTTCTGTGCTAGCCTGCTGGAGGATGGCATTGCTTAGGCCAAGGACTTTGAACCCTTAGATTTGTTCCAGTACCACGAGTTGGAGCTCCCTTCACACTCGCGGAGGACCAGTCTTTCTTTGGGATCTCAAGCATGCCTCCCTTTCAACTCCTACCACAGGGCATATAGGAGTCTCCCCTTACCACCTTTTGAAGTTATTCCTTATAGGGGCTCCTGGGGAGCTCAGGTGGTTAAGCATCCTGCTCAGCAGGGAACCTGTTTCTCCCTCTCCCCCTGCCCCTTCCCCTACTCCTGCTCATGCATGTGTCCAAGCTCTGCCTCTCTCCCAAATAAATAAAATCTTTTTAAAAAAGAATCTCTCTTCCTCTCTCTTTGCCCCTTGCCGCCTAAAATAAAAACAAAAAAATCTAAAAAAAAAAATCTCAAAAAGTTATTTAAAACAGTAGGTTTTTAAATCTCCACCCCCTGTGCTTATTACCACTTTGATCCATTGGTGCTAAGGTCCACACTGTTAAATTTTATCCTTATATGGCTCTTTCTTCCTGTGTTTCCAGGGCTCAGTTACTTCTCTTCTGCTTTTCACATCTTTCCTTTTGATATGTTAATACATTTCCTCTAGTCTTCATGCCCTCAAGCTAGTCTGTTCAGCTCTGGTGCCAAGATGAAATTTTCTCTTGGGAAGTTTGACTGCTCAGTAGAGCATAGGAGAAAGTAGAACTCAGTTTAAAACCTAAGATCTCAAGTAGGGTCTATGAATCAGTTTTAGGGACTGAACAGAATTGTATACAAACTTCCAGATTTGTCTGAGCTTTTTTCTAGGGACAACACCCAGATTTAATTAGGGTCCTAACTTCATAGAATGCTGTTTCTTTCCATATAATCTTCAGCCCATTGGGTGTATTGTGCTGCTTCCTAAGAATTTTAGCTAAGACAACAGAATCATATGGAATTAATTTATTAGCGCCCCCCCCCCTTTTTTAAAGTAGGCTCCATGCCCAGCACAGGGTGCAAAGTGGGGCTTGAACTCCCAACCAGAGATCAAGACCTGAGCTGAAATTGAGTCAGTTGCCCAACCAACTGAGCCGCCGGGGAGCCTCTATTAAGCTATAATTGAATACCTACTGAGTGTCATTCTTGGTACTGGTGTTTTAGTCAGTTTTGGCTGCTATAGCAAACTACCATAGACTGAATGGTTTACAAACAATAGAAATTTATTCCTCACAGTTCTGGAGGCTTGAAGTCTCACATCAGGATGCCAGCATGGTGAGGATCTAGTGAGAACTAATTTCTGGGTCGCAGACTGACTACTTCTCATAGTGTAATCACATGGCTGAAAGACAGTGAGCTGACTCTCTGGCCTCTTCTTCTGAGAGCACCAACATATTCATGAAGGCTCTACACTCATGATCTAATTAGCTCCCAAAGGCCCTACTTCCAGATACTCTCACACTGGGGATTAGATTTCAGCATAGGATTTTGAAGAGGTGGGGACACAAACATTTAGAGCATAACAACTAAACACTGAAGTATAAATGCTAAAACAGTATGGTTGGTAAAGAGCTTGCTCTCATGTAGGGAAAAAGCAAATAAATTAACTGATACTGCCCAGCATGCAGTTAGACAGACGTGCAACTAGATAGTAGAGAAATACTGGGTGCAAAAAGGAGAATTGAAACTAAAGCATGTGGTTAAGGGAAGGCTTCTAGGAAGAGTAAGCTCTTGGGAAAATCTTTTACATAGTTACAAACCATTATTTAGTTTGAGAGATGTGTATGAGGGATGAAAGTTATTCTGGAAGAGAAAAATAACATATATGTAAACATGGAGTAGTGAAATGATACCACATGTTTTGATTACTTAGTGGGAGATAAAGTCACAGAGGTAGTTTGAGCTTTGCTTGCAAAACTAAGAGTTTAAAGAAATAAAGGAATGATAAGACTGTGTTTCAGAAAGCTCATTCTGCAAGCACTATTAGTCAGATTGGTTGGATGTACAGTGGGCCTGCCATCTATGGGAGTGGGAAGAAGGAGAATGGAGACAAACGCAATGCTTGGGTGATGTTGATAGAGAAAGGAAAATGGACTTGGAAATTCTTTGTGTGTGGATGAAGGAAGGTTCAGTCCCTGGTGAGTCCCAGTTTCTGTGTGAAATAGTTTGGTTGATAGGCAAAAGTCTCATTCACCTAAATAGGTTTGGGAAAACATTGTGAGTTTAATTATAAACATGTTTAAGGAGGTTGAGGAGCGCATGGATATACAGGTGGGAAGATGTTCAATAGACATTTGCATATGGATCTGGACAGCATAAATAGGAATCCTTAACATATATGTGAGAGTTCAGTTTCAATGAAAGACACAATGAAAATCTATAGTGAGAATAAGAAAGAGCCAACAGAGAGCCCTGAGGAGTGCTGGAGTTTAGAGTTTGAGAGAAATATGAAGATTTGGGAGAAAAAAAATAGAAGATAGCCAAAGATATCTAAGCGGTGATGGGGAACCAAGAGGCCAAGGGAAAAGAAGACAGCATAAGGGAGTGGTCAGCCATGTCCCACCTTGCCAAGATGTCAAGAAAGCCAAAGGCAGAGACATTGTGGGTCAGGTCAATGGTTAATTGACTGGGACTTAGCAAGAACATTTCCTTTTTTTTTCTGGTGGGAGAGAAGTCAGACTAGAGAAGGCTGAAGAATAAATGAGAGATGAGAAAGCAAAGAGAATGAAGAAACTTAGCCAGGAAGGGAAGAAGAAAGCAAGGACCTGTGGGAGAGGTTTGACTTTGGAAGTTTTACTGTATTTGGAAGGAAAATGTTTTACTGTAAAGATTATGAGGGATTTAAAGACATCTACTCATAGAGAGGAGCCTGTAGAAGAAATAACAAACAGTGGAACCAACTCTGTGGCAAAGGGTTTGTGGAAGGAGGAGGGGTTGGTCCAAAGAAGGGATTCAAAATTCACTCTGGCCTTGAAAACTTATGTTGAGTGAAAGAAGCCAGACCCAAAAGGCCACACAGCATATAGTTCTATTTATATGAAATGTCTGGAATAGACAAATCCATAGAGACAGAAAATAGATTAGTGGTTAATCGGGGGCTGGTGAGAGGAGAGAATGTGGGATGATTGCTAATGGTGATGATTCTTTTTTTTTAAGAATTAGATCATGATGATGATTATATAATTTAATGAATATACTAAAAATCACTTAATTGTACATTTTAGAAAGGTGAATTTTATGGTATGTGAATTACATCACCATTAAAACAAATTTTGAAAAGAAAAAGGAATGCTCCTTGAGTAGGAGAGACCTCTTAATCTCCAAGGTAGAAATGCCAAAAGAAATATAAATGACATGTTACCACTTTGCAGGAGGGCAGTACCAGCCACTATGTTTTGTGGGACCTGGTACAAAATGAAAACGTGGAGCTCCATGTTTACAAATTATTAAGAATTTTAAGACAGTGACAGCAGAGCATTAAACCAAGCTTGGGGCCCTGTGTGATTGAGCAGGTCACACACCCATGAAACCATCCCTGCAGAAGGAAGATCTCACAAGATGGGTTTTCTCATGAATATTGGAAGGAAGAGGAGGCACTGGAGTGGCTCAAATAAGAGAATGGGAGAAATTTGGAACTGTCCTTGAGGAGAATTGTAGAGAGAAAAAAACGCAGACTTGAATTACTGGGAAGGGCATTGGTCAGAGACCCTGAACTTGTAGTAATATGATTGTGATTTTTCACTGTTTGATCTGAAAAGACTAGCTGTAGGGCTTAAAGCAGTTGGAATGGTAGAGGTGAGGCTTTTCAAGGCAAGTGTTATTGATGATCAAAAAAGCAAAAGAATCAAAGTTAATGATTAGACTAACGGGGATTGCTGGATCCCTAAGGATGGGTTAGGGATCCCCGAGGATGGGTTAGGGATCCCCTTTGCATAGAAAGTGCTCCTATAAGCCTGCAAGTAGACTGGTCTATGAGTCATGGTCTAAATGAAGTGCAGACACAGAAAAGTGAGGAGAAAGAATGGAACATTGAAAGATTGTGCACAGATATAGGGTTATTAGAATTTAAGATTTTAGGTGTAGAGTTTTGGGTTTTGATAAGTCCAGGCTGCTTCCTATGGTAATGACTTGACTTATAGAGCTTCAGGCTTCAAAGAGTTTTAATCTTAAGATCTAACTGGGGCAAGTTATTCTCTTCCATGGAAGGAATGGCCTCAACCACACACAGCAAATTGGGTGTTGATAGAAGCTGCTACATATGGCATGACAGATGGGAAAAGTGGGGGAACATGTTTTTCCGTTGTCACAGAAGTGTTTTCTCTTGATGACTTTGCTCCTTTATGGGGATAGTTGTGCTTCTCACAGTCCTCAACTCTACTACAGGGAAAGGACGTGCCAGGCATAGTGCTCAGAGGGAGACAACAAACCTGGCCAGCAGACAACTTTCCAAAGGACCAAAAAACTATTTCTACTCAAATTTCCTTTAAAAACTTTTTCAGGGGCGCCTGGGTAGCTCAGTCATTGAGTGTCTGCCTTTGGCTCAGGTCATGATCCCAGAGTCCCGGGATTGAGGCCTGTATCAGGCTCACTGCTCAACAGGAAGCCTGCTTCTCCCTGTCTCACTCCTCCTGCTTGTGTTCCCTCTCCAGCTGTGTTTCTCTCTTTCAAATAAATAAATAGAATCTTAAAAAAAACTTTTTCACAAAAATGTATAACTGTGTATAAACTATGAGTTTACACACCAGGAGTAAATAAAGATGGCCCCAGTGTCCCCTTCCAATCACAGCTCCTCCACAAAAGTAATGACAATCCTGATTTCTAACAAAGTTTTGGGTTTTTCAGAGAAAGTCATACAGTATGTACACTTTGGTATTTGACTTCTTTTGCTCAACTTTATGTTTTGTTACATTATCTGAAGTTCATATATCCTCATTGCTGTATAGTATTTCATTATATGGATACACTACAACTTAACTTACCCATCCTACTGTTAGACATTCGAGTTGTTTCTAGTTTGGGGCTACCATGAATAATGTTCTCTTAAACTTTGGTTGAACTACATTTACATTTTTACATTTCTTTTGAGACAGCCGTTAGGGTTGGAAACGTTGGGTCCTAAGGTATATATATATATATATATATACTCAGTTTTACTCAGTACTGCCAAAAGGGTTTACAGGTTATACTCATTGGCATTCTCACCAGCACTGGGTGAGAGTCTACTTGCTCCACAGCTCTGCCAACATTGGTATTGTTTGCCTTTTAAAAATTTTTGTCATTTTAGTCATTGTCTTGGATTGTGTGGTATCACATTGCGTTCTGTTTGAATTTATTGTGTATTTATTTAATAACCTGTGGTGGGCCTAGCCCTGTGCTGGATTCTGAAGGATATACGTAATGTTTTTATCAGGAGTCTGCTAGCAAGCAAGAAGAACTTGAGCTACAACTTGAACTATAGTAAGCAAAGCAAAAGAGATAAATTGTCCAAATCATTAAGCTATGGGAAGGAAGCTGAAGGAGGGATCTGAACACTGTCTGGGCTCCCTTGGTGTTTCATCTCTGCTTTGCTCTGCATTTGGGTTTCTTCCTACTTTGCAGAAGTCAGCCTTCTTGCCATGGCCAGTCATGTGGGTGGTGGCAGGACTGGCCCTAGTGCAAGGATGAGGAAGGAAAAAGGTAGCCCTTTATCATCAGTTCCAAGCATAAAAACCCTGGAAAAGTATTCTTATTACATTATCTTATTAGATTAGATTAGAAGTATTCTTATTAGATTAGATTATATGGTTTTTGTGCCCATCTCTTGAACAGTCTTAGAGATCAGGGGCAGGGGAAGTGGGAAGGAAGGTAGCAGATGAGTGCCTACAGTTCACACATTTGGATCAGGAACTCAGCCTTTATCCAATGACTTTGCTCAGGGAGACATTGATTATGGAAGAAGAAATAATTTCTATTCTAATGACATAGCTCAGATTAAGGAAGGAGGAGTTCCCCACAATGAGAAGGATAAACACTTGTGGTCCTGGAAGAATCCCTAGGAGCCAGGCCTGCATTGCTTGATAGGTTATTTATAACCATGGGTGCAGCTATTCTCTCTGTATCTGCTCTCCTTTGCAATGGATGTTTTGGCTCCTCCTAGTAATACACACAGTCTATATCCTCAGTCCTTGGATCTAGGCTGGCCATGTGACTTCCTAAAGGATTTCCTTTAGCATGTGATTTCCTTAACATAAGTAGAATGCAAAGAAGTAAAAGGATGACCGTTCTGAACCTACATCCAAGAAGAACTGCAAGCTTTCCCTCATTCTCTTGCCATTCTTCCCTGCTGCCATGTGAACGAGCCTGGGCCAGCCTGCTGGAGGAAGAAGGACCACATAGGGCAAGGACAAATCTCTCTATCCCATTTGAGGCTCCAGACATGTGAGAGAATACAACAAATTTAGTAAAGCCAGCAATGAGAGAGTCAGGCCAAGACCAGACTTGTTATCCATATAAGTCTAGCCTAAACTGCCAGCCCACAGAAGGGAGAGCTAAATATATGATTTTTTAAATCATGTATTAAGTTACTTAATTAGGGGATTATTATTAAATAATTCATAATACTATTATTGTTAACTTATTGTTCTTTAAAATCACTTAATTTTGGGACAGGAATTGTGCAGTAGTAGTTCTGATTTGTAATTTGTGATTATTATGCAAGAAAATTGCATGGGTTTCTTTATCCCAGAAACAGTTTTGGTGGGAAAACAAAACTTTTACAATGTGAAATGCTGCCAAAGTAAAGAAAAGTTCAGGAAACAAGTGCTAATGTCATGAGTGTGCAAGAGTAAATTTGGTATATTCAAATGTTTCATGGAGATACAGGAATGTGAATTAGCCTTCGAAGAAATGAGAGTGTGAGGTACAGAAATGCTGATGAAAACCATTCCAGATGGATGTTTAAAAATGAACATGAGGGGCGCCTGGGTGGCTCAGTTGGTTAAGTGACTGCCTTCGGCTCAGGTCATGATCCTGGAGACCCAGGGATCGAGCCCCACATAGGGCTTCTTACTTGGTGGGAGGCCTGCTTCTCCCTCTCTCAGTCCCTCTGCTTGTGGTCCCTCTCTAGCTATGTTTCTCTCTGTCAAATAAATAAATAAAATTTTTTAAAAAAAATGAACATGAGCAGGAGATGCTTGGGTGGCTCCATTGGTTAAGCAGTGGACTACTGATTTCAGCTCAGGTCATGGTCTCTGGGTCATGAAATTGAGCTCCATGTCAGGCTGTGCACTCAGCATGGATTCTGCTTGAGATTCTCTCTCTCCTTCTCCTTCTGACCCTCCCTATGTGCACATGCTCTCTCTCAAATAAATAAATAAAATCTTAAAAAAAACCCAAAACCCCAAAACCAAAAAAACAAAAAACTGGAGCAGGACAGGTGTGGGAGACAAATGAAAGACTAGAATGGAAGTATGTTTGGGGCGAGTAGGTTAAGAGCAAGAAGAAAGGGGAAGATAAGAGAGAAAAGCATAGCTACATGAGGAAGGGCAGAAGAGGGAAGCACAGGTGGCCAAATGAAGACATAGAGTTTTGACTCACATTCTTTTTAGTATGAACATCATTTTATTTTGTTTTTTTATTTTAATTTTTTTATCTTGGGGGGCACAGAAGGAGAAGAGAGAGAAGCTCAAGGAGACTCCACATTGAGTATGGAGTCCAACTTGGGGTTCCATCTCAGGAGTCTGAGATCATGACCTGAGCCAAAATCAAGAGTCCAATGATTCACTGACTGAGCCACCCAGGTGCCCAGCATTAGCAACAGGGCACCTATTGCATGGAGCACTGGGTGTGGGGCATAAACAATGAATCTTGGAACACTGAAAAAATAAAATAAATGAATAAAATATTTTAGTAGAATGCAGAAATGGCCCTAATTCTTTTCTCCTTTCTCTATCCATTGCCTTTTACAATATAATGTTGCATTTCCTCCCATCAGTACATGCAGTCAGTGTCTTTACTCTGAATCAGAGTTAGCCTTGATATTTGCCTGGGACAGCAGAAACAGAGGAAATGATTGTGTGCCAGTTTCATGCTTAGGCTTCCAAAGGCTTTGCCTCCATGGTGGGAAAAATCCCAGGCTAGCCTTCAGGAGATAAGAGACACATGGAGCAAAGGCAAGCCCTTTAGCTGATGCCATCCAAGAGAAACTAGGTGCTTATCCAACCTGGAAGCACAGTGCAAATCCAAAAGGGAGCCCAGGTAAGATCAAAGAAACTGCCTGGATGAATGCAGCCCAAATTGCTGATGGGAGAACAGTTAACTTAGTAAAAGACTGTTGCTTTAAGCTACTTAAGTCAAACTGGTGATTTTTGATAGGAATCTGGAAAAATGTCTTCTCTAGAAAAAAAATCATATGATGTGGAAATATTGGCTTGCATGCCTGCTTAGCAACAATTGAGACTTGAGTGGATTTACCTCTGTTAGAGGAGAACTGCAAAATGCAATTTGTTACAATTCTTACCATGTCCTACTATCTCACAGCTTTCCTAATTTATTCATTTATAGGAACTGACTGGCCCTTACCAGAATATTCATTTGCAAATCTGGTTTAAGTAGTGAGACTATTTTGCAGGGGGGTGGTGGTGGGGGAAACAATAGAATAGCAGAATAAATGTGATTTTAAAAAAAAATAAAAGACTATTTGGTGGCAGCCCATAGAACCAGAAATATAAAGGCAGGAGGCTAAGAGGCTGCAGTTGTTAGAGGAATTTTAGCAAGAGGAAATTTAGAAGACATTGCATATATAAAGTACCAGAAGACTTTGATAACTGAAGAGTTAGTCATGATGAAAATGGAAAAATTTGTCAGATTAGTTAAGAAGGTAGAATGATGCACATACTTTATGAGCAAAAGCCAAACAGCTCCCTTAGGAAATGAAAGCAATCCCAATATAGCCTAAAATTAATAGCATTGACTTCTAATGATGAATTAATTATTTAGGGCAGAAAATTCAGTTGATCAATCAGAACCACAGAGTCTTCTGTCCTAGTTTACAACGTGTTGAATATTTTATCTGTTTCCATTTAGTACATAACCTCAACATTAGTGGCTCAAAGTAACCACAGACATTATCTTATTAGCTCTAGGAGTGTTGACTGGGCTTATCTTGTTGAGATGTTTCACAGGGCTGCCGTCAGACTATGGCGGGGCTGGAGTCAGCTGAAGGTTTCCTTGGACACATGGCTGGTAGTTGATGTTGGGGATTGGCCGGAAGTTCAGCTGGGATGGTCCACTAGAACATCTGCAAGTTCACACCATATGGGTGTGAACTTCCTCACAGCATGGGAGCTAGGATCCAAGAGTAAATCTCCCAAAAGACCAATGCAGAAGTAATGCCATTTTCGTGGCCTAGTCTCCGATGTCTTATATGTCACTTCCTCCATACTCTGCTGGTCAAGCCAGTCACAAAAGATCTGTCCAGGCTCAAAGCAGGAGGATATAGTTCCACCACCTGATGGGAGGAATGTCATGGTCACACTGTGAGAAGAGCATACAAAATGAGATTTGGTGACCATCTTTGGAAAATGTAGTCTGCCACACACCATAGGAGAAACTATTCAAAATAGATCTAGTTTCTATTTCTTCTTATTTCAGTGTGTTTCTAAGAATTGAACCTCAGTGAGAGCACAAGGAATGGACAATGGAACAATCAGAAACTTGGGTTTATTATCAATGAAATTTAACTGACCAGGTTTGTGATTCTGAACTGAAATGGCTTTCTACCCAAGGAATAAAAGAGTAAACATAGTGTGATAGAATTACTGTAGTGGTTCAGGTCACTTAATGAGCATCTAGCACATATCTTTGACCCCAGGCAAAACTGAATTTAACACATTCCAAGGAGTTTTTTGTTTTCACCCTGCCCAGAATGTACTATACAAGAAGATTCTTCTATGAAATTTCTTGGTTATACGTTCTAGGTTCTTCAAAGAATTCAGGATCTTTAAAAATGTTCCAAATGTTATCAGTATTGGTATTTCCCTCATTGTAACACCTCATGGAATTGCTGAAACCTAGGTTTGAATCTGAAAAATACAAACAATTCCTACCAGCCCCCATGGACTGAAAAATATGCTTCAAACCAAAATATAGTTTTTTATTCTCTTAAATGTTTCTCTTTCCTTTCCAGAAAAATTTTGATATAAAATATGCCAGGATCTACTAACTTTAGGACCTCAGCAATTATTTATGTCAAGGGCTGTGTATAAACCTTATGTCCAAAAAAATTTATGTTAAAAATATTACCAGACTCTAATATGTAAAAGAAATCAAAGTAAAGATGGTTAAGTATGTATCAACCAGGGCACTTGGGTTGCTGTCAGTTAAGCATTTGACTTTGGCTCAGGTCATGATCTCAGGGTCCTGGGATCGAGCCCACATTTGGGCTCCTTGCTCAGCGGGGAGTTTGCTTCTCCCTCTCCCTCTGCCCCTTCCCCTGCTCATGCTGCCTGTCTCTCAAATAAAGAAAAAATATTTTTTAGAAAAGTATTTGCCATCTACCCTCTAGCTATTAACCTCAGCCCATGTGGGTGTGCCAAGTTACTCGACTGCTTCCCCCAACACTCCTCTCCCACTGCATTATCTAAGATGGAGGGTCCATCTTGGTTTGAGAATCACCAGTTCGTTAGAATTCTGAGCAGACTGGGAAGCATAATTAGAAGAGAGTTTTTGCAGTGCTCTTAGCATAGCATTACCATCGCTGTTGCTATCATAATGGTTACCTTTAGAAAACACAAAAAACCTGAATGTTCATAAATGCTCTGTTCAAGGTCAAGTGTAGAATAAGCTACATAGTCAATTTATTCTAAGAAAGACAGCCCAGGTGGACAAGGCACAGAAAACAAAGCACAGGATGAAGCAATTTCACAAATTCAAAAAGTCAGTATTTTGTGTTACCCATTCTATCCAAGTACTTATTTTACCATGACTAAGTTTTGAGAGGAGGGGATGGGTTTGGGAATGGACTACCTCCCATCTATTTCAAATTCAAGCAGAAAGATTCAGTAGCTGGGAGGGTATGGAGGGGGGTTCCTCTTCATTACAAGTCCAGTTTGCTTGTCTTAGGCATTCACTCTAGGTATAGTTAAATAATTCATCATGGAGGCCTATGGACTTTGGTTTAATGGTCTTCCAGGGCAGAATCTTGTTAAAATGCAGATTGTGCTTCGGCAGGTCTGGGGTAAAGAAAATATTCTACATGTCTATCAATCCCCCAGATGATAGTCACAGACCACACATGGGGATAAAGGGTAGACAAATATCTGTACTGTGTTTGAAGGTGCAGACATATCTTCCTGGTTAGGAAAGATGATATTTAGGAACTGCTGGCTCATCATTTGGAAGCAATGACAGTATACCTATTTCCCAATCCTTAATGGTAGCTATACAAAGCTATTTGTTATCAATGCTGGTAAAGAAATGGAAAATATTCTGTATAATATGTGTATATAACCCACACATATATAGAAAGTATATAATAAATAATGTATTATGATACATTATATACATGTATATTTACATGAAATACACATACATGAATGCATATATAAAACATTTTCATCCAGCAAGAATATATCATTTAAACTTTCCCGTTAGACTACCATAGGACAAAGTTCACATTGAGCTTTGAAAATAAAGATTATGTAACTTCTTGACTTTAGTTTGTTCATTTATTTAATCAACAAAAAATTCTTTCGGATATCTGTTGTATCTCAGGCATTGGAAGAGAAACAAGATAATGTTCCTACCCTGGGATGAGAGGTGGTGATTCAGAGTCTACTGCAAGAGACAAGCATAAATTTCCAAGCAACGTGGCAAGTTTTGTAACAGAATCTTTGCTGAAGTTCTCTCTCCATATTGAAGGAAGAATCTTGACTCATTATCAAGCCTGAGAAGACATTTTTGTTTACAAACTTGCTATTGAAACTTACAACAATGTGAGTACAAAATGAGAAAGAATTCTTGTCCTGGCAAGCATATGACTCTAACAGATGACTTTTTTTTTAATAGAGAAGATTGTCTAACAGTGAAAAGTCAGAATTCCTCTTATGTTAAATAACTTAAGTGAATGAAATGAAACCACCATTCTTGACAACTTGCCAGATTGAATTTTCTGTGTTTCAACTGACTTTAGCATTTTTTAAATGTTGGCTTCTTTTTTTCTGAAGACTTCTACTCAATATGTGAGTTTGGTCTTGGTCGTTAATCTTCTCTGGGGCAGCCAATGGCCTCTACGAGAGTCTTGAAAACAATTAAGATCTTGTCCATACGATAGCATCTTTCCTCTAAGGAGTAATGACAAGTTTCAATATTCCCCTCATATTCTCAGATTAATAACCAGAAGTTTCATCAAACTCTCCAGGACTGTGGCCAGTATCTTTAGAAACTTTGTGAGAATTAAACAAAAAATTCCCCCTCCTCCATGTAGTTGTTATGAAGATCACATCCCTTCTGCCAACCTACAGCCAACCTGTGCTATGACTCAGGGCTTAATTTCATCCTCCATTACCCCCTTAGTGGGGTCCACATGCTGCACAGGCCCACGCAGCAGTCCCAAATCTTCCTCAGTTCAGAAGACTTCCCCTTGGATTTGACACCAAATTGGTAAATGGCAATTTGTTCCATACTCCAGATAGCTTGGTTAATGCTCTTAGGGGACCAGACATTTCTGGCACTGTTGAGATCGTCAATAAAATAAGGCAAAGACAAACTGAAGCTCAATTAAGTTTCTAACAACCACCGACATAGCAAACTTCTGAATGGGATTGAGGGGTGAAGGGCGTGTCTCAAAGAGCAGGTACCTGGTTCTTTGGGGTTAGTTAATCTTTCCTGACAGAGGATGATGTAGGGCAGTCCAACTCATCCTCTGCCATCTTTTTACTTTTTTTTTTTTTTAAGATTTTATTTATTTGTTTGACTGAGAGCACAAGCAGGGCAGGCAGGAGGGGACAGAGGGAGAAGCAGACTCCCTGCTGAGCAAGGAGCTGATGCAGGGCTTGAATCCAGGACCCTGAGAACATGACCTGAGCCCAAGGCAGGTAGATGCTTAACCAACTGAACACGCAGACGCCCCCTTACTTGTACTCATGTAGTACACAGAAAACAAATCTCCAATACTGGATGCTTTGCCTGTAGAAACGGAACCATTTCCCAAAGACCACCTCAATGAATGAGTCAGGAAGCTTTCATATTTTCCTAAGAGACAGGACATAAATGAGGACAATGGTGTCTGTAGGGGATCAAGTCCTCTCTCACCCTGACTTTCAGAATTGGCATGGGCTATGTGAGTACTCATTTGTTTCCAGATTTTATTCACTGTATCATTTAATCTTGACA
Organism: Spilogale gracilis; assembly: GCA_004023965.1. Taxonomy (NCBI): domain Eukaryota; kingdom Metazoa; phylum Chordata; class Mammalia; order Carnivora; family Mephitidae; genus Spilogale; species Spilogale gracilis. Next base: position 139,237 of record PITA01000627.1, read on the forward strand.
ATAACACTGTGAAGTTGGAATTTTTATTCTTGTTTGATAGTTGAGAAAATAAGTTCATAAAAACAAAGTAACTTTCCACAGCTAGTTAAGTGATGGGACTGAGTTTTGAACCAAGGTCTTCAGGCCTTAGTTCTGTTTTCTTAATCCCACAGTGTGACTTTGAAACATAATGCCTGACCAGGAGAGCTCTAGATTCCGCCTGAGAGCCAAATTGACTGAAGCAAGTGTGACCAGGGCATAAATTCTCCTGGTATATGCACTGTATATGCACCTTTCAGGACATCCCTTATTTGACTGCTTCAGTTCAAGGCTTTTTTTTTTTGTTTTTGGTAAAGATTTTATTTACTTATTTAATAATAAGCTAGAGAGGGAACACAAGCAGGGGGAGTGAGAGAGGGAGAAGCAGGCCTCTTTCCCAGCAGGGAGCCCAATGCAGGGCTCAATCCCGGGACTGCAGGATCATGACCTGAGCCAAAGGCAGACGCCCAACAACTGAGCCACCCAGGTGCCCCAGTTCAAGGTCTTTTTTGTGATTTTTGAAGAAACAGAAGGGAGGAACTGGAGGGAATTATTTTGGTTCAGTAGTTGGTGTGATATGCAGGACTCTGAGGAGATAGATGGAGAAGATGAATGATTTATGTTATGCAATAAAATTTACTTCCACTTCCAACATCTTTTTGAGTCTTCTTGGAAGATTTATTTATTTCCTTTAAAGATTTTATTTACTTATTTATTTGAGGGAGATAGAGAACAGGGGGAAGGGCAGAGGGAGAGGAAGAGAGAAAGAGAGAATGTTAAGCAGATTCTGTACTGACCATGTAGCCTGATGCAGTGCTGAATCTCATGACCCTGAGATCATGACCTGAGCCCAAATCAAGGGTCTTATGCTTCACTGACTGAGCCTCCTGGGCACCCCTGAGTCTTCCTGGGAGATTTAAATTACCTTATTTTTTTTTAATGAAGGATTTTATTCCTTTGGAATGTGACTACATTACAAGATTGACCATGAAGTGGCCCAATTATCTTTGAATTATACCGTGAATAAGGAATCAGAGACCCTGGGAATTTCTCTCCTGTCAGTCCATTTCAGACTAAGATTTACTTTTCAGGTTTTTCATTCGCTTAGGTTTCCGGATCTGCTATAGAATGTGTGTGTGTGTGTGTGTGTGTGTGTGTGTGTGTGTGTGTGTGTGTGTGTATACAGACTTGCACGTGCACAGACGTGCACATGCACACTTCTACTCAGGCTTCAGTTGGCAACAGGTTCACCTTGCTTTATGGTATCTTCAGAAAAGGATATTTTAACAGATTCTGTGCCCTATTCCCCTGGTCCCCTGTGGCTCAATCTTAAAGAAATAACTCCCCATGACAGTGGTTTGCTTTTATCCTTACAAGGCAGTAAGACAGCAGAGTCAATAAGAGGTATTCATAGCAACACCACCCCACCCCCGACCAAGGCATCAACTGCTGCGGATTTCTTACATTAGATTGGCATCTGTTCATATGCCTGAGAAGTTTTCCTGAACAGATTACAACAGCAGAACTGGCCTAAGGAATGTTTTCTGTGCAGTCCAGCGTGTATGAGAATAGGGACCTAAGACAAGGGGAGAGAGAGACCTCAGAGGCAGGGCACAGATGGAACGGAAAAACCTTACAGTAACTGCACCCGAGTAATTGCTTGAGCATCTTAAATGAGGTATTTTGAATGTCTTCACCAAGGTCATTAGCTGTGTATGGAGCAAAGGCTTATTTTTAAAGTTTGATGTAGCCCAAGGAATGCTTTGTTCCTAATTTAGAGCACTTGTACTGAGAGGTTCCAAGACTTCAGCATCTGCCGCCATCCACCACGTGCTTTGCAGCAGGCCAAAGTCCACTTGTGGTGAAGTCCCAGAGTCAGTCAGCTCCATGGGGAGCCAGTAAGGCCTGGGAGAGAGCTTGTTTGGGGGATTATTTAGAAAGAAAACTCACTTTTTAAAAAAAGACATCTTGAGTATGAGAGTTTTGATTCTATTTCAGTAAGTCTTCCCTTCTCTGACCTTTCTATTGTGGGTAGAGTATATTTCCTGGTCCTTTTGACTTAAGGTTTGGCCATGTGACTTGTTTTGGTCAATAAAATATTAGCAGACATGAAGTGGATAGAGGCCCCAACTAAACTTTGGCCCTTGGACTTGTTCTTGCTCTCTGGTGATCTGCTGTGAGTTCTGGGTAGCAGCCACTTCTGGGAAGAGCAAACCTGAATTCAGTTCACTGTCTAGCTGACCCACACCCCAAAACAATGCGATCCAGCTGAGCCCAACCTAGATCTGCCCTAATCCCCAGAATTGTGATAGTGATATTAATTTATGCTTCTTGTTATAAGCTGCTTGAATATTTGTTACACAGCATGATTATAACAATAGTTGACTAGTACATGGACTTAATGGTTTGTGGTTTTTTCTGCACCTGGGTGGACATTTATGTAAATCGACACGATAGAGTTAAGATTCCTTTAGCACAAAATACAGAAAGGGAGCTTCAATCCCCTTCAGTCTGGAATTCTGAGACAAGAGAAAGGAGTGGTCTACTCTCTAACAAAGATGACAGCTGGCCCCAAAGTGAGCCTGTGGAGAGCCAGAATTAACAGATATCTAAGGGTGGCAGTATTTAAATTAATTTTGACCCATAAGCCTGAAGATTTCATTGAAATCCCCTAGCCCATAGAAACAACCTGAAAATTTGTCTACAAGATTTTGAATTTTATTGAAGATTTTAACTTATTTAAGTTAAAAATTTTAACTTAGATTTTCAAATTTCTAGCTTCTCTTGAAAAAAAGAAAGAGAATGTCAGGAAATGTTGCACTCACATTTCCTTTTGATAATAAATACGGGAGCTGAGCTCTTCCCTCTAGACTGGGTGTATGCTCTCATTTTGCTGAGGTGTCTGCCATGTTCTTTACTCACTTTCAGATGTCTGTGTGTTTTTATCACCTGCCTAATCCTTAAGCACTGAGGTTTGTGACATCTACGGGGTCAACAATTCCCTTCCTAGCTTAAACAAATCCACAGAGGTAAAGAAAGGATCAGGTGCCCAGAGTAGATGCTCAATAGAGTGATCCTACATCACTTTTGCCCAGGACAGTCCAAGTTTGATGTCTATTGCCCTGGGCAGATTTATAAATTTGCATGAAAAAATCTGAGGATCCTATGTGGCAGTTGATACTGGCTTTTAGTACCCCAGGAGCACCTCACATGGCCTCACCATATGGTCTGGGTTTGTTCACAACACGGTGACCTCTGGTAGTTAGACATCTTATGCTGTGACTCAGGGTATCCCAGGCTATAAGACAGAAGCTATTTTACCTGACTGACTTGCCCTTTGAAGTCTCATAGCATTACTACCATCTCATTCTGTTGGTCACAGTACTGCCCAAATTCAGGGCAGGGGACACAGACACCACCTAGGGCTGAATGACTAGGTTGTGGCAAAGCAAAAACTAGAGCCAAGCCTACTTATTTCACCCAATATTTATTCTTCTGCTGCAAGAAGCCCTGTCTCCATTTTATATTCCATTTTTAATCTATATGCCTGTATTATATCATTATATATATTATATTATTAATGTGTAAGTGTCTATGTATTCTAAGAGAGTCAAGCTATAAATGGTCTTCATATGGTCTTACAAAATCTAGAAATCACATGCAAAATCTGTTTTTTTATTCAGGCATCAATCAGAATTCTCTGTTGAAACATAGTTTAAGAATTTATTAAAGGCATCAAATAGCTCACATCATCCCTGTAAGGGTCTGGGAATCAGGTGTGCAATCTACCTCCAAAGTTAGACTGTGGACTGTTCAAGGGAAGACCTGCTGCCTCTGCCCCTCCCCCAGCTGCGATAGACCATAGTGTGCCAGATTATCCAACAACTTTTGCTTCTGAAATCCCAGTGTCTTCACCTCTGACCTAGCCAGGAGGGATCAGTGCAGTGCCTGCTTCCAAATGTCTTGTGCATTTGTACCTGAATGGTCAGTCCTAAGCCGCATGTCTGTGTTACAGTTGCAATTATGGGAAGTGATTTCTAGTGTCTACTCTGGGAAATATGCAGGTTAATAAGGTGGAAAAATTCTCAAGCATAAGGACAACATTTATAAGGCAAAAAGCATGAGAAAGTCTACTATGTGAATGTTGCACATATGTGTGCTTTTCTGAACCGTAAGTTTCTAGTTTTCATCAGATTTTCACAGAGGTCCGTAATCCCCACATATCAAGAATCAATGGCACACCTATTATTATATTAACACAAATCTATGTGTTTGAGTCCATTCATGTATATATCAGTCTAATATATTTTTCAAAATTGAGGACTGTGAGGTCCAATGAAGTCTGTCTTGCTATTCCAGTAATGTAATCAATCAGTTAATAGAAGCTAGATGGATATTTAAATGGTATTTTTGTTGTTTTGTTAAATCTGTTTTGTGTCCCTCATTTTGGATGATGGAAAAGTACAAAGTTCACTAAAGCATGGATTAATAAAGACATTTATTTTAATAGATTTTGTTTGTTTGACTTCTACTTTGAGGATAGAGTGGCAAAAACAAAAGAAAACAAAAATCATGGAAAGCTCCCAATAAAAAAATTGTTTTAAAAATATACTTTGAAGGATGGCTCAGACTAAGACACAGTCAGCTTAACTTTCTATAATTTCCAATACTGATGTACAAGCAAATTCCCTGGAGACTTGATAAATGCTCAACTATTTAAAAGAACAAACTTTTGTCAGAAATGTAGAATGAATCATTTTGGGGGATTCCACACAACACATAAGATTAGGAATTAAAGGAATCTCAAATCTGATGCAGAGAGAGTGTGAAGCATCTTGTGCAAGATTAGCAATCTCATGGCAGAGACTTACCTGGAATTGAGGACTTACTTCCAACTTGGCATCTTCTCCTTTAAAACACCCTTATGAAGGCTTGCAACACAGATTTTGTACAAGTTAGTTACTGCTGTATAATAAGCCAAACCAAAAATTGAATAGCTGAAACCAGTTCATCAATGCTTACAAGGTTTCAGGTTGTTTTGGGGATAGTCCTGCTACCTCAGCTGGTCTCCCTCCAAGTTCTATGGTCAGCTCCTGGTTGGCTGGGTGGTTTAGCTAAATCAATTGGGGTCTATCTTACATCTGGTGCTTCAGTTGGGGAAATGAGGTCTATTCTGCTTCATGAGGTTTCTCATCCTCCAGCAGGCTAGCACAGAACTGTTCTCATGGAGGTGTCAGTGTTCCAAAGACAGAAGTTTAGTCTGAGAACTGGAAGAATGGAGTCATCTCACTATTGTGGTCAAAATTCATCATAAGAGCTGTCCAGATTCAAGGTGGAGAAGAGACATGACCTCTTGATGGAAGAATCTACAAAGTCACATTACAAAAATATAGAGAGGCTGTGAAGAATTAGTGCCATTTTTTCAATCAAACAAGGGCTAATTAATTCATTCAACCTCTGTCGATTGTCATTTATTGCATCTGGCTCAATTTGTTACAATAGCTCTGGGGATAAAGAAAGGAATAAGAATCAATCTTGTACTTATTTCTCAGTGAAAAATATCATGTAACCCAAACATCTGTTTCCTCAGGTAATTTGGTGACTCTAGGTTGTATGCCATTGTTCTGAAAGCCATTAGTCCTTAAATTTTGATATTATACCCTTATTAAAAAATCACATAAGAAATTCAGAAGTATTTTAGCATGTATAAATTAAAATTGGCTTTGGTGATAATAATTGACTTCTCAGAGGTGCAGTCAATAGGGAAATGTCAGGCTAGATGAGCTTTTACACATTTAAGAGAGAAATTGGAACTCTAAATGCTAAATTTAGCTTATAAGGATTTCATACACACATTTGACAACTTGAAGGTCTTTAGATTATAGGGAGAGTTTTTGACATCTCTATTGGACATTTTCCTATTCAGTTGCTATTTCAGTTGAAATATATGATTGAGATTATACAACGTCCCCAATAACAAATGAACCACTTCATTTTTAGATTAGCATTGCCTACTTTCACATGTTATTGACAGTAATATATTCATGCTATCTAGGTGAAGGTCCTGGTCTAGGAAGCATCAAAGGTATTCTTTGGGAAAATAGTTCAAAAATTTCAAAATATTCCCAATAGAAATTAAATAACTGTCCTGCAGAAAACAACTAAAATGGTAGATAAAATAGAAACTTAAATACTTTCTTAAAGGTAATAAAGAGTTGACAAGATACTAAGTAATTAATGGGCCAGAATCTAAGGGAAAGTTGGAATCCAGTGAAGTAAGCACAGTACTCAATGAAATTTTATTCTGAGAATATTTATCTATTTGGGCAATTTTAAACTTCAATTTTGATGGCTTTACTAACTGAGACAGACAAAAATGAAAATCTAAGACTGTCTTCAAGTTAAGAGAAACCAACAGGCTGGTGCCCTGAAGGTTTGATGTTAGGATAAAGGAAAACCAGGACTAATCCTAATACTGTGTTTATTATAAGTTCCCAAAAAAGCTTGAGTCTCAGTTGGAAGAAAAATGTCCCAAAGAGGTTACATCTTCAAATAAGCCTAACAAGAATTTTCATCTTTAAGTGCACTATCACATACATTAGTGGTTCAAAACATTTAAAAGAACACTAAATGTATCTGGGCTGGATACTCTCCTACACACCATGCAGAAACAAACACTAATTCTTTCTTTCAGAAAGAGTCACCTTCCCAGGTTTCTGAGAATTCCCATAAATAATTTTCTCAAGGAAAATAAGCATTATTACTTAACTGATTAAGTAAAATTAAGTACACAAGAAAATGAAGTACTAACAGAAGAACAAGCAGAAACAAAACTGTGAAAGTGAAAGATATAAAGCATTTACTCTAAATAAAGAAAAAAAAAACCAAATAGAAATAATCTTCAGAGAATAGACACTGTAAAAAAGTATCCTTAACAGTTTTACAAGAGTACCAAATAAAATGGCTAGATATAAAAAATTCAATAACTGGAATAAACAAACAACTTGACAGATTCAACAGCAGATTAGACCCAGCTGAAGAGAGAATCAGTGGATTGGAAGATAGGCCAGGAAAACTGTAATAAACTAGAAAATTAGTTGAAAATGATAGTTTCCTCAGAGGCCATTATAATAAGACCAATGTGCCTAATGGGACAGGAAGGATCTCAGAAAGAGCAGAGGGGATTTGGGAGGACATACACAGCTGAAACAGCTAATTTTAGCCATGTGGCTTTTCAAACTCCCTTTGAGTTATACAGGGCTTAGGCAAGTAGTAAGATAAATAGCATAGAGGACAGTTTTATATCCCCAGAATTAAAAATCACTGCACATGGTAAGATAGAATAATCCAATATATTTAACGACAGATCACCATGGACCATTGGAATGAAAAAGACAAAGTGTGACATCAAATGTATTCAAGTGAAAATTCAGGTATGATGGGTCTTAGAAGCAGAGAAGCACAAATCTGGAGACTAAAGGAGACATTATCACCAAATTTTCAAGCAATGAGATCAGAATGGATGGTGAAAACAGGAATCTCTAAGTGAACATTTTCTTCACCATGATTGGCCAGTTGAACAAAATTTACCTTGCATTATCATAAAAGTACTACAGTCCTCTGGTCTTAAAGGACATTTTAGATGAGCTTATGCTATTTGGAAATAAAGAATTATCTACATTAATTCAGAAGCCTTTGGTAGGATGTGCATTATTTTTATATAACTGAACTTAGTTTAATTTTTTTAGCACCAGTCTGCTAAAAAATCTCAGTTAATTGTTTTCAGTTGCAGCTATGTTCCAGAAGGCTTGTATAGTGCCAAGATATGCCAGAAGGGGGACCCACTTGACCTTCAGTTCATCTTTCTATGCAGGCATCTTCTGAGTCATCTGCTGTCATGCTTTGCTCTTGTACACCTGGTCCATTTATATCTAATGGTTATGCTTCATCAGTCTCATTCTTGGAAGTCCTGGAATTCTTTTGTTGTTTCTATGCTACTCTAAGATATAGGAATTTCCTGAAGCTTTCAAAGTGCAATTTGATAAGATTAACTGTGCTCCATCCAGGGTGTTGTCGTTTCCTTGGCATTTTGCATCAGAGACAAAATTTCTCCCTTAGTGTTCCTCTTACATCTATACTCTTAATATATCTCCTATGTCTCTTCATTTATCCCAGCTCAAGGAAAAGCTACTTTGTCTCATGATTTCTCCCAAATGTTTTGTCCATAACTGAAATCCTTTCCATTCTGCTGAGGGTACAGGCTTTTGAATGACAAAGCCTAGGAGAACAGAATGACAGACTTCTAGCTTTCCATCTTGCTACCCCCCTTCCCTGACATAGAATGCGGAAAGGTTTAGACTTTTTAAATAAAGGGAAGAGCTATTGGGGAAAGTATTGGGGGAAAAGACTACATTATTTTATATTTAAAAAATTATCCTATTGCTTATGTTTGAAAGCAGTACTGCCCTAGATCTAGCCAAAAATAATCCTGCCTTAGGCTCTATGATTTAGAGGGCTTCACTCTGGCCTTGTTCTCATTGTGCCCTGTGTGCTACCATCACCATAGAAGGCATTAGCTGAGCCTAGAATACCTGCCAAACTAGAGGCCACAACCCCTTTTTGGCCAATCTTGGTATTTCAGAATTCCTGACCCAAATACCCTCAAGCCCAATTGTAGGGCCAGCACAGGCCTCTTCCCTGTGTCCATCCCTCTGAGTGTGGACAAAATTGAGATTATGTTCACTTATAGGTCTGAGACATGGAGAAGGGGCAGTTCAAAGTTTACCATTTTAAAACTGTTATAATTCTGATTTCACAGGTATCTTTATAGGAATCAATTTACCTTCTCTTCTGTGTAGGTTACTTACAGATATAATGGGGCCTATCTTGATGTGTTTGGTGTTAGGATATAGTTCTTAGCTTGCCCCATATCACCTGAGATCATTCTTTCTCCACCTAAGAAATTGTCTCTCTGCCCAAGGAGGCTTTCTGGCCACGGGAGCACGTTTGGCCAATGGGTAAGCTGAGTGGAAGTGCTAGAGAGATAATGCCCCACAAGAGAACCTCAACCAATGAGAGATGGGCATTTGTGGGTAAATATCTCAGATTATTCATGCCTAGTGGGGCAATTCCAAGCAATGCCCATAGGGAGTGATCCCAGTTGCTCAAGTGGTATCAGTGTTATCAAAAAAAACAGCTTGGCTTTTCTCATACCCTTGTCTTACTTTCAAAAAATAGAAGATAAAGAAAGAAAGAAAGAAAGAAAGAAAGAAAGAAAGAAAGAAAGAAAAGAAAGAAAAGAAAAGAAAGAAGGAAAATAGAATTAATCAAGTGGGAATTGAGAGATATTTTAGGGGCAGATATTTTATCTGTGGCAATCATATACTAGGGGAGAAAAAATAGGAAAAGTATTTTTAAGACACTTTGTACTATCCTGCAAATCAAAAACCACTTTGTCATTTTAAATAGAGATTTTTTTTTTTAAAGATTTTATTTATTTGACAGAGAGAAACACAGCCAGAGAGGGAACACAAGCAGGGGGAGTGAGAGAGGGAGAAGCAGGCTTCCTGCTGAGCAGGAAGCCCGATATGGGACTCGATCCCGGGTCTCCGGGATCATGACCTGAGCCGAAGGCAGTGGCCCAACCAACTGAGCCACCCAGGCGTCCCTTAAATAGAGATTTTAGCAAAGTTTGTCTCCCAGATAAACTAATTGGACTGGTACATTTCCTCTCAGTGACATATGGGCCATGTCCTAGCTTCAAAAAGTTGGGGGTTGCTCCTTGAGGCAGATAAGGGGAGAAACACTTAGGGAGACTACTCTTAGAGGATATAAAGGTGTTGTGTACCTTTTGGTGTTGAAGACCCTCTGTCCAGGTTAGGTGTGTGTGCACTATCACGATATAAGGAAAATAGACCTTTCTTCTTAACTGTGTTGAGGTAGAGACATGAAATATGAGTCATTTTGAAGGAGTAGCCTTAAGGACATATTCCATCTGGGTGTGGTTATGACTGAGAAACCTGAACTTCTAAACTGATTGAGCCTGTGGTAGAACCAGTGCTTAGAACATAGTAGGTATTTATTAAACATGTGTTGACTGGATATATTACTGGAAAATTGTTGACAAGAGAATAATTATAGCCTCTACCAGTAAAAGAATAATTCTGGATTGCCTGCTTAGCTTGTGAGCCATCTGGGGGTGAATTGGGCAATACTAGAGCATTTAGGAAGGTAAAATCATTTACTTTGGAAAAGTTAAAGAATTTAAAGAAAATAAAATACATCCAGAAATGAAGATGAAGGAGAGAGAAGACAAGATTCTGTACAGATTGGGATTTGAGGGAGACTGGGGTGGTGGAGTAGTGTCCTTATCCATGACAACCATATACAGAGAGAAAAAGAGAGGGGAAACATCAGTCTTAGTAGACTTTGTAATATGTTATGAATCAAATCCTATTTTGGTACATTTTATACAGATTTCAGTACAAATTTATCTCTTATTTTCAACCTACTTTTTTGGTCTTGAACTGGTGTTAATGTATCCTAGAGATCCGGCTTTCTATTGGTTTTAAACAAATGAATGTATAGCCTTAGGTTCTCATGAAAGAGATATTTCTTTGGAATTCAGAAAGAGAAATTAGGATATTTTATTGATTGTAAGATTTACTTTTAGCCTGTCTGAAATTAGGATGTACCTTTATGTTTGATGAGGAGTCATAGTTTAATTGGCAAGATTTTTTCCCTTTGTTACTGATACATTCCTTTTTGGCACCTTAACCTTTTTGACAGCTTAAGTTCAATAACATGTTCTGAAATTCACTTCAACTTTTAAAGGCTATGTGATGAATATTTCCATGGCAATATTCAAAATTTCACTTGTCTTTAATAAGTTTCCTTCCATTGAAAAAACACTGGATTCCAGTGAATTAAGCCCACATTATGAGATTTATTTTGCACCCTGTTTTTAGGAGGAAGAGAGAAATCTGGGAAAATAAACAAATACTTGACATTTAGTAAAAATAAGCAAATGACTTTTTAGACCAGTACCATTTTCTAAACAATCTCCAAATATTCAGTGGTCTAGGGGAAAATGATAATTGTAAGAGACTTTGTAAGATAGAGATTTGGGGTAGAGGGCCACAAAGGAGGACTAAAGGACAAAAATCAAGAAAGGAGGCACAGATTTTAAAATATTTACCCAATGTAAAAATGAGCAAAGGATTGAAATAGACATTTCTCCAGAGAAGATATACATGTGGTCAACATACACAACATCATTAATTAGGGAAATGCAAATCATAACCACAATGACATACTACTTCCGACTCACACATACACAAAAAAGCAAAAACCAACAAGTGTTGGCAAGAATGTGGAGAAGTGGGAACATTCAGACATTATTGGAAATATAAAATGGTGCAGCCACTTTGGAAAACCATTTGGTAGTTTCTCAAAAAGATAATGTGAAGTTTCCACATGAACCAGCAGTTCTATCCCTAGTATGTACTTAAGAGAACTGAAAATTTATTTCCTAGCAAAAATTTGTGCACAAGTATTTATAACAGTATTACTCATAATCATCAAAAAGTGGAGACAACCCAAATGTTCATCAAGTGATGAATGAATAAAATGTGTACACAATGGCATATTATTCAACCATTAGAAGGAGTGAAGTACTGATATTTGCTATAACATAGATGGACCTTGAAAATTTTATGTGAAGTGGAGGAAGCCAGACCCATAAGCCACATATTGTATAAATCTAATCATATAAAATGTCCTAAATAGACAAATCTACAGAGACATAAAGTAGAGTAATGGTTGCCAGGGGCAAGGAGGAGGACGTGGGGCACTGGGGATGGAATGGGGAGTGCCTGCTAATGAATATGGGGTTCATTTTTGGGAAGAGGAAAATGTTCTGGAATTAGAGAGTAGTGCTTGATGAGTAAATTTTGGCTGTATCAAAAATTACTGAAATGTGTACTTTAAAAGGATGAACTTTATGGTATGTGAATTATCATTCAATAAAAATGTTATTAAAAGTATATATGCATAATGTTCAAAGTAATAACAACTGGATTGTGCGTGGATTCCAGGGGGGAAAAACGGCTCCTGAGTTCTCTCTTGTGGGCAAAATGGGCTCTTGTTACCCATGGAATGCAAGGTGAGCCTCATCTTCTCTACCTGTGTCCCAGAACCTACTATTTGGTGATTGACGTACTTCAAGCACTCACTTGCTGTTTTATGTTTTGGGGTTGGTGCCATACATCAAAGGTCAAGAGTGTGGGTCCTGTGTGGTCTCACTTACTATTACAGGGTTGCATACACATGAAGTCCTAAAACAAGACGGTGGTTTTGAGTGAATGGCACTTATTATGTTTATATCAATTGTTTATTTTTCTCTCCCTTAGAGCTAATACCTAGATGAACAAGTAATAGCATTAATAGGTAGATGAGCAGACAAATGTATTCAACATAAAAATGCAATATTTATTGAATGATTACATCATGGTTGATGAGGGGTTCATTGGTGACTGAGACATGATACCTGGCATCATAAGTGTCAGTGGAGAATGTATCTAAGAAGGAGGGCCATTATATTATACTTGGCATGTATTCTATATGTGGAACAAAGTACAGATGTTTGGTGGATTGATTGCATTAGTGGACACCATTCATACCACCCTGTGTCCATATCGTTTTCCCTATAACATTGTAGTGTCTCCCTACTCTTTATCAGGACTGGTCTTATGACTTACTTTCATCAATAGAATGTGCTAGAAGTAACGGTATACCAGTTCTGAGTTTAGACTTCATGAGACTTGAACACTCATTCTTATTCTCCAGATCCTAGCCCCTGATATGTGAAAAGGTCATTGCTGGCCTGCTGGAGGATAGGAAATCATATTAGGGCAGAGCCATGTCAGCCCAGCCATTCCAGCCACAGTCCCAGACATGTGAAAGAGCCCAGGTCAGATCAGCCTCCAGCCAAGTCACAATTGAATGCAGATGCACACATGAGCCCAGCTGAGATCATGTCAGCCCAGCCTGGATCTGCAGAAACATATACTTTCCCCCAGACTCACAAAGAATAGGAAATGATTGTTTAAGACACGAAGTTTTGGTGATATTTGTTATGCAGCAATAGATAATTGATATAGGGTGCTATGAGAGCAGAGATAATGAGGCCTGACAAAATCTTGGGTGAATGAAGGCTTCTTAGAGGAAGTAACACTCACACTGTAAGTCTGAAGATAAATAGGAGTTAGCCAGGGACAAGAGAGAATCTGAGTGTGTGTGTGTGTGTGTGTGTGTACGTCTGTTTCAAAGAGGGATTCAAGGGAAAGAGAAACAAAAAGAAAGGGTCTATATAGTTATAAGAATAATATTCAGATGTTAAGGAAGCAAGATGGCCCAGAAGGCTGGAATGTGGTGTGGGAAGGGAGTATTAAGAGACAGTTAGAGGAGCGTCTGGGTGGCTCATTCACTTAAGTGTCGGACTCTTGGTTTCAGCTCAGGTTATGATCGCAGGGTTGTGAGACTGAGCCCCACATGGGGCTCTGCACTGGGCAAGGAGCCTCCTTAAGATTCTTTTTCCATCTCCCGGCCCCAACCCCCCTCATGTTTCTCTCTTAAAAAAAGAGAGAGAAAAAGAGATAAAGTTAGAGAGTCAAGTGGGAACCAAATCATGTAAGATCTCAAACATTTATTAAGGAGTTTAGACCTTAGCATGAGAACAGCTGCATCAATAAAGGCGTTTAGTCCCATTTTTGCTTTTGTATGATCAATCTAGCTATAGTATAGTATACTTGTATACTAGTAGGGTACAGTCTAGTATAGTACAGTCTAGCTAGTCTAGTCTAGTCTAGTTACATGGTTTGGGACTAGTAACATGGAGAACACTTAGGAATAAGTCATTACTTGGCAGGAGGGTGGGGTGGTAGCCTGAATTTTGGGACTAGAAGAAAGAACAGAAAGTGCATGTATCTGAGGGCTGTCAGAGGATCAGAATTGACCCAGCCCATGCTTCACTGGAAGGGGAATGAGAGAGCTGTCAAAGATAATGCCGATATTTTGGTTTGGGTGACTGAATGGATACTGATTTTGTTCACAGATATAGAACAAGAGGAGGTGAAGCAGGTATGGGTGTAATCGCACATTCAGTTGAGGCACACTGTCTGAGGCAGATCAGATTTCCAATGACGGCCACACCTGCGTGTGTGTTCTGCTCCTCTTGCCCTTGGGTGTGACCCACTGCCACAGTGAGATGGGGCCCATGTTTGCTCCTTCCTCTTGCCTCTGGGAAGGAGCTTGTGAAAGCACCAACGATTGGGGTCCTGGTTAAGTGACAGTATGTAACTTTGAGGCTTGGTCATAAAAATTTAGAGACAACTCCTCCCTGGCTTTCTCTCAGGAGGCTCACCTTTGGAATCCAGCCATCATCTAGTGGGAAAGCCCAGGCCAGGAGGGGAGGACATATGTGGGTGTTTCAGCCCAGATGTCCAGCCAGTCTCTCAGCTGACATATCATCAATGACCAGACATGTGAATAAATTTGTCTTCAGAAGCTTCCAGCTCCCAGCCTTGTAATCTTCCAGTCGAGGTACTGGATACTGTAGAGTAGAGACACATCATCTCTGCTCTGCCCTGTTTGAATTCTTGTCCTGAAAAATGGTGAGAGATAAGAGATAATTCTTATCGTTTTAAGCCACTGGGTTTTGGACTTACGTGTAATATAGCAGCAGGTTACAGGTATATTGTATACAGTGTGTCTATGGGACATTCTCGTAACTCACACATATGTTCCTTTAAAAAAAAATTAACGTTGCGGGTGGCCTGGGAGGCTCTGTGGGTTAAGAGTCCAGCTCTTCATTTCAGCTCAGGTCATGATCTCAGAATCATGAGATTGAGCCCTGTGCTGGGCAAGTAGCCTGCTGAGGATTCTCTCTCTTGTCCGCCCCTCCCTCCTAAAAATAATCAATGCTGCAAACTCTTTTTATGTTTCATGAGAAAAACTTACATCAAGTACTCTGTCAGTTCATCTCCACTATTTGTTAGCAAACCTTTGACTGCTTTTGCTTTCCTTTAGTTTTGGTGAAGGAAGGGAGGGAGGGTTTCTAAAACGGCAGTAATGGGCAGGTGCACCATCATTCCTGGATGGAATGGTGGAGTGATAGAGTAATGACAGCTGTGCCCTCTGTCACATGAATTGCAGCATCCCAAGCTCTGGTACCGGCACAGATGGGCTGCATCAGGGTGGGCCTTGTGTCCCTAATGACCAGTGTGAACCACAATCCCACCATCCCATCTGTCAAAAAAGAAAGAAAGAAAGAAAGTGAGAAAGAAAGAAAGAAAGAAAGAAAGAAAGAAAGAAAGAAAGAAAGGAAGAAAGAAAGAAAGAAACAGAAAAGAAAGAAAAAAAGTTGGCCCTGACACCAAGAAATGATACACCTATATTGTGTTAAGAAATTTTTATTGTTTCTTTTGGAATTGTGATGAAAGCACATAAAATTACAAGTGGAAGAAACATCATGCCACAAAATTGCATAGAATTATTACAAAAATGTGAATTATGCATTTTAAATAATTTGAGATAGAAGAACCAAAATATGTACACTTTAAGAGTTTCAAATACTTTGTCCTATCTTTTATTTTTCTTCTGAAAAGGCAAAAGTCACAATGTCCAATCCGTCACAAACTATATTTATACAGTGCACACACGCAACATTAAATTCAAAGTAACACAAGCAATGACCCTTTCTTTTGGAATGATTGAATGACTGCTTATCTAATATAGGAGCATTAATGAATGAATGTACAGTGATGTGGAAATGTTCAAATGAAATGTTGAAAACCAAAAACACACAGCATGTCATCAGAATTTTGAAAATTTGTTTTCACGGCCCAAACCATGTTATTCTCAGTAGTACAAGGGTATCAGAGGGGTACGGTCAAATTTACTACACAGCTCTAACGCTCTATTACAGGAAAAACCACAGTACAGAATTTTACACATTCAACACAGAACAAGGCAAATACATAAAGGCACAAAACTGCACATCATATAGACCCTTTTTCTTTATCTTACTCTATTTCAAGTAATATTAATATTGTTAAATGATAGTATCGCTGTAGTAGTTTCAACGAGGCAAGATGGACAGTGTTACACACCACCCCACAACTGCAAAAAGTGTCATTGTACAGATATAAAAATGTGATTACAGTAAATGGCCAAATACAAATGTATTGCAAAATGACTAGAGTCACTAAGAGAATGCAATCCCACTACCAAAACAGTTTTGTGTAAGTCAAGGTCTTTCCATTTCTGTCTATCTCTGGACTAAAATGTGAGACAGTGTTCTGTAATAATCATCATTGCATTTGGTTATGAATGCTATTATTAATTCATTCTTCTGCAATATTAGACAGTCTGTAATTTTATTTGTAAAAATGCAGCATTCAATTGTGTCCATTCTTGCTTCCTTACGATTAACGCCTTTCTTTCAAAGTGCAAAAGTAGAATGATTTACAAAAGATTTATCTTTCAGTGGAAGATAAGTTTTTTTAAGTGTCTAATTAATACCCCAAATCCTTCAGATCAAAATATAATCATCTCCAAAGAGGATGGGATTATTTCCCCTTGTGTCTTGCCAGATGTGTTGTTTTTTTTAAATCACTCTTGCCTAATGTTTGAACTAAGTCTTCGTTTTGATTAAAACTTAACTGTGATCCCTAGTTATTGCTCAAAGTTAAACAAAATAATTTGCATAAAAATATTAAATTCTTGAAACAAAATTTTTCAGGACACAACTGGTTTTTGCATTTTAAAATGTTTTGCTAAGCTACAATCAGACAGGTTTATTTTAAAGGAAAATAAAGCTGATCTTTCTTCAGCGCTTTAACTTCAATGTTCCTTGTATTACTCTCTAAATTATATTTTCCTCTATATAATTATTCTCTCTTAAATTCTTTCAATAATATTTTTGATCAGTTTTCCCATGATATAATTTGTTTTTCTTATGCCACCCAATATAGAAACTTAAAAAAAGACATAGTTAAGTGAATTAAATGTACATAGTAAATATATAATGAAAGATTTTTGTTAGAATAAACTTGAAATCTGTCAGACTTAAAAATTATGAAAGATACTAATAAATTTCCATATTGCTGTCCTATACATTTTTATATATTCTATTAAAACAAGCTTAAAATCTGATACTTAAAATCCAGTTTTTCATCCTGCAAAATATATATCAAATTCATATTCTAAGCTCTAAATCTACCTCAACTTGCATCAACAGTTCATTCAACTGTTTTCTTAGAATTTCAACATAATTTAACAGTCACATAATATAGATAGACGTTTGACCATTTTCTTCTCTGGGTATTTATCCCTGAATTTGGGTTTAAGTCTTGTGGAAGAGACTTGGGTCATTGCCAATTAAAAAAACACACATCTATACTTGTATGTGTGCACGCTTATATGTATGTGTGTGTGTGTACTTACATGTCTGTGTGTGTACATATATACATGGAAATTCTATATATCATTTATATGTGGGTCTGTGTATTCTCTAGATAAATATTCAATCTTTGTAGTAAAAATAAATGAACCATAAAAAATGTGAGACAGCAAAATAACCATTGGAACCTGTTCACTCTGATTGAATCTCTGCTCAACATCTATCAGTTTAACTATTTTTATTCAACCAGACAGACTCTTTGTAGTTATGTAATAATTTCAGGCCAATAAACAATGAATACCCAGACTTCGAGTGCAAATAGTCACTTCAGAAAGCACAATGCCTGGAAGTGTGTGGCCAATTTCCTCAAGCAACCAAATGTATGTGCCATATTGCTAAATCTTGGGATAGCTTCACTGGGCAAGGATATAATCAAGTGACTTCTTTTTCAAGAAAGAAAACCAACGTATTCGAATCACTATGGTATCGAATAAAGCCATGTCAGCAAAAAATACATTGATGCCTCTATGATAAATAAATTAGCAAACTGCAAGCCTCCAGTGCTTGCAAAGCAAAGGATAAAACAATTTAATATGCATGTTAACTTGAAGATATGGTAGTTGAGGGGCAGTTAGGAAAACGAATGCTCAAAGTTGACCGTTCAATAGTGCTAAATAATGCTATGCATTTCTCAAACTATTTCTATTACTTTGAAATACTTTACACCAGAGCTTCAAATAAAAACATGAGCTTGATTTTCTTCAAAAACGACACAGTCCTTCATTAAAGGTCCCATGGAACCTGGAAGTTGCCTGCTTTTAATGTATTATTGGAAAGAAAACAAAAATCCCACATACATGCACCCTCTGCAAGCAGACCTGCAGTAGTGTCCACATAACGCATGGAGCCTGGGCATGAGGACGTTTACATGGATCCTTCTAGAACTCTCCCTTTGGTGTGGACTTTAGGCTAAGGGATGCTTCTCAGGAAGATGCTCCTGGGCAGTGATTTTTATAGTAAGAGAGAGACCGATGAAGTGGCCATGCACGCTTTGAAGGCCTGGCAGGAACAATCACAGAGGAGTATCAAACTCTTTTCCTGGGTTGTCTCCTTCTAGCTCCTCACTGGAGGGAGGCCTGTGGTTCATTTTACCAGGCTCTGAGGCCAGGGAGGGAGGGACAGAACTGTGATTGCTGTCTTCACCGATCTTCCCCTTCATGGCTTCCTGCACAAACTCCAAGATCTCCAGGGGCAGCCTTCTGAATTTGTCTTGGTACTCTTGCTCCAGGCCTGTCTGCAGCTGGGAGACATCAACAGAGGAGGATGGTTTTAGATCATTTCGTTTTCTAGAACCACCCATATGGAAACTCTTTGAACGAGATGTACAAAGATGGGGGAGGAATGAATTAATGTAAATAGCATCCACTGGTTTCCTCTGGAGAAGATGGAAAACAGCGTAGTTGGACACATCACCTGTCCATGGCTGAAAGTTAAGTTCAAGTTATGTGTGGTGTAATAGGACTAAAGACCTGCAATAGTGTAAACACACACACACATACACACACACACACACATATGCTATGCATGCACACACACACACACAAACACACACACAGAGGCAAATCCTTTGAAAAATTTTACAAAAGTAATATGCAGTGATTCAAAGTTCTTAAATGAAGGAACTAGAAGCTACTGATAGCTGGGAGTACCCAGGTCAGCAGTGCATCAGGCTGGTGAGAGGGAAGAGGTGGCTGGAGAGGACAGGGGAACTATGAGTGGGCTTCATAAAGCACCAGCGAGCTCCTTCTAGAGAGGACCTCAATGCAATTTTTTAAAAGATTTATTTATTTATTATTTTAGAGGAAGAGAGAGGGTGAGGTAGGGGGCAAACGGAGAGAATTTCCAGCAGACTCCCTGCTGAGTGCAGAGCTTATCTCGGGGCTCTATCTCACCACCCTGACATCATGTCTAGAGCAAGAGTCAGACATTGAACTGACTGTGCCACCCAGGTGCTCCTCTACACATTTTTATGAACTGAAAATATTCCTGTAACCAACTTTAACTTCTCTTTTGGCTTCTTTTATCACCTTGGTTCTTTTTCTTTTCATTCTAATTTTATTTGCCTTGTGTATTGCTTTAGCTACCTGATAAACTGTCTTTTAATTTATCTGTTTAATGCTCTGGAGAATGCCCAGACGTTTAAGTCACAGGACCATTTCTTCAGACTTAAATGGAAGCCATAATCATAAAACCAGTGAAGCCTGGGCATCTTCTGTAGCTGAGGTGAGGGGCCCCCCGACGGTGGGTGCTGCCTGCTGGAAAGCTCTGCTGGGACCAGCACCATTGACATCGAATTTTATTTTATTTTTATTTTATTTTTTAAAAGATTTTATTTATTTATTTGACAGAGAGAGAGAGATCACAAATAGGCCGAGAGGCAGGCAGAGAAAGAGTGGAAAGCAGGCTCCTTACTGAGCAGAGAGCCCGATGTGGGACTTGATCCCAGGATCCTGAGATCATGACCTGAACCGAAGGCAGAGGCTTTAATCCTCTGAGCCACCCAGGCGCCCCTATTCTATTTTTTAATAAAGACTTTATTTACTCATTTGAGAGAGAAAGAAAGAGCACAGAGGGAGAGGGAGAAGCAGAGTCCCTGCTGAGCAGGGAGCCCGATGCCTCACTCAATCCCAGGACCCTGGGATCATAATGTGAACTGAAAGCAGACAGACGCACAAGCGTCTGAGCCCACCAGGCACCCTGAAACCTAGAATTTTAAATGAAATTCTCTTTCCTTATTGAATGATAAATAGGGAGTCTAGTCTTCGACACAGCATGTGACACTAAGGCTTTTTCTTTCCATTCTTAATAGCCTCGAGGCAGCTTTTCTTGAGACATGTCCTTAAAACCTTTGTGGCATTTGTGTGTGTGTATGTTTCTCAAACTCTTTAGGTGCACACAAGTCACCTGGGATCTTGACTTTGCTTCTGATTCAGGAGACCTGGGTGGGGTCCAAGATCCTGCGTGTCTCAGTGGCTCCCAGGTGATGCTGATAAGGCCGATCCGCTTTGGACACTCTGCTTAACTTCCTGTCCTGGTTCAAATCTGAGCTCCCCATTCTGCTTTTTGTCTTGATCTTGGCTATCTGTCCTCTATCTGAGGCTTCCTACAGTCTCTGGTGCTTGCCCGGAGCCCTGGGCCCTCCAGAGTTAAGACAGTGCTCAGAGCATCTGTTCCTTGGAGCTGTGACCTCTTTCCTTACTCACATTCTGGACAGTGCCAGCAGCATGAGGAAAACATCCTCTTTGGTTCAACTCCTTTGCTCTTGCTTTTATGCTGGAGAAATTCTACCAGGACTTAGTTATATAATATAGGTCCATAATCCCTTATCTGCAATTCTAAAACCCCCAAAGTTCTGAAATCCAGAACTTTTTTGTAAATTTGGGGCAAATACATAGACATTAATCGATATAAGGTTATTTATAATCCTTATATATTTCACTGAATGTGAATATCCATGCATGGTACTGTAGACATATTAATTTGTATGACTATGAGGATGACCAACCCCCCCCAAGTATTATGCTCACAGTATATGCAATATATGACTCTTTCTAAAATCAGAAAAATTGTGAATTCCAAAAGACAAGAATCCCAAGAGTGTCAGATAAGGGATTGTGGCTCTATTTGAACAACCTCCCCTCCCAGCCCCACATCAAAGAGTGCCTGATAGGGGTGTCTGGGTGGCTCAGTCAGTTAGGCATCTGCCTTCAGCTCAGGTCATGGTCCCAGAGTCCTGGGATTGAGCCCCACATTGGGCTCCCTGCTCAGTAGAGACTCTGCTGCTCTCTCTGCCCTTCACCCTACCCTCGTGCTTTCTCTCACTCTCTCTCTCTCAAATAAATAAATAAAATCTTAAAAAAAATGTGCCTGATAAAAATTGACTTTCCCTAAGTATTGAAAGTCAACTGTTCTTCCCAGATATAAAAATGTAAGGTATTAATGACTATGTTGTGCCAGCCTATGAATTCTTTTTTTTAAATTAACATATAATGTATTATTTGCTTCAGGGTACAGGTCTGTGAATCACCAGTCTTACACAATTCATAGCACCACTATAGCATAAGCCCTCTCCAAAGTCCATAACCCAGCCACCCTGTCCTTCCCATCCTCCTCCCCTCCAGGAACCCTCAGTTTGTTTCCTGAGATTAAGAGTCTCTTATGTTTTGTCCCCCTCCCCAGTCCCATCTTGTTCCATTTTTCCCTCCCTTCTCCCCACTATCCCACGCTCTGCCTCTCAAATTTCCTCATATCAGAGAGATCATATGATAAGTATCTTTCTCTGATTGACTTATTTCATTTTTTTTTTTTTTTTGGTGCCAGCATAAGAATTCTAATAAGCCAAGAAGGAAGCAGGCTGAGAAGGGCACTCCTGGGGCTCTGAGATTGACATTGCTACAGTGAAGCAAAGGCACCTGCACACACAGCTGCTCGCTCCCTGTTGGGGACAGGTGAGCCATCGGAGCGTCACAGACAAGAAGACGATGGCCAACTCTTTCCCAGGTATCTCAACCATTTAAAAGGGTGTGGGGCTTTTACAGCAGTGACATCTTAGCCTGGTGTTTCATAGTTCTCATTAACTACCATCCGGGTCATTCATTTGTCTCCATTTTATTTTATTTTATTTTATTTTATTTTATTTTTTTAAAGATTTTACTTATTTATTTGACAGAGAGAAACACAGCCAGAGAGGGAACACTAGCAGGGGGAGGGAGAGAGGGAGAAGCAGGCCTCCCGCCGAGCAGGGAGCCCGATGCGGGGCTCGATCCTGTGTCTCCGGGATCATGACCTGAGCCGAAGGCAGTCGCTTAACCAACTGAGCCACCCAGGCGCCCCCATTTGTCTCCATTTTAATTCAGTAATGCATACTGTTCAAGTTTTGTTTCCAGGGAATATGAGGAAAGGAAGAATAAGCAAGGGGTCTGGTGTTGCAGAAACGGTAGATTTCCATTTTCCTTTAGGTTAGTATGGGGGACCTTCAGCGTTAGATACATTGTATGTGATCCAGTGGTCCATTTCTCTTAGGTCAGTGGTAGGCAAGACCCCAGAGTGTTTGATAGTGTTGTTTCTTTTCTAAATTTATATATAAAAAATAATGTGAAATGTGAGGCAATGTCAAATATTTAGACAAACATTTTTGAATAACTTTCAATAATCTGTTTTTTAAAATAATCTAATTTTGATAATTATGATTCTGCACCCCATTCTAATGTGTGAGATCCCCCCCCCCATACCACAAAGCAATTCCCTAGGACATCAGCTGGATGTCCCATAATTTAGCTCAATTCTGATATTATCTACCTGGAGACAGCATCAGATCCTACAAGGTGAGAGCACAGTCCTATAAGGCTGTCCCCAGCCTCCATCTCATGTCTGATGCCATTTGCAAGTCCAGATTGTAATCTGTGATTCTGGCTAACTGGATGCAGATTGGCGGTTCCAATGATGCCCCCACTGGGTTTGATTGATTTGCTAGAGTGGCTCACAGAACTCATTTGACTGACTAGATTACTGGTTTATTATCAAAGGGTGTAACTCAGGAACAGTGAGGCGGAAGAGATGCACGGAGCAAAGTATGGGGAAAAAAGAGTGTGGAGCTACCATGTTCTCTGAGCACGCACTCTCCCTGCATCTCCCTCCACATGTTCACCAACTTGGAAGGTCTTCAAACTCCATCCTTTTGGATTTTCATGGAGGCTTCATTACATAGGCATGGTTCATTACATCATTAGTTCTTGGATAATGATTCAGCCTCCTGCTCTTCTCTCCCTGGAGGTTAGGGTTGGGACTATAAGGTCCAGCCATCCAATCTCAAGGTTGGTTCCCCTGGCAATCAACTCCCATCTTTAGGTTACATACGGGCTTTTGAACGTTGTCTCTTTAACATGACATAAGACATCTTTGCTGCTCATCACTTAGGAAATTTCAAGGGTCTTAGGAACTCTGTGCCAGGAACTAAGATGAAGACTAAATATTTATTTCTTATACAATATCACAGTAATAATAATTAAATAATTATTTAAAATACCACAGAAATAATATTTAAATATCACAGCAATATATCACAGTAATATTACAGTAATAGTAAATAATTATTTAAAATAATTTTTAATTATTGGCCCATTTGTGGCTAAATAAGTTTTTTTTTTTTTTAAAGATTTTATTTATTTGACAGAGAGAAACACAGCCAGAGAGGGAACACAAGCAGGGGGAGTGAGAGAGGGAGAAGCAGGCTTCCTGCCGAGCAGGGAGCCCGATGTGGGACTCGATCCCGGGGCCTCCAGGATCGTGACCTGAGCCGAAGGCAGTTGCTTAACCAACTGAGCCACCCAGGCGCCCCCTAAATAACAGTTTTAGTGGACTTTTTTTTTATCATGGGTTAGTGGTAGATTATATTGTATTCTAAACTAATAAATTAAAATATTTTATTAACTAAATTAATTTTATTTAATTTATATTACATACCATATTCCACTTTTTTAAAGAAGTCATTCAGTTATTAATAAATTAATTACAAAATTACATTTATTATTAAATTTCAAGTTAGGTTTTCCTTTTATTTATTTTTGCTTCTTATAAATGGAATTCTTACTCATTGTAAGAAAATATGAAGGGCAAAGTCTGGCTCTGTTCCCCAAAAGTCCCATCCATCAGGAGTCTAGAATTTTTCCAGCCTAAGGGTCACAAACTCAAATGCTTGGGGAGTCCAAGCAAGTCTGAACATAAGTAGGACT
This sequence comes from Spilogale gracilis, assembly GCA_004023965.1. Lineage (NCBI taxonomy): Eukaryota > Metazoa > Chordata > Mammalia > Carnivora > Mephitidae > Spilogale > Spilogale gracilis. The sequence continues at coordinate 163,507 of PITA01000627.1, forward strand.
GGTGGGGAGGGCATACTCTGTGTAAAGGGATGGCAGAAACACAGCTCTAGCTAATGCTGCAAAGCTCTTGTTTTTCAAGAGAAGTCAGAAATTTAAATTTTCATGGAGGGCCTAACTTTTTACTGTTGGCAGTCAGTTTGAACCACATGAGTTCTACTGGGCTTGTGGAGGGTCTCTAACTTCTGTCTTAGCAGATTTAAATCTGGCTTAGACCAGAAAACTCTAGAGACTGTGGACTTTGGATTTGGATCCCTGCTCATTTTGCCTCCCTGCCATCCTGAGCTTCAGGTGATTCTCCACTGATTACCAGGACTTGTTCTTGATCACTGTTCTGCCGGGGTTCAGTGATATTCCATCTCATTACCACATTCTGGTTCACATCCTCATTGAATATTGAGTGTCTACTCTGTGTAACTCAAGCTGTAGGTCCTGGAGGAATGGTAGATTAATTGCACAAATGATAGCAATGTCTCATCCCTCCTGGTACTCATGGCCTTGGCAAAGTCTCCTATGAAAGAGCAGAGTGTATTTTTTATCTCCCTGAATTAGGGAGATCTTGGGATTTGCTTTGTCCCACAGAATGTGTCAGAGTGACAACATTCAGTTCTGAGCCTAGACCTCAAAAGGCTTCATGTGGTTTTGCTCTCACTGTTGGAAGTTCACTGAGCCATTATGTGAAGAGGCTTAGGCTAGCCTGCTGCAGGAAGAGACACATGACTCAGTTGTCCCCCTTTCCATCACTTAGATTGACTATCAGACATGAGGGTGAAGCTATTATAAACTAGCCCATCCTCAGCTGACCCATCAGCTAAACATAGGTTTGAATAAGGCTACTGAGATCAGACGGGCCTGACTCAGACCAGAATTGCCCAGCTAGTTCATAGACTCATGAGCTTAGGAAATGCTTATTGTGTTATGCCGCTCAGTTCTGTGGGTTTTTTTGTTAGGCAGCAGTATTGTGACAATAACTACGTGATATAGTAGGGGATTCAAAGAAGGTGTCATATATGGCCTGGTTCCATGAAGGACTCATAATCTAATTCAGCTGGCCCCATCTTTTCACTGATGTAATCTTAAAACACATTACTGAGGGACAATCATTATAGGACTGATAGATCTTCATGAAACGTCTGATTTCTGAAGAATATGCTTTGGAGGTTTTCTATAACATTAGTGAACGTGAGCTTGCTTAATCTTAAATTTGTAAGATCTATTCTTAGGAAATGGGCAAAAAAAAGGGAAGGATATGGTCAAATTAATTTTAAGGCAAATTGTTATATTACACTTAGATATTAATAAATAAGAATTAGAGTTTGTTTTATTATAGGCTGGTTCTCCAATTTGACTAGCCAGACTCAATTTCTAAATTTCTCAGTTAACTTGTTTTTCAAAACATGTTGCCTACTCATAGCTTCTATGAACTCTGGATAGCAATACAGTCAAGTTCAATGTTTTTAGTTCTGCCTGAGTATAATGTCCAAAATTTTTGCACTTGTGTGCTATTCCTGCCTCTGACAGTTTCTCAACTACCTTAAAAAAATAAGGTAGAGGGGCGCCTGGGTGGTTCAGTCTGTTGAGCATCTGCCTTCAGCTCAGGTCATAATCCCAGAGTCCTGGGATCAAACCTGCATCCGCTCCCTGCTCAGCAGGGAGTCCACTCCTCCCTACCCTTCTGCCCACCCCTCCCCCCTCTGCCCTACCTCACCTATGCTCTCTCTCTCTCAAATAAATAAAAATATTTTAAAAAAATAAGATAGAGATTTGATCTAATTATGCAAGGTGTTTAGATTCATAAATATAAGTGAAGACCAAAGATAAAGTAAAGTTACTTATGTAGGTTAGTTTATAAACAGGGGGGAATACTCAGTATGAAGTAAATATGGCATAAATATAAGAGGTTACTGAGTTAATAAAGAGATATAATCAATACCAACTTTCTAAGAAAACAAACTGAAACCAGTGTGTAATAAACTACTGTGGGATAACAAAGACAGAAGAACTGCTAAAACTTAAAAGAAAAAAAAAATTCTACTGAGAAGGCACAGATATTTAAGGAGAATTTTCACTTTGAGCTCAGGTCCAACTCAAGTCATTTTGCTCAATGAAGCATATTAAAGACCTTAATATAAAACACAAAGCAGGGTGCTTGGGTGTCTCAGTTGGTTACACCTCTGCTGGTTCAGGTAATGATCTCAGAGTTCTGGGATCGAACCCCACATCCGGCTCTCTGCTCATCAGGGAACCTGCTTCTCCCTTTCTCTCTCAAAAGAAAAAAACAAAACAAAACACAAAGCAAACAAATCTTAGGAAAAGATCTGGTGAAAATATAGTCACAGGGCATAGAGACCTTCTCAAGCAAGACAGAAACTGTAAGCTACAAAGAAAAAAATTTATTAGGTATGATGTTGGTCCTTAAACAGGACCTCCTGCACAGCCAAAAATCCAAGTCAAATTTTTGACTCACCAAAACTATTAATAACCTACTGTTGACTAGAAGCCTTGCCAAAAAAACATACACAGTGGGTTAACACATATTGTTAACATGCATTTTATGTTATATGCATTGTATATTATATTTCTACAATAAAGTAAGCTAGAGAAAAAAGTTTTAAAGAAAATCATAAGGAAGAGAAAATACATTTATAGTACCATATTGTATAAAAAAAAAATCCATGTACAAGTGGACCTTTTCAAACCTATGTTGTTCAAGGGTCACTATATTTATCTAAATGAAAATAATCTTTTTTGGGAGGTGAAAAAATGGACAAACCTCATGCAATTCATAGGAGAAGTGAAAGTATCCAATATATATTTGAGGAAACCCTCACTCTCATTGACAGTAAGGGACATTCAATAGCACATTTTTTTAAGGAACATATCGGTAGGGAAAAAAAAGTTTGTTCAAAGGAGCAGTAACATCTGGAGAGAAGTGGATATTTTCAAGCATGGGCAATAATCTGAAAACTATAATATTTACAAGAAGGAAAATACACATAGCTTTTCACCAAGCAATTTCACACTTGGGAAGGGAATCTGACCCATGGAAATGAAAGCACCAACATCTAAGTGTGGAAGAATCACCAAACTTACTGCAGCATTGTTTATAGAGATAAAACCCAAATCCACTGCCACCACCACCAAAAAAACCAAAACCAAACAAACAAAAACTCACAGAAAACAAAAAACAAAACAAAAAAACCCCAAAACAAAACAAAATCACAGCAACAACCACAAACCCCTAAGAACAACTGTAATAATAATGTTGATATTTTGCCATCTGTCTATCACTCTACTTTTTCGGTGAGTCATTTGAAAATAAATTTCAGATATCACAACACTTGACCCCCACATGCCCTAAAAATAAAAACACTTTCCTACACTATGGCAATACCTCAATCATGTCAAGAAAATTGATAATAATTCTTTAATGTTACCCAACATCCATCTCTATCCAAGTTTTCCCAGTATCACCTCTCTTAAATTTTCTAGTTTTTTGGGGGGACCAGATTTCAATCAAAATTCTTATATTACATTCAGTTGTGATGTCTTCCTCTTTCTTCCCTCTTATTTATTGTTTTAAATTTTTTTATGACCTGGATTTTGTTTTGAAGAGTCCTGTTCAATTTTCTTATAGAATGCCCACATTCTAAACTTGGTTATTTCCTTGGGGTATCATTTAAGTCTGTCCTGGAAAACCTGCCTTTCCTGAAAAGCAGAAATTAACCTCTCAGCTTGTTCAGATGGGGATTAAACAAACATTTGTTTGGAGAAGAAAAGTCAACAAGAATTCTTTTATATCTCATATTGTAACCTATTAGTGAGCTCTATTATCATGTGGCTGTACTATCAACAATGCTAAATTCGATCACTTGGCCAAAAGTGGTAAATACCAGACTTCAACTTTATCAAGACATTTTTTCTTTTGTTTATTGGCAACTATTCTATGGGGCAAAGCTCTGGATCTGTATAAAGTTTCTTTAGCACCCTTTCATGAAATTGATGATTTTCAACCCATCTTTTTAGGGGTCAATGGCAATTTTCTAATCTTTTTTTTTTTTTTTAAATTTAACTAGTATTCTTCTGTAAGGAAGAGCTTTTCCTTTTCAGATGGAGATGAACCAGAGTTCTTCCTAAAAAGGCAGAGGAAGCATTTAATTATTTTCCTTTGATTCATAAATATTCTGAGTAAGGAGCTAAGGGAATAATAATTTCAAAAGATAACAAATGAGTTTTCTTTCCCTTTCCCTTTTCTCTCTTTCTCTGAAAATAACTGCAGACAATATATTTTTATTTCCAATTTTTCCCTTTGTTTAAATCAGTTGCAGTCATTATTCTTTTTTGAGCTCAAATTGTCCCATATAATGTCAGCAGAAGTCCTTTCAGGGCATGATCCTGGGTCCTTCTGACATGACCTCATTGGTTTCTGAGAACTTGCTTGCTTTTCTAGGTAAAATAAGATAATTCCGGCCCCTCTCATGCTTTCTCTGATTCAGACCTGGAATCAGCTACTTTTCCGAGGAGGCTTTGTTGGAGAAGGCATTGGGTGTTACTAGTGCTCATTGCTTCCAGGCCATCATTATGTTTAGGCCCACAGTGGACATTAGGACATACATTTTTTAAAAATTGTCAGTACAAACTGATATCTCAAATTTAAAAATGTAACATTAAAGAATTGTTTAACTCCTTTGATTTTTACTTTTCCATGTCTCTTTTATTTTGTAACTAATTTTATGTATTTTGCTTCCTGGTAACAACATATTTACCTATTTGCTTTACATTTTCAAAAATGTATGGGAATGTTTCAGTATTGTGACCTAACAATCAAATAACCATGTGAAGCTTAAGTCATTTTGAGGCTCTGTGTTTTACAGAATATATCCCATCAAGGATGCACAATTATATTAGTCTGCAAAAATTCCCTTGAATTAATTATATTCTTTGTATAGTTACATTATTTTTTTAAAGATTTTATTTATTTATTTGACAGAGAGAGAGAGAGAGAGACTGACTCTCTGCGGAGCAGGGAGCCCAATGTAGGGCTGGACCACAGGACCCTGGGATCATGACCTCAACCAAAGGCAGATGCTTCAGTGAACCACCCAGGCAGACCTAGTTATGTTACTTTTTATACTTTTTATATACACATAAAGCCATTTGTTTCAGTTTGTTTTCTAATTAGATACTTTAGATTACTTCCCCCCCTTTTTTTTCTTTCTCTGGAAGCATCTGCTGTATTTTTTAAAATGTAATTCCTCATAGTCTTTTAACCCTTTTAAAAATAGGTCTGGCCTCTGGGAAATACATGTGGTAATATGGTACTGAAATTATCTTGCTCAAGATATTTTAAATTTTACTGCTAACGATTAGGGAAATAATAAAACTGTCACAAACAAGCAAAAAAACCCCAAAAACAAAAAAACAAAAACCCCAAAAACTCAGCCCCACCCCAAATCCAGCAAAAACATCAATAAAATAGAGTTTCTGTAAAAGAGAGCATGAGGCTCTGCTTAAAGAAATGAAACACAGCCAATAAATGTAAAACAGTAAATGACTATGAAAATAAAGAAACATAATTGCTACTGTGATAAACTAAGTAAGTCTACATGCAGTTTTATATGTGCTGTGATTACAGCCATGAGAATATTTTCTAAGAATACAGAATTACTTTGAAAGAAAATATTAAAATATAAACTATTGGGACCGAGTATTTTTACTTTCTCTGTTTCTCATTTTTATGGTAATGTGATTATTTTACTTTTAGCATAAAATAACATTCCAAAATAAAAGCAAATATTTTTTTAAAAAATAAAAAAGTGCAAAACACTGAGCATGGGATAGAATGACTGGGAAAACTATGGAAAACAGTACGGAGGTTGGTTCCTCAAAAAGTTGAAAATAGAGATATCCTATGACCCAGCAATTGCACTATTGGGTATTTACTCTAAAGATACAAATGCAGTGATCCAAAGGGGCACATGAACCCAAGTTTTTATAGCAGCAATGTTTAAAATAGCCAAACTATGGAAAGAGCCTAGCTGTCCATCAACAGATGAATGGATAAAGAAGATGTGGTACACACACACACACACACACACACACACACACTGGAATTCTATGCGCCATCCACCAACCCCCCTCCAGAATCTTGCCATTTGCAATGATGTGGATGGAATTAGAGGTATTGTGCTAAGAGAACTAAGTCAGAGAAAGACAGTTATCATATGATCTCTCTGATATAAAGAATTTGAGAGGCAGGGTGAGGGTCATGGGGGAAGGAAGGGAATAGTGAAACAAGATGGAACTGGGGAGGGAGACAAACCTTAAGAGATTCTTAATCTCGGGAAATAAACTGAGGGTTACTGGAGGGCAGAGGGAGGGATAGGGTGGCTGGGGGATGGACAGTGGGGAGGGTATGTGCTGTGGTGAGTGCTGTGAATTGTGTAAGACTGATGATTCGCAGACTTGCAACCCTGAAACAAACAATACATTATATGTTGGTTAAAAAAAATAGAGTGACCAAGAAAATTTTATGAAGAATTAATTCAAGTATTTTAACGTCAACATCATCTGTCAATCAGCTAAAAATTTACTGGAAACAGTGGGAAAAACATTAAATTACACAGATAGAACAGTGGTTTCAAAATCAGCCTGAGCCACCTTGCAGACTCATCTTATATTTAGAATAATCTCATGAATTTTTACTTCAACCAAGAATAGAAATAACAGGATCACATAAAAGTTACAGAGGGAGGCCAGTCGGGTTAGCAGGGGATTGTTGGAAAATCGCATGTGGGAAAATGGGACCACATTACATGCCCCAACTGTTACAGACTGTGCTGGTTTATTTGTTTTCCCCTAAATTTTTTTAGAATAAATTGCAATGGGACTTTGAGTCAAAATGTCTGAGTGGAGATTCCTTCTTCTACTCCAAAGAGGGAAATGCCAAGTAAAATAGAACACATACATTTAATTTAAATTGATAACTGAGGGTTTTTTTTTTTTTTTTTAGGTTTATTTATTTCAGAGAGAGTAAGTGGGAGGGAGAGAGGGAGAAGGAGAGAGAATCTCAAGCAGACTAAATGCTCAGCACAGAGCCTCACATGAGGCTGGATCTCACCACCCCGAGATTGTCCCTTGAGCTAAACCCATTGAGCCACCCAGGAGACCCTGATAACTGTTTTTGTTTTTGTTTCTTTTTAAGATTTTATTTATTTATTTGACAGAGAAAGATCACAAGTAGGCAGAGAGGCAGGCAGAGAGAGGAGGAAGCAGGCTCCTTGATGAGCAGAGAGCCCGACGCGGGCCTCGATCCCAGGACCCTGAGATCATGACCTGAACCGAAGGCAGAGGCTTTAACCCACGGAGCCACCCAGGCGCCCTGATAACTGAGTTTTAATACTAGAAAAGGAAATCCTTAAGACACAGGAATAACAAAGGAAGGCAGAATGGATTTTCCATCTTAGAGAACTGAGGTTTTAACGTTTTAAGAAGATGGGACAGAAGGCCTAAGAATTGGCAGTATTGGAATGGTGAGATCATAATCTCTGCAGAAAGCCACTAGTTTCCACACTTGATATGCCAACCAGGAAAGCTCAATCCATAATCTCAGGGACAAGGTGAAGAAGCCAGCAATTCACGGGGCCCATTGAAGGAAAAAACATCAACCGTGAAGAATCAGGAATCCTTGATTCTTATACCATGAAGGAGTGTGGTCTCCAAATTCATAGAAGGGTAGCCAGTTCCAGTAAATCAAAGCCAAAACTTAAAAAATAGATAAAACCCATAGATTCCCTGCAGAGGCCCAGCAAATTCAGACTGTCTGGATTTGCCACAATACAAGGCAAGAGTGATCACTACAGATAAACAATTCTCACTGAATATGAACTCAAAGTTCAAAGTTATAAACCACTCAAGTAAAATGCAGCATTTGTTTAACCTTGTAATTTCAAGTTGCCATTGGCAACTGAAGTCTAAAGAAAATGAGTAAAAGGTGAGATGAGTGTATTTCTAGGTCAAAATGAAAAACACTCCAGACATAAACTGAAATAAATTGGATAGTTCCTGCCAATGTGAAGGAATACAGTTAATTGACAATGGGTATAAATTCCTGACACTTTTAATCAAGTCCTGGAGTGTGTTGCATGCATATATTTTTGGCATATTTTCCCTAAACAATTAAAATGATATTAAGATTAAGTTTCATCTTTTGAACAAAGACCAACTAGCAATAGAGCCCATTACAAAGGACTAGGGAGACAATCACAAATTAAACTGTTGTCTTGTGTCTATACAATTGGATAATTCATTGAGGGATAGATAAGATTCTCTGTCCATGAAAGGTGCTTGCATCTTTCAGATATGATCTTGGCAGCTCATTTACTATCTTGGAATTAAAATCTCCTCATACATAAAATGGGGATAATAGTGCTAGCTTCTACAGGTTATTGTTAAAAGGTTTAGATGAGATCATATGTGCTAAGGCAATTAGCATATTGTGCTTGCTTATTAATTCTGTCACTTCATTTCTAAGAGAGAGGAAAAAACATGACTTGCAGCTGAGAACATCCAGAACCTGTCTAAGTGGTCTTTGTTCTTTCTAGTTGTATCATTTAAGTCATTATTGGATCAATGCAGTGCAATTATGGTATGTGCTGGATCTCCCTTTTATGGTATGTGTTGGATCCCTATGTTCTGGGCTGTTGTTGATTTGAAACATTTATCAACAAATAATATTTCTGATTACTCTGATTGGTACAAGGCCCTGTGTTTGGTGCTGTGAAGAGTGAAAAATTTAGAATCTGTTCAGGGTGATAAGCAATGGGTATGGGGAAAATAACAAGTTGGGCTGAATGGGTTCTAAGACAAAATTTACCATAGATGTTGAAAATGAAGATTGTATTGGGAAATATTCTGGTATGGGAAATACTTTCTAGAGGAGATGGGACTTAAAAAGTGGGGGCCTGGTAGGATCTGCCAATATCCTTGTTATTATCATTATCCTGGGGCAGAGGCATAACAATTAAATCATTATCAGTGTTTTTCATCTATAATTAGCCATTGATTATAATAGAAGGGACCTCACACTCTGTGACAGAGAGCACTCTTTAAAAGATAGCTGCATGTTAAAAGTGACAAGATGGGAAAGCTTTACATCAGCACTTCTCAAAAGTTCATGCAGACAAAGTACCGGATGATTTTGTTAAAATGCAGATTCTGATTCAGTATATCTGGGCAGGTCTTGAGATTCTGCATCTCTAACAAGCTCCCCGTAATGTTCTTGTTGCTCATCTAAGGACCATTTTCTGAATAGCACCAGTTTAGACAAAGGGCTCCCAGCAAAGTGCTCCTTTTGTGTATTCCTCCTCAACATTTTTGGGGGGTTTGATTCATCTACTAGATTTGTAAATCTCATCTCTCCAGACCTCTGGAGGTTGCTAATGATCACGGTTTGGATTCAAGGTGTTTGTTGGAGGTTGTTGCATGAAGGGCGAATGGGGGTTCTCTGCAGAGATGAAAGATGGAAGGATCCAGGATAAGTAGGTAATGAATCCAAATACTAAATGCTAAGTGGATCCAAATACTGAATTAACGGGGGGGGGGGGGGAGACAGAAGCTAGAGATCATGTGATCTACCAAGCATAATCCCTACAGGCATTTGCATTTTAAATTTTATTTCACATCAAAAGTCAAATGCATTGTGACATAGATCTTATGTGTCAAATCCTCTGTACGCCCATATCCTCCATAAAATTGCCCATGGAGGAAATCTGCTCTTAATGCAGCAAAGAACATAATCAGATTCCTGTGACTTTTTTTCCTGGCAACATCCCCATTCTTTCTTTGCTGTCCTTTCCCCAATATACCTCTCTTGAAATGCTTCAGTATCTTAGCTTAACCCATAATTTATATTTCCTTTGATTCTTAAGATGTATTACAGAACTTGTTTTGTAATCTTTTTACGGGTGTCGAGATTACTGTAGAAATCTTTGAAAGGGACATTAGCCATTACACTATCAACCCCTCCAAGACTTGGTAGTATTAGAAAGGGAATTTAGAAATTACATAGTCAAACCTTTTCCTTTGACCTAGTATAAACGTGTGGCTGAAAGAAGTTAAGTGGCTTTCTCAAGGATACAGCTTGTTAATAGTAGAGCTAGGACCAGAACGTAGTTGACCCTCCTCTTTTGTGAACTGGATTAATGGCCTCAATGCTTCACCCCCCTCTCTCTCTGTATCCATAGCCTTTGCCTTCTGACCTTAAGTTCCTCTTACCAAAGCAGTAGAGGCTATCACTCTACCTTTTGAATATGAGGTGGTCATATGACTTTTTTGGCCAATAGGGTGTTAGCAAACATGGCCCACGTAGTGGCTTGAAAAAGCATTTGTGAATTTCAGCTTTCATTCCTGTTACTTTCCTATGGTCTTGGGAACATGCCTGGTCTAGTCTAGTAGAGCACCAGGCACCTGGAACATAACTGAGTCACCCCAGTCATCCCAGTCACACGGCCTGAATTGTGCAAGAAGGAACAGCAGGTAGCTGGTGGGCTGATATGAAAAGAAGTCCAGCTGAGATCGGTGGAGTCACCTACCTGATCTATACCTAACCATGAATTATGACCAAGCCCAGCTAAGACCAGCTGTACTCAGCCCAGACTGGCTGAACCCTGCAAATTCATGAACTACATAAATATTTATAATTGCATGCCAATGAAGTTTTGTGTTTTTAGGCAGTGTTAGTGTAGCATCTCCCCCATGACCTCCATAATTTCTCTCAAAATTATGCATGAAATTCTGGGGCCTTGACATGGGATGAACTGTCTGTCCTGTCCTAGGAGTCATACTCTTGCTGCCTTGTAGATGAACCACCACCATTCAGCATCTAAAAGTGAACTATACTATAATGTGAGGCACTAATTTTACTACTTGGCCAGCCACTTCATCTCAGTGAATGTATGTGTTCCAGGCCTTCAAATTTTTGTGTCTGTCCTGGAGAACTTTCCCCTTATAGGTGCCTATTATGAAGGCCTTGGACTTTTCTATTCTTAGTTAAGTGCTTTCTGTGGGATGACTCAGCTGGGGTCTATCAGAGCTGGGAATAAAAATGATTGTGAATGAGGAAAGAAATTTTTACTTTACCAAAATGAGTATAATCATAGACCAGTGACACCTTGTCAAACTGAAAGTTACTACTGAACTTAAAATATCAAAAGATGGTTCAAATCCCTGAAGATCTGTGCTCTGGGCCAAAGAAGTTAAGAAACTTATTTATAACTTTAAGTGAATGCACATCTAGCATGTTATTAACTGTCATTCCTTAAATAAGGAAACTGAAGCCTACCACTCTTGAGTTTTAGTGCAAAATCAAGATCTGAACACCACACTCTCGTCACCTAATCCAAGGCTACATCCCCCCCATTCTAAGCCAACTCCCATTCTGTAAAAACAGAATTTGTGATGATCTCAGTAACCTGCTCTGCTCTATGTTGAGAGTAGAATCACAAATAATAAAAAAAAAAATCCGCTGTATTTTCCTGGCGTGTCTAGGATTTTAGAATGCTTTCACAAAATAATTGGAAAGTGTCTTTTACTGTAGTGATGATAAGGAAGGGTTCCTAGGCATAGGGTCTTACTGATATGCTGCCCTTTTGGTAACAGGATACAGGCTCTTGAAAACAGTAAGGATTCTCAACCAGCTGCAGTTAGTCTGGTCTATGTCTCAGGCTTCACTGGGTTTTTCTATTTGCATCTGTCATGCTCAGAAGACACTGGCTTTTTGCCCCCCACTATGTAACTCTTCAGGTTAGGATCTGTTTATTTGGTCAGCTGGTTGTTTTCCTGTTTGCCATTAAGTGCAGTCTAATTTAATCAAATTATTTCTGTAAAGAACTGTATACTACAAGATAGAATAAACAAATGAGAAATTGGAAAAAGAAAGACATCCTAGTTTACAAAAAAAAAGTCTCTTGGGATAGAACTGAGCTACTAAATATTGCTATTAGTTGCAATGAAATATAGAACAATAAAAATAATGATGATTTAATTATAATTTACTGAGTGCCTATTATGTTGCAGGCACTGTTCTTAGGACTTTTCTTTTTTAAGATTTTATTTATTTATTTATTTGAAAGCGAGAGTACAAGCAAAGGGAACAGTAGAGGGAGAAGCAGGCTCCCCGCTAAGCAGGGAGCCTGATGTGGGGCTCAATCCCAGGACTCTGGGATCATGACCCGAGTTGAAGGCAGATGTTTAACTGACTGAGCCACCCAGGTGCCCCAGGACTTTTCATGTTTAAAACATGTGCATTAATTTCAGAATCTCTCAATTCATATATCTCTGGGGCCCAAGAAGCAACATAAATCTGTGAATTACATTTGGTATAAGGCTGTAGAGAGGCACCAAGACCTGTGGCCAATTGGAATAGTATTTCATATTTAAACACTCCAATTCAAAAATGTATACCTGCACCAAGAGTCGAGCAAAAGGCTCAATCTACTCTGCAGGTCACTTTTATGGCTTAGATTAGCTGCACTATAAGGAGCAAGGACGTAACAGTGAAGGGTGATCTATGTCCAGGTAAGAGGCTAAGAAAGACCATACAAGAAGAATCCTATTCTCTCTACCACATAAACCCTAAAAGAATCAATAAAAAGCCTCAAGTCAGTTGAAATAAAAGGCCATTCAGAGGCTAATTATTTTTAGATGAATTGTGCGTTTCTTTTCAATCAAGTGGAATGCCACCAGCAGGAAAGAATTGAATTTACATTATGAATTCAATTCCTATACTGCGTCACATTAGAAACAAATGTCTATAGTGCAGATGGCACACAGCGATCTCAGATAAGGGAGAATTCTAGCGAAATATTCCCTGGGGGATGTCTTGGGCTGGGGTCCTTTGAGATACTCCAGAAGTGGTCACTGACACTTTATTCTCAAGGAGGGTCTTACCCTTGTGTGGTCCTCCTTTGGATCAGAGTCTCCTCATCTGCACACTTCTTTGTCTTAACTTCTTTTAAGGCTTATACCAAGCATCTGTGATTATCCACCTTGAGCCCTCATTAAAAACACTCTCCTGACTTAAAGCCTGTGCTTTCAAAAAACAAGAGACAGGCTGTGTCAAATGTCCTGGAATGAACTCAGCCATGTCCCTGGAGAACGCCCTTTTCACCTAAAATTAGTTTTGGTTTTTCTTTTTCTTAATGTACATTTCAAGAGTGGTTAGCAGTCCTAGGATTTTATCAGGATAATTGATTTTGATCCTTAGGGAGCGAGCATTTCCTAATTATATAGTCACTCCTTCTAAATATAATGTTTATATCTTCTGGTTAAATCACTGTGGTTTTAGGCTGTTTCTTACTTGATCTGAGAATAAACTAGACATTTGTTCTCCTGGCCTCATGGGTTTTGAGAAGTCTGATTGTCATTTCTGAATTGTCCACCCAAGGTGAAGTTGGAAACTATGATGGAATTTCTCAGAGAACAAACTGATATAGGTCCAGGTAAATAGGTAAATGAGTGTCTGGGGTTGGGCAGGAACATGGTGACCACAGAAGGCCATTCCTTGGCTATGAAGAGCAGCCACCCAATCTTGCCACCTAGATTGCTGCCACGTGTATGCCAAAGGTAGCTACATCTGATTTATTCAAAAGAAGCGAGCAATCTGGATTTTCATGTTAAATCTTCTGGTTTGACAGTATTGGCACCCAAGTTAGAAATGTATAAAAACACTGTGCAGGTCTGGGGTGCTTGCTGGCTCAGTCAGAGGAGCCTGAGACTCTTGATCTTGGGCTCATGGGTTCAAGCCCCATGTTGGGTGTAGAGATTACAAAAATAATACATAAGTAAACTTAAAACAAGAACAACACTGTGCAAGTCAATTTACAACCTCTGAAATATCTGGGTAGTGTATTCCATGGGATCGTCTCTGGACTTGATCTAAAAGTCTCCTGAGGCCTCTCCACCCTAAGATTGGTCTCCATCCTCTTTGCTGAATAAATGGAAACATAACTATAAGGTGTTGGTTTCTTGAATCTTTGATAAGTGACCAATCACAGGGAAGGCGAAGACACTTCACTTCACTCCTCTAGAAGGTGTTTGCTAAATAATTTCAGATGTCTCCCTATGCTCCTATTTCCTCATTTGTCAGCTTGTGGTGAGGTGACTGTGCTAAATGCATAGGGTTTGGAATGGTAAATCTGATAAACCTAACAGCAAGGTGTTTTTATAGAAATATCTTTAAGCCTTCTAGTCTAGATCCTTCTGCTAATGGATCCCCTTTTTTCAAGAATTCTGCAGAGGTGATTTGGAACACAAAGTGGTTACTCCATTGACTTTATCTCTGGGGTCTTATACAAGGGGCATTCAATATACCTGCTAAGGTAAAACAGTTTTGAATTCCATTATCTTGGTCAACAGTGCTGAAAACGACTAGTTATCCCCCAGTACACTCCTCTTCCCATGGTGTCTGCTGAGCCTGTGTCTTCTACAAGAACTTCTCACTATCTTTGTACCCAGCATTGACCGTTTGACCAGTTCTTGCCTCTAGAGGTCAAGGCAGGACTTGTTAGAGGCATGCGAGGTATCTCTACTATTTCTTTCCTTTTTCCAGGAAGGCCTTAGAGGATGGTGGAATCACATTATGAAAAGAACCTGGTTCTCTGAATTAGCATGTGGGAGCATGCTGTCTACCAACCAGAAACACCCACACTGGACTTTGTTACATGAAAAAAAATAACATTCTCTTGTATGAAGCAAGTGACACTTTGGTACTGTTCATCATGGCAGCTAGTGTTATGCTAACCAATATATTCTTACATAAATAATTTATGTTGCATGATTTACATTAAGTTTAAGGGAGTACTGAACATATATGTGGATATTATAAGTGTTTCTCCTATTTATGATTTATCTTTATTTGCCAATTTTTACACTATAAAGATGGCCTCTTAAAGTTGCTTGTTGGGCTATTTGATTATTATGAATTTAAAGTAGCATTAGAGAATAACCCTAACAATAAATCTTGAGTACTTTATAGTGATAAGAGAGAAAGAGCTAGTGTTATGAAACCCAGAGGCATTATTACTTTCTATCACTCTCAATCTATTTCTCTTCTACAAGGAAAATGTGGGCATGAAAAAAACCTCCCTTTTCTTTTCTTGTTATCACTGGATGAAAAGTGTCTATAGAACCTATAGTGTGTGCCTATAAGGAAGTTACTCCTATAAGGGCAGCAGTAGGTGACTTCAATTAAGTACTATTGCAAATCAATGGCAAAATTGATTCCTTTTTCTTCTGCTGAGGTAGCAAGGCAGAGCTACTCAGCTAATCCTTACTTTCTGCCTCCACCTTCCCATCAACCAACAGTCTCCCAGCATGCACATTCCTGAAGCTGCTTCCAAAAACTTGGGTGATTGCTTCAGATTATCCAGTATAAAGGACTAAAAGTCTTTCTAACAGATTATAGGTATCCTTAGTTAACAAGAATACATGTCTTCAGGGAAAGCTACCAGTGTTGGAAAGTCTAGTAGGTTCTACCACGTCTGTTCTTATTCTTGGTTGGCCTTGGTAGCCAGAGAGCCACCATAATCCCAAATCATGGAACCCAACCTGATACTTGCACTATAGGGCTGGATGCCAAATGCCACTGATTCACGGCTCAATCTCTACATTTACTCATTCTTGGCCTTTACTTTCTCAGACATTCATTGATTTATTCACTCATTTGTCTAAAATGTAGTGAGCACCCTTCCATGTGCCTGACCCTGTGACTAATGCCAAGCATGGAGATAGGAGTGAGACATAGCTCTAGTGTCAAGGGGTCCCCAGACCAGTGGGAGGATAGGAAGCATAAAACAATGATGTGATATGCTGAGATACGTACCAAGAGAAAGTTGGTACAACATGCAATAACAGCACAAAAGAGTTTCCCTGTCCTTAGTGTCACAGAGTAGGAATTACCTAAGACTGTAAGTACCAGACACCATTAAACTCCAGTCTTTTTCTACACTTGTCCAGGTGACTTCCACTAAATTTTATCAAGGGCCCACCTGTGTCACTTTCCCCTTACTCTCTGTGGCACATCCAATTGCATTACAAAATAATTTAAAAAGGAAAAATATAAGAACATACTTCTTTTGGTAGTAATGATAAACATCCGAAACGATTACGGCAGGGGCAAGCAAAGTGTGTGAGGTTACACAGTACATCAACATCACCTGGGATCTTGTTAGAAATGCAAGATCTCAGGCCCACACCAAATGTACTGACTTTAGAAACTTTGGGTGTGAGGACCCAGTCATCGGTGGGTATCATTCATGGCTGATTCTGATGAATCCCTAAGTTTGAGAACCACTGATTTAGAACACAAAGAAGTTGCAGATGAGTCATATACATGGATTCTTGAGACTTGTTCATATATTTAATTTTTAAGTTTTGCCAAGACAGGAGTGTCCGATTTAGGAAATATTTTGTAAGCCTAAACACACTTGACTGTTGTCGAGGTACATATATCAGATACAAAGTATTGGGTCCAACGTCATGAAAAGTTGAATTGTTAATCTTGGGGATCTTTTCATTCAATTCTGAGGTTCACTATAGCAGTGAATATCATTGCCCAGCACACAACTCTGCAGAATAACTACTCAGTGCAGACTGCCCCATTTCCAACTGCCTGCTTTCTTCAGTGGAGACCATAGCGGGCTAGAAGTGCTACCCAGGAGTTGGCATATGTATGCCTCAAGCTTCCCAACCCTTGGATAGAATAACTCTAAGATGAATGTTCTACATAGTCCTCCAGAACTCCCTAGTAGGACTGAGCACCAGTTGCCCACTGTTGTAACTTACTTGATAACAAGCACACATTTTATTTGCTGCCTTTGCTTTCCTACTTCACTTCCTAACCCCCTACTCGTTTCTTGGGATCAGTTCCTGGTAATCATTTTTACTTGGTATCTATCTATCTATCTATCAGTTAGTTAATTAGTTAAATTCCAGTATAGTTAACATACAGTGTTATATTAGTTTCAGATGTACCACGCCCTGAGACAAGGATATGAGTACAAAGAGTGTTTCTGAGAAGTGATCCCAAGTGAGATATATCTCTCACTTCTCAGAAACACTCCTTGTATTCACATCCCTTTCCCAGGGCCTACTTCTGGGGGAACCCAAACTAAGGCATTAACTGAGTTTGAGCTCATTAGCTGACATATTTTAGGTGTGAGCAAATTGCAGGGATTTTTGGATGGATGTGTCCCAGGGTCTGATGCACATTGCTATTATTTGACTTGCTTATAAACTACTTGAGCTGAAAAGCTAACATAAATCATCCAATGCATATATTGAAGTTGAAAAATACACATTCCTTTCTAAATCTACATAGATCTACCTGGCCTTAAAGCAGATTAAATTCAAGTCGTAATCCAAGCAAATTTGAATTTGGCTATCTTTTGACTCCTACTGCATAGACCTTCATCTCAGTGGTCATATATAATATAACAAGAGTTCAAACTGCTATGAAATTATTTCTGTGAGAAAAGAAATTGATGTACCAGAGGAAAGAAGGCCTGAAATGTGCCCAGTAGAGTGATGCTGTACACTTATTTCCCTCTATATCCAGTAGCATATGGAATAGAGGGATAAATTCAAATGCCAATTGGTTCTGCTGTTTTTGTTGCATAACATTTCAAGTGAAAGAAAGGTTGTCAAGAAAAAAATTATGCTGAACGCTGAGAAGAATAAATAATGTGTGGTATAGTGAGCATATTCAAAAAGAATTTATTCCATCAGAAGAAGACCCAATGTATTCCAAATCTGCTGCTGCATTGAATTTAATAGCAAAAAATACAACAATATCTGTAAGAAAATTGCCTTTGTGGGCACCTGGGTGGCTCAGAGGGTTAAGCCTCTGCCTTCGGCTCAGGTCATGATCTTACGGTCCTGGGATGAAGTCCTACATCAGGCTCTCTCCTCAGTGGAGAGCCTGCTTCCCCCTCTTTCTCTGCCTGCCTCTCTGCCTGTGTGTGATCTCCCTGTGTCAAATAAATAAATAAAATCTTTTAAAAAAAGAAAATTGCTTTTGCATGATAATTGGATAATAATACCAGAGATATAATTAATGTATGTTTAAAGGAAAAGGCTTTTGCTTTAAAATAAAATTTAATATCTAACTGTCAAGATGTATATTTTCAATGCTTTTCAAATAACTAAAAACTTAATTGGCATTTCTTCTCTTTTAATCAAATGCTGTCTCAAAGAAAATAGCATCTCAACAATTACTGACTTTTCAATCATTTATGTTTCAAACAAACAGAATAAGCTCATGATTCTTTACTAATAGTTCCTGTGCCTTGATCAAATGTCATTAATACAAATACACAAATTAAACTTGTTTGCTTTATACAAGTATGTTTGCATTTCATACTTGTGAGCCAAATCCAATCAATATTTTCAAGTAGAAATGTCGTTGATTTAAAATAAAGTCTTTTGGATTAAAATATACTCAGAAAGAGAACTGCTAATTTGGCTTTCTTTCCCCTTTATTTAATCCACAGAGCTTTGTTCACCTTCTTCTCCTACTCCCCTAAAATATTTATTTTTATTCCTAATATTTAGTTAATAAATCAGTAATCAACTTGGAAACCATATAATAGAATATAATTGGAAATTTGTCAAGTCAAAGAAGGTCACCATGATGGTATGGACTCTTTCAAGAAAATTAGGTCTACTATGAGGTCAAAATAATGTGTTGAAAGCCAAACAACTGATTGGAATTATTTAGTGTCTAATTGAACTTGGAAACTCACCTATCAGTATATGAACTCTTCCTGTGAGTTCTCTTGAGACATCAGGAAAATGATGTTCAAGAAACAAATGTGAATGCACTGATAATATACCAATTTCTTGAGGAGAATAAACCTTAAGATGCTTTTCTTGATTCACCCAGCCTGGGTCCCTGGGGAGGTATGTGGACTATTTCAACTAATCACTGAATTGAGGAAATGAATATTTATTGAGCACCTACTAATGTAAATAATTGGCTCTGGGGAGTTGCTTGGGGCATCTTAAATAGTATATAAGTTGTTTCCTAAGGGTTAGAAACTTAAAAAATGATATAATCAGTGAGCAAATTCTATGATGACATCAGCTAGTCATGCAAGAAGAATTGCCAAACCAATGAGTATTACTGATTGGGAATTGTGGATTACTGTAGAGAGACTTGACTCTGAGTTATTCCATGAAACAAAATCTACAGTTACCACACATAAGACAAACCAATAACAAATGCTTTAAGCACAAGGATTTTTTCCCCACTAGGCCTTTAGTAACTATTTTGTAATGACTATGACTATTTATTGAACCTTTATTATATGCTGGGTACTAGGTTAAGTGGCTGGCATGGGTTGTTTCTAGGGATGGCCTCTTTAAATTCTGTCATTATTCTAGGAGGTAAATACTATGATTATTTAATGGAAAAGTGACACAGCTGGTAAATAATGAAGTCAAAATTCAATCTCCATTATTCTTAAACAACAATCACCAGTTACGTATAATGATCTCCTCTCCTGCCAAGCAAGCACTAGCAAGAAGCCTACATCTTTATATTCCCTCAATGACTCGCTAGAATAAAAAGTTGGTGGGAGCTTTTTTGTATAGTAAAGGAGGAAGAAGGGGAAAATTGATATATATTATCATGGTAGGTAAACTGGAGAACAGGATATTATGGTTTTTATTCTTTCCTCTCTTATTCCCACTGTGTTATCCAGGTCTTAGCACATTCAAGTAGATACCTTTTCAATTGAATAATCCATAACTTTTGTAAGAAAATATGTTACTTGGTCTAATAGACTTCAACTTGAGTCGATCCTGGAAGAAAAAATCTCAACAAGAAACAAGGAAGATTTTTGAATTAGCAGAAGACCGAGATAAAAAATTCAAAATGTCTTCAAAAGATAGCTAGAAGGCCATCTCTAGAAGAAATAAGTTCTTCAACTCAGCTGTATGGGATAAAATCACTTTATAAAGCCTTGATACTCAAAACTGTGGTCCTAGGACCACAGCGGTGTTGCCTCCCACTCAGAATCAGAATTTGCATTTTGAACAAGATCCCCAGGTAATTCATATGTATATTCAAGTTTGAGAATCATGGGTTTAGAAATAGTTACAATGATTTTCATAATGTGGTTAGAAAGCTGAACAAGTATAGGCTGGGCTATTTTGAAATATTTTCTATTTGTCAGCAGATGATGTTGACAAAAAAAAAAAAAAGTTCCAGATAAAGCACTTCTTTAAGATTAATTAAAGTTAGTGAGCCAATAAAAAAGGAGCTTCTGGCCTCAGAAGTGCATGAGCTAGTTAGGAATAAGGAGGGGCACCTTACCAGACACAGGCTGTGTTATGGAGTTACAGTAATCAAGAGATTGGTGCAGACGTAGGGATAGACAAGTTCACCAATGGAATTGAAAAGGTAGACCAGAAATTAACCCAGGGATGTACGAGCTTTCATATATGAACATGGTAGCATGGCAGACCAATGGGGAGAAAAGAAATTATTTGATAGATGAAGTTTTGAAAGATGGCCATCTATTTAAATAAATATGAAATGAGATCCTCACCATGCACTACACACAAAGATAAAATTCGGATAAAGATTTCAAAGCCAAAACTAGAACTCTAAAACTTTTAGAAGAAGTATAAATAAATATATTTCAGACCTTGGGGTATTTCAGAGTTGATGAAATGAGCCTCAATAGCTAACATGAAACATTACAGCAAAAACAAAATGCTTAAAATTAAGAAATATGTCATTCCAATGACACCTTGGATGAAATGAAAAACAAGTTATGAACTGGCAAAGATGTTCACAACACACACGTCTGACAAAAGCACAGTACTGAGAATATACAAAAAAATTGCTATAAAGCAATAAGAAAAAATAACCCAGCTTAAAAAATAAACAAAAGATACAAATAGCTATTTTACTTAAGAAACACATATGGCTAAAACCAAAGCAGCAACAGAGAAACAAAAAAATGAAAGGATGATCCTTTTCTTCACTCTCTTCATCAGAGAAAGGCAGAAAAGACCACAGTGCTGTACCATCTTGTACCTATCTAAATGGGAAGTAGTAAGAAGACTGACTTGAGTATCAACTGTTGGCAATTGTCTGGATCAACAGGGTCTCTCATATACTACTGAGGGAAGTGTAAAGTGGTACAATTACTTTGTAGACAATTTTGTATTGTTTTGTGAAACGGAAAATTCATACTCCCTATGACATAGCAATTCCACACTTTGGTATACAGCCAAGAAAAACTCTTGAACAGAGTTTGCACACTAGGATATATGTGCAGAAATGTTCATAGCAGATTTGCTTGTAGTAGTGATAACCTGGAAATCCCTACAATGCCCATCAACAGGAGAGTGGATACACAAACTGTAAAATATTAAGGGAATACAGTGTTAGAAGTCAAAGCAAACTGGGGCCATACCAACAATGTAGATAAATCGTATAGACATAGAATTAATGTTATTTTAAAAAATCTATTCGTGTATACATAAAGTGCATATATCATAACATAAGTGTAATAAGTCGATTCTTTAAAAAGACTGCATTTCCTCACTCCGCACTTGTGCCTTTTGTGTGTGTGAATATAATAGGGCAAAAGTGACACTGTCCCATTTGCCAAAATGCCTCCTGTGCATCTACGGTTGTTTTTGAACCCTACTACTGGCATGTGAATAAGACTGAGCTCACCTACTGGCCGATGAGAGACCCTTTCGAGAGATCCTGTTGTCCTAGCTGAGGCCATCTTAGCCTGGCGTAAAGCCAGCTGACCCCCAAGCTTGAAAGACAGTCCAGCCCACATCAGCAGAGTGGTGTACCCAGCTTCTAGCTAACACATGTTTGTGTCCAATCAAGAACAGAAGAATGTCCCAGCTCACCGACTTATGACTAATACTGTATACTTACTGTTTTAGGTCACTGAGTTTTGGAAATGGTATCAACAATAACTGGTACAGGTATGTAGGCGTTTTTTTTTTTTGTTTTTTTTTTTTTAACAAAGTGACCGCATCCATTCGACCAGCACCCAGACCAGGAAAGAGGATATTACCTGCACTCCAGAAGTTCCCTTCTTACCACCTTCCTGTCACTAGCCACTCTTGGGTCCCCGACCCAAGGTAGCTAACCTTTAAACTTCATAGACATATAATAAGCTGCATTTACTTTTTTTTGTCTGGCTCCTTTCACATAATATTTTGTTTGTTAAAATCACCCATTATGCTGTATGCTGTTGTGAACTGTCCATTTTCATTGCTGTACAATATTAAATTACATGACTATGTTACACTGTATTTATTGATGTAACATTTGGACCAGTTCCAATTCAGGGCTATTATAAACAGTGTGGCTATGAACATTCTAGAAGGTATCTTTTGGTGAATATATGTGCATTTTCTGGTGGGTCTATTTTAAGTGAAAAACATAGGTCTCAAAAGATTATATACAAAATGCTACTTAATTATGATACATTTACCTATATTCTCGTAGTTCAGTATACTTTTAATTTCATTTGATGCTATCTTATGAAGTTAAAAACAACTAAAGCCAAGAAATAAAATACCACAGAAATGTCGATAAAATGTCATAGGAATGCACATGCATATAATTCATATACATGAATATATACAGGTGCCTATATGTATATATCTATAACATACATGGATGCATATACCTATGCAAATATAAAAGTAGAAGAATTATACATACAAGATGCAGATTTACCTTGGAGGATTAGAGGGTGGGGAGGCAGAGGCAGGGGTACCAGTGCAGGAAGAAGTCAGTGTTCTAGTTTTTGTGTTGTATAATTATTTAACTGGTATTATATTATAAATAGACCAATATGGTCTTGCATAGACCCATGAGAGGGGGGTATCAGGAACTAAGGATTGTTATTTATTCAATTCCACATACCTCATGTCTACGTAAACTAACCCTGTATAGGGCTACCACAGTAAAGTAGGTGGTTAGCACGGAGGGATCCCTCAAAGTCATCAATCTGTGTGCTAATTTTATATTCGAAAAGACTGAAGACCATGAAATGTAAGTGACTTGGTCAAAGTCATTCAGATATTTTTATGACATGAATCCAGTGTGAAAAAGTACATTTTAAAAGTAGGGGCTTTTCTGCTCTATTCTTTATGCTTGGCATGAGTTCTGTTTTCTTACATATGCCTGGTTCTGATGTTGAAAACGTTGCCATCATAGTCTCCAATCATAGACTTCTCGTTTGCTTCTTAAAATAAGATGTTGTTGCTTTCCCCTGCTTGAAGGGTATTCTTTCTTTGGTGACATTCTGAACCTTCCCATTGAACTTGCTAGAATGCAGAATGGGGAAATTAGAAAGGTTGGGTTGTTTTGTTTTGTCCCGTTTTGCCAGAAACTTGATTGCTTGCAACACATTTCTTGTATTTCTTAGAAGTTGGAGGGAGTCCTAGGTCGGGAAGAGCTGGTTATTTGGAATAAGCTCTGTTGCAGCTGGGTGAACTTGGCCTTTATAGACTTTCCTCCCAAGTCTAAATCAAGAGAGGGATTTGGCCGCAGAATTACAATAGAAATACTAGCATCGCTTCCCAATTTCTTATGGCTTACTTAGGAGCACAACTTGAAATATATTCTGGCCTTCATTTCTCTTATGAGCAATACTCTAGAATTGATGGGGGTGGGGAGGACCTGAATCCCACCTCATCCCCATTTCTGAAATGTCTGAATCTTCCTCCCTTCCAATCACATGTTCAAGAATGTCAGGAGGGAAAGATTTCCAGATCAATTCTACATTTTAGTCACATCCCCTTATTAATCAGATGTTTTTGCTCCTTTCACAATAAGAAGAAATTCTAAATTCACTGTGCACACATCATTTAAAATTTCCCCTCTCCCTGTTGTGTTATTTAAACTTTTCCTACATATCAATTAGTT
This sequence comes from Spilogale gracilis, assembly GCA_004023965.1. Taxonomy (NCBI): domain Eukaryota; kingdom Metazoa; phylum Chordata; class Mammalia; order Carnivora; family Mephitidae; genus Spilogale; species Spilogale gracilis. Next base: position 187,478 of record PITA01000627.1, read on the forward strand.
TGAAATAATAAGTCTTTAGGCTATCCATTAATTGCTGCACTGTAGACATGATCTGTATTTAAAATTAGGCAAGGAAAATTAAGCTGCAGCGGGAAGGAGCCTTGGCTAACACTGAAGGCTTCTTAGCCCTTCAGAGAAGCAAGAGGAGAAAATGGGGACAGGGAATACACAGGAGGCTCCTCTCTGAGTTTGTCATTCGCCAGCGTGGGATGTGAAAACAGACTGCTCCAGCTGTAGGCTCTTCTTCCTCGCTTTTCAGTTTTCATTTTGAATTCTTACTGTATTTGGTCATGCCCAGGCAGAAGAAAACGGTTGTCAGCCAAATGTCCTTTTCTAGTAGAAATTTATTATAAATAGTTCGAAGGCAACTGGCTTCATAATGAATTTCCCTACCCTGTCTCCTCCTCTTCAGCACCACCCCCCATCCCCCGGCAAAAGCAACACAACTCAGTCTGTAATCTGGGTAAGTCTGTGGGAGGTGAAAAGGGGTGGATGGAGGGAGAGGGGGCGAGAGAGGAGAGGTGTCACTGCTGGCAGCCTTACCCACCAGTGTCTTGACTTTAGTCAACGCTGTGGTTTTAGTGGAAGAAATATTACTTGTAAGGCAGAAGAGGTGGCAGGATTCCCTGTCGCTCTTCCAGAACCCCTGGGGTTTTGAGGATTCATAAGCTTCCCTAATCAAGGCTCCAGGCTGTGCTGGAAAACATCGTCTGTGATCTGTCTGACCCAGTCCTGCCTTGCTAAGTGGTGGTTTCAGCAGGTGAGGACCCTGGAATTGATTTTTAAGAGCTGGAAGGAGAAAGGAAAGATGGAAAGAAAGTGACTCATGGGTGACATTTTTCATACCCTCCCTTCCCAGAACAGTTAAAGTTTATGGATGTTTATTTTGCCTTCCTGTGCTCTTCTCCTTTTCTCTCTGGCTTCTTATTTTTGCCTGGCCATGATTAATCATTTTGACTGGAGGTCTGGCAAAACCAAGCATCCCGGAGTCGTTCTTGCCCTCTAGTGGTGAAATGCTACATTAAAGTACTAGAAACGCTTTGTGGTAGGTCAACCTTTAGAGCTTGGGGGAAGCATTTTCTTTGTAGAAGGCTTTGGCCAGAGCCCAGTCAACCATATAAAATGTTACAGCACAGCAGATTGTTGAAGGAGCAGAAAGCATCCCATTCTGGGTGTCAGCATTTAGGAACTTCATACAGAAGAGAATCTTTCTAGGGAGATGCTTTCTTTTCCTTGATTATATGGAATTTTCATTTCAAAGGCAGTTATTCTTAAGTCTTTACATTTTTCTCTGCAGTACAAGCATTCATAACATCACTCTTTATAATAGTCATAAACTGGAAACAATCCAAGTGTCTATCAACCATGGAATGGATAAATAAATTGTAATATATTCAAATACTGTATAACAATGAAAAACAAAAACAAAAACAAAAACCAACTATGGCTATACACAACAAAAAAATATGAAGCCAGATGCAGAAGACTACAGACTATATGATTCTTTTAATATAAAGTTCCAAAACTTCTAGAAAAACTAATCTCAATAGTGACTGAAGTGAAATGGTGGTTACTTAAAGATGAAGGCAGTATTGATTAGACTGGAGCATGAGGGAAGCTTCTGGATAATATTCTTTATCTTGATGTAAGTGGTAAGTCTATAAACTTTTTTTAAAAAGTTGTTAAGCTATGAACGTATTACTTGGCATTTAAGTTTCCCCTCTCAGGCATTCATCTGTGGACTAATATTCCACCTCATTCCTTACTATCCCTTTAATAAATGCTTGTTGTTGTTTTTTTCCTGCATGAGCCACTTCTCAGGAACTTCAATATGTATATGTGTTTTTGTCTTGTCTTTAAATTCATGCAGTTGTCACAGATTTTTTTTTCTTAAAGACATATTGATTTATTTGAGAGAGAGAGAGAGAAGGAGAGAGAGAGTGGGAGAGGGGCAAAGGGAGAGGGAGAGGGAGAGGAGATCAAGCAGATTCCCTGCTGAGTGTGGAGCCTGACACTAGACTCCATCTCATGATCCTGAGATCATAACCTGAACCAAAATCAAGAGTCAGACTCTTAAGTGAGCCCCCCAGGGGCCCCCGTGACAGGTTGTTATTCAGGACACTTCCACTCAGTAGTTGGGTTATACTCCCCTGACCCCCCTTGTCTCCCCATTGGTCATATGGACTGCTGCACCATAAAGACAGTGTAATTTCTGCCAACTATGCAGGAGCAGCGAGAAAATCAGAGCCCACATCCAGACCTTTGTGCGGCAGCCAGGGATGTGTGGATGCTGTTGTACTAAGTTTCATTACCTACAGGATCTAGCACTGGGGAGGTAGAAATGGAAGGTAAACCAAAAAAGAAAATGATAAACATTATAAGGGAAGAAAGAACAGGGGAAATCAGAAAGCAAACAAAGCTTTTGGAGGTTTGTGGTGACTTCTGGCATGTCCCAGTTTTAGGGTGTAGAAGTGACCCTGCCCATACTTAACCATCAACCCCAGAAAAGGTAAACACTTCTCTCCTCACAGTTAGATCTTTGTCTGGGACTTACCCTCTGCTCATATGATCTCTGAGGACCAGGGAGAGGTGAGAAGAGTAGGTCTCCTGTGTGCCCAGGCCCGTCCTAAGAACACTGGGAACACAGGATACTGTCAGCTGGGTCCTGCACATTGAGGATTCCCTCAACTTCTGAGACAGGTCCTATCCGTTCCAGAGCTAGGGGAGTAAGGTAGACGAACAGAGGGGGCAGAGTGGATGTCGTCCCTTCCAGGGGCAGAGCCCAAGTCTGTCAATAGACTCTTGTCTGCTGATAGGGGGATGGGTTTCCTTGACTCGGTGCTGGAGGATAGCTTTGTTGTTCATGAAGAAACATGCTCTGTAATGGGGCAGTTTTCTCAAGTTCTTCAATTGCGAGTTAGAAAAGCAATCAACCTGTCTTGCAAGATGTGACAAGAATATATTCACTAATGTTGGTAGCTACAGCTAAGGAGAGACACACAGAGTAATCTCAGATGTGGCTGAAATGCCAGAAAAAATGAAGAGGCAGAGAAGAACTACAAAATAAAGAAGAAAGGAAATGGGATGGAAGCCTAGGGCTGATGGGAACAGGAGCAGCGACCATGGCAGACATCACTAATCAATCGTAGCAGTCTTATAGGATGAGCCTCGTTAGCCACAGAATCCTGATCAATGTAAAGTCCCAGACATCTACCACCATATGCTGGAACTGGCACACATAGGGCAAACCGTGCTGTCAGGGTAAGGCACTTAGAGACTGCAGGTTGGGCGGGCACTCGGGGTTATTTAGCAATCAGAATAAATCCCCATGCAATAACTATCTCCTAGGTAGGACCTGTCGAGACAGGGGTTGTACGAGCAAATAAACATGATAAATTACACGAGACCTTGAACAACAGGAAGCTAGCATCATTAAGGCTAATACCTATAGGAGGAAGCAGTGGTGGTGCTGGTGTGTGGCTGTGGTGATGACTGGGGCTGAAGGGAGTGCGACGACTATCTAAAGGGCGAGCTCTTTCCTCAGCTCCGGAGAAGTATTGCCCAAGTGGGAACTTTGACCCCAAACGGCTAGGTCTTCCAATATTCAAAAGCCAGGAAAAATTTTAAAATGAGAAAGTTCCTGGGCTCCTGGGTGGCTCAGTTGGTTAAGTGACTGCTTTTGGCTCAGGTCATGATCCCGGAGACCCGGGATCGAGTCCCACATCGGGCTCCCTGCTCGGAGGGAAGCCTGCTTCTCCCTCTCTCACTCCCCCTGCTTGTGTTCCCTCTCTCGCTGTGTTTCTCTCTGTCAAATAAATAAAATCTTTAAAAATAAAATAAAATGAAATGAGAAAGTTCCCGATTATGAAAAGTTGGAATCCAACTCAAAAAGCAAATAAAAGAATAGTAAAGGGGTGCCTGGGTGGGGCTCTGTCGGTTAAGCATCTGACTCTTGATTTCAGCTTGAGTCATGATCAAGGTCATGAGTTCAAGCCCTGCACTGAGCTCCATACCCTGCATGGGGCTTACTTTAAAAAAAAAAATAGCAAAGATAAAAAACACCACTATAACAATGTGTGAGTCAAATACATTGTGTCTGCTGGTTATTTCAGCCTGGTTGCCAGTTTGTAACCTCTGGTTTGTAAGATTTGCTTGGAATAAAATCCCCAGGGACAAGGCTCCTGCAGAAGCTGGGGAATTCTTATTCCTACTTCTTCAGATATTTAGGATGAAAATCACTTATTAGCTGCTTGGATAATTTAGCCTTTATCTTTTCCTGACTGGGTAAGGGGACTCCAGTCTGGTTTCTCAGGAATATTGACCCCTGGCAGTTCCTCTATATCCATGATTCATGAGCACTATCGGTAATACGACATCCCCTTAAATGCTGAGCACATTTCCTGGCTTTGTAAGCAGAAGCAGAAAATGTGCCTGTGGGTATTTTTTAGGGGTTTGCTTTGCCCTGAGGCCACGGGGTCTGCTAAGGCTGTGACAAACATTAACTGAACAGCCCATCTCCTTTGCACACGAGGAAAGATGACTCTGCTGGGAGTCTCAGTGGAAAGTTATGGTACATTTACACATGTGGGTTTCAGAGAGACTGTGTAGGCTAGCGGTTTCAAGAATATGAGCGTAGGGCCAGGTGCCTTGCTTCACATCTCATCTCTGGCCAGTGCAGAGTTACATGAGCTTGGGCTCCCGGCCAGTCACCCTATCTCGGTTTCCTTGCACAACATCAAGTTGGTATAGCAAACCTCACAGACCCTGCTTGGGCACGCAGAAAGAACTCAATCATATAAGCTCCCGTTATCTCAAAATTCCGAAGGCAGGACTTAGATTGACTTTCAGGGGGGAAGAAACCCAGATGGCTGCAGTGTCCACTTCACTCTCTGGCTTCTCTTTGATTTCTCAGGCCACATATGACAATAACATTTGAGCGGAAAGAGCTCCCAGAAGCGGAGGGTGCAGCCAGCATAAATCTCTCTAATTTTCCCGAAGCCCGCAGCCATTCTCTCCTGGGACAGACCATTTGGAAACTCCAAGTATTTGGCTTCCAACTTCCCCAAACATGAGGCATCTGCAAAGGCATGACAGATTCCCCATCTGACGTTCCAAGTGTGGTTTCCAGGATCTGACTAGCACCGAGAATGGTGAAACAGAGGCAGGGGAAAAAGAGGGGAAGCTGCCTCTTTAGTCCTGATTCTCTTGCAGTTTGTCTTTCCCAGTAAACCCTGTGGATCATCTGCTTCAGAATCTCCTGGGAGAGATTAAATGAGGCTCCTAGGGCCATCCCAGCCCTCCTAGAACATCCCCCTTAGTTCTGCGCAAAGGGCTCCTCACAGCCTCTTTCTGGCCTCTTTCATTCACGCACTCCTCACAGGGCCAGCTCCTCTGGAAACATGACCTCTGGAATGCTAGCATAGCCAGGTGAGGTGTCCTGAGAAATAAATTTGGTCTTTGTATCTGGTTCCTGGCACAGAGCTCTTAAAACTCTTGGAATTTTCTAAGTGATAGGAGTTGGGGTTTTTTTGTTTGTTTTTGTGATTCTCAAGGAGTCCTTTCATCCCATCTGGATTTTTGCCAATGAGGTGATTAAAGATAGGGCCCCTGGCTAGCCTCAGGAGAGGCTTATGGCCAGAAGGCACTTGTGCTTAGAGCATTCGGACTTTCAGCCTCCAGTACCACCCTCTAGGTGAGAGAGGTAGTTGGAGACTGGCTTATAAAAACTCTTGAACAACAGCATTGAGAGAATTTCTGGGTTGCAGAACTCATCCACATGCTGGGAGATGGCATACCCCAACTTGTGGGGACAGAAGCTCCTGTGTTCTGTCCTTCCAGACCCTTCCAGACCTTCCCAGACCGTGCCCCATGTATCTGCTCTTCAATTGTATCCTTTATAATAAACCAGGAAGCATAATTGCCCTTCTTAGTACTGCGAGACATTCCAGCAAATGATCAAACATGAAGAGGGGGGTTGTAGAAACCCCTGATTTGTAGCTGGCTGGTAAGAGGGACGGGTGGCCCAGCATCTCCAGGGGGTCAGACTTATGGGACTGAATATTTAAGTATAGCGTGTGCTAACTCCTGGAAGTTAACATCAGAACCAAATTGAGTTGTAGGACACCCAGCTGGGTTTGGGAAATTGGTTGATGTCAGAAAATACCCCATCTGGACACCAGAATTCCCTTCTAACTGGCGCCAAGCCACCTTTCCAGCCCCTCACAGTCTGCTTCCCATGGTCAGTCCTCTTGAGAGTTGAGCTTACACTCATTTTGCACATACCTGAGTCTAGGGGAACACCTAGGGGTGGACATTTGAAGGGGAGAAAGGGCACACCTTGGATATCTGTATGTATGCACAGACAATCCTTGATGGCACAAGAAAGAGCGGGTTGGGGTAAGGGTGGGAAGAATCAGGGTTTTACTTTTGCCTCTCTGGTCCTCCAATTATTTGGGGATGGGTGGTCTCGACCTTCTGAATCAGAATTTCTGAAGATGGGGGCTAAAAATCTTGCTGCAGTGGTGACTAAATTGATTTTCTAAAAGATATTTTATTTATTTGAGAGAGAGAGCATGAGGGGGCAGGCAGCAGGAAATGGAGAAGCAGACTCCCCACTGAGCAGGGAGCCCGATGTGAGGCTGGATCCCAGGACCCTGGGGTCATGACCTGAGCCGAAGGCAGATGCTTAACCGACTGAGCCACCCAGGTGTCCCTCACTGAATTGATTTAAACAGAAATTCTCTACCTTGGCTGCACATTAGAAGCACTTGGGAGCTTCTAGAATGCCCAAGCCTGATCCCAAACCAATGACCTGAGGGTCTCTGGGGGATGATGCCCAGTCATCAGTACCTTGCAAAGCTTTCCAAGTGATTCCAATATTTAGGCAAGGTAGAGTGCCCTCAAGATTTGGAAGGCAGATAAACAGTACCGTGGATTATGTGCAAGGGGTCATGGTAACAGGGGGGGCCCATAGCAGAAGATAAATCATGGTCTTCGTGAGGCGACAGCCTCCACTCTTCTCCAGCTAACTGTTGCCATGCTTAAAAACAAGGCCCACCCTGGCCAGCTCTTCCCAGAGTTTAAGGGAAGCTTCTCATGCTTGCATGAAATTTCATACTTTGTAAATGTTAAGAACTAATCCTGAACTGTGTGCACCAACATCGCACCAGCCAGGTAAAACAGCCGCCGTCGCGATGCAGTGTTGGGCCGCTAGCTTGGGCTTCTGGGTTAGAATCCTCCTACTCAACGTGGTCCAGGGACCAGCAGCATCAGCATCACCTGGGAGCTTGCTACAAAGTCAGACGAAGAAGATGGACTTGTTATTAAGTCCACCCAGGTCACTTAGACCCTGCTTTTCACAGGATCCCCAGGTGATCTGCGTGCACATTAAATTCTGAGAATCCATCATGAGCAGGTTACATGGCTACGGTGATAGAAAAACCCAGACCTTAGCTGTGATCCCAGTTCCACTGAGTTTCATGATTATGGGCTTACATAACCCCTGATGCGTGCCTTCGGTAATCAAAGCCTCCCCCACAGGGAGACTTGGCAGCAAGTAGACCTGCCTCTCTGTCTCCACTGTTAAAATCAATATTTGTGACCTGCCAATCATTTTCTCCTACCTTTCTGAAAGATGAAATGGAGAAGCTCTTTCTTCTTCTTTTTATAAAAATTAAGACTTAATTGTCCCTCCTGCTCTACTCTGTCCACTGAGGCCCTTGAAAGACTCATTTTAATGTCACCTCCTTGGGTCCACAGAATTGCTTTCTTTCAATGTTCTTCCTTCTCTCGGCATTTTTATTATCCTGATTGTGCTCTTATCATTATGTGTCAACTTAATGATGAAAAGTAGGTCTGGCATAACGGAAAGAATGCGCGTGCATGGAAGTTCAGCAAATTACTGTTTCTAAGTGAAGTTCTTATCTGAGCAAGGAATGCAATTAAGTTCATTAGAAATCAGTGTTACCGGGAGTTTATCAATTGTATTAATCCTTTTCAACTAATAAACCCAACTTTTAGCCTTCTCAATTTTCTGTATTATTGCCTATTTTCTATTTCACCGATTGTTCTTATTTTCTTTTCTTTCTTTCTTTTCTTTTCTTTTCTTTTTTTTGAGAGAGAGAGAGCACATGTGCAGAGCCTGACAAGGGGCTCGAGCTCACAACTTGAGATCATGACCTGAGCTGATACCAAGGGTTGGACGCTTAAATGACCGAGCCACCAGTCTCCACCTCTGTTCTTGTTTTTAGTGTTTGCTTCCTTCTACTTTCTCTGGGTTTAATGTGCTGTTTCATTTCTAGTCTTTTGAGATGGAAGCTTAGAGCACTGACTGTCACCTTATCTTCTTTTCTAATATGTGCACTGAAAGTTAGGCTTTTCCTTCCAAATGCTGCATAAGCCTCATTCCATATATTTTAATATGTTATATTTTCATTATTGTTCCATTCAAAAGACATATATTGTCATTTTATTTTTGATTTCTTCTTTGACCCGTGGGTTATTTAGAAGCATATTGATTATTTTCCAAATATTTGGGGGAGTTTCTTATTATCTTTCTGTCATTGATTACCAGCCTTATTTCAGTCTGGACAAAGAATATACTCTGTATGATTTTAATAACTTGAGGTTTTGAGACTTGTTTCATGACCTAGCACATAGCCTATCTTGTTAAATTTCCAGTATGTCCTCAAAAGTGTATGTATTGTACTGTTTGTTAGAGGTAATGTATTAAGTGTATAAAATAGATCATGTTGGTTGTGTCACTCAAATCCTCTATACCCTTAGTGATTTTCTTCCCTTGCTCTTTGAGGGTATGTGAAAATCTCCATCTATGATGGTAGACTTGTCTAATTCTCCACATATTCATCAACTAAAATAAACTAAATGTAGTTATTTTAATATCAGATGAAGTAGCTTTAAGCCAGCTCTGTCTAATAGACGTTTCTGAGATAATGGAAATGCTTTTTGTGTTATCCCATAGAGTAGCCCCCAGCCATGTGGTTCATAAACACTTGAAATGTGACCAGTATGACTGAGGAACCACATCTTTAATTTTCTGTCTTTAATTTAAAATTAAATAGACACACAAGGCTAGAGGCTACTATATTGGAGAGCATATCAAGGTAAGAAAAATTAAAGGGGGATATTTCATATTGATAAAAGGATGAATTTCATAGGGGAACATAGCAATATTAAATATATATGCACCTAATAATTATATCTTCAAACTATATAAGCAAAAATGGACAGATCTGAAATGCTTAGATACATTCAGAGAGATAATGCTTACAACACAGGCATTTCAAGTATCTTTCTTGCCTCCAAAAATATCAGAACTCTCTAGTCACCAGAAGAACTCATGATCTATTTCCTTGGGGAGAAAAAATGATCTATACTCTCTTGTACCTTAAAACTATACCTTCCAAGGAGGCATATTTATACTCTGAGGATACAGACTAGAACTTCCACTTGCAGGAAAATTTAGCTTTACTCAGACCAGTTTGACACTGGTACATTATTAGTGTTTGTCAGATGGTTCTGGATGCCACATGGTGCTCACAGGCTTTCTGAGGAAAGAGGAGGGTCCCACATCCTCAAGGGTTAAACAGTGGTGCCCTTGTTTATGTGTTCACTATTATCATACTGCAACATGTTCAGTTCCCATGTAGCCATGTGAAGTGGATTTACAGGCTACTTTACCTATTTTAATTCAACAAACCCTCACCAAAGAAATGAAACCCTTGCAAAAAAAATGGAGTTGGACCATACTAGCAATTATGCAAGTTCCAAACAATAAAAAACCCAGGAGAACTGACCTTTCCCTTTTTCCTACATCATGAGATAATAGCAAGCAGATGCCACAAGAGGATCAGTCTAAAGAAATGGTATTATCAAGAAGGCTCTTTGAAATATGGATTACTTCTCTATAGTCAACAACAAACCCTAAGTGTATAGCTATAGCATGTTAATGGATGTGTGAAGCCACTATAATTAGCAGAACTCTTAAAAATGAAGTATCCCTTATAAAGTCAAACCTTTACAACTGGTGGAAGGGATTGAATGGGAAAGGGTGTTATGATGCAATAAACACAGCTGAGATGCGTTCTTCCATCTCAATCTTCAAATCTGTGCAAGGAGTCTTCCTGCAGTGCTAGTTATTAAACCAAGTATTAAAAAAATACCTAAACTCAGAACCAACGTTTTGAATTTCTGAATCACAGACATTTGAAAATCATGAAGTCTATTCAAACACATGTGCTCTCACTTTGAGAGCAAAGAGGTGTTTTGAATCATTAATAAATAAAACACTATTTTCATCTTTATTCCATCTTTTTCCATTAGTATTCCATTATAGTTTTAAAATATATTTACATATTATATATACATTCATTTTTAATGAATGTATGTGTTAGTCTAATAACACCTACAATGAATACATAAGTATGTGAGTATGCCTAAAGTGGGGTTGATGATCAGTTTTTAGGGGTGAGAAATCAAAAAGTGGACCCTCAACTACTGGTCTAATATTTAATTTTGTTTCAGCAGGAAAGTAAAAGTCACTGGATTACCAAAGTCTAACTTTAACTTCGCAAAGTGAAAATTTCCAAAGCCAGGACGTCCTAATTTTGAAATAATGCCTTATAGAGTTTCCATATATTCATAGTGTAGAAGTTTCTCAAACTTTTTGTCTAGATGATATTATCAGATCATGATTTAGCTACAGCTTGATAAAACACAAAAGGGTGAAATACCATCATTCTCCAAGTTCAAATACTCATGGTTTCATCTCAGTAAATTTTGTGTTTTCTCATATTGAAAAAAAATCCTTAGTGTCCAATTTAACCCAATTAAAGTGTACATATTCAGAATTTATGATTTCTTCTCTTTCATATTTTGGCCGGTTGTTATTCTGAACTCATTTCACTGTCAAGTAAGTCCATGAATTGAATCTGTTAGGTACTGAGTCTGCATACTCTCTTTAGTTCAATATGAGATAATAAAAAATACTTCAATAGGAGATTTTGCATTGCTACAAAATACTTTATGTGACTCAAAACCACGTTTCTGAATAAATTGTAAGGCTAGACTGACAAATAGTCAAAGTTAGTAGTCATTAGCAAGAAATGGTAACAATAAACAGCTCTGACTATTTGATGTAAAGTTGACAAAGAACACCAACTTTGATCCCAATATCAAAAATCCATATTAAAAATATCATCATTGGGGCATCTGGGGGCTCAGTCGTTAAGCATCTGCCTTCTGCTCAGGTCATGATCCCAGGGTCCTGGGTTTGAGCCCAGAGATGGGCTCCCTGCTCAGCAGGGAGTCTGCTTCTCCCTCTCCCACTCTACCTACTTGTGCTCCCTGTCTTGCTGTGTCTCTCTCTGTGTCAAATAAATAATCTTAAAAAATATAAAAAATTTTAAAAAATCATCATTCACTTACTGTGTAAACATTTTTACTGATCAGTTGCCTATCCCTGTTCATGAGTAAGCTGGCCCTTGCCATTCTTTCTAGGCTTTTAGACTATGGTAAAGAATGGTATTTGCAATGGTCAAATTTCATTCTATTTTACATCAATGTCATCATATCCTTCTTTTGTTTCAATTTTAGTACTGTTTGCAACAGTGGTCACATAAGCCAAGGTGCTTTCAAAACTACAGATGTAGGCTATTAATTCTAACTCTGCTAGAAACTGGACAATGCCAATGTCTTATTTACATTTACTCCCTTCTAACTTCAAACTTCAGACCACATCAGATAACTAGCTCTTTGCACAAAGCTAAAGAATCAAAGCCCCTCCAAACAAGTTCAACATTCCTAAAAAAAATGACTCTGAGAAGCTACTCCAAGTCTGAGTCACACATTCAAGGTCATGAGCTCAGTCAGTGGAGAATCTGAATTTGGAACTGCAAAGCCTGATAGCATCATGCACATGAATACAATGGTCAGAAATTCTGGGCTGTGTGGTTCAGAATTTATTTCGTTTATTGGCATTTACCCTGAAATTAGCACAAGCATAAGAACAGAGATTATAAATCGGGAGGTGCACGCACATGCTCTCCAGTGCACCTGCTATAGAGCCCTTGCCCACAGAAGGCTTTGTCTTATGGAAGGACAGAGCTAGAACAGCAGTAAAGGCTCAGAAGTCAATTGAACACAGAATGAAGAGAACTATTGATCTCAATTACTCTGGCTGCACTGATCTCCTTTTAATAAAGATCTGCTTTAGGAGGAAAAAGGCAAACACATTAGCCTCGTGATTCTCACAAGGGGAAAAGGAATTTGTCTTATTATAGCAGTCATGATAAGGGGTTCTATTCTTTAAAATATAACTATGGCTAAAGGTAATTACGGTAACATGACAAAGTGTATTGTTTTAGAAATGACTCCATAAAATGACTTAATAGCCATTACTCACACATTTGAGGGAAGCTGCCTTGTGAGATAACACCAGGCTACTTCTGCAGATAGATTGCAATCATAGAAAATGCTGATGGAAAGTGTTTTATTAGTTTTTTTCTTATAATTATTGTGGGATGTTATGCCTGTGTATAAAATAAAAACTGATTTCAAATTTAAAAAGTGGGCAGTCATTCGGTATGATGGATGGATCAGGTCACATTATTCTTGATGAAATTCAGTATGGTATCTACAAAATTAAAAAGAAAATGAAGTCAAAAGAGGGTTCCATGTTGAATTTGCTCTTATAGCATTTATGAATTTATTGTCTCTCCAAAAAAAGCATACTGGCCAAAGTTATTGGGAGTTATGAAAGCTTGGAACTTTTGAAGAGGGAGCCTGTGTTTTGCTCTGAGATAATTTGCTCAAGCCTGGCCCTTTCCAGAGTTGCCACTTTCCCTAGACCTCTTGTTATATCTTCTTCTAGTCAATTCACAATGTCCTTTCGCTGGATGCTTTCTACAAACCAAGTACTCTTCCCTTCCCTTTCCTTCTCTTTCCTTCGCTTCCCTTCCCTTCGCTTCCCTTCCCTCCCCTCTCCTCCCCTCCCCTCCCTTCCCTTCCCTTACTTTTCCTCCTCTCTTCTGTTTTTCCTTTCTTTGAGTTCCTGTCTATGTATGTCAATGTCACAGAGCCTAGCCTTTATCTTATGTCATCACTTCACTTAGTTATATCGCTCTAATGAGATTACCAGGGGACTGAAAACAGGGACCATGTCCTCTTCATTTTTAGAAGCTCACACTATTTTTGGACTGACTGGGGGTACAGGACCATGCTTGGGGTCATAGAGGAGGAGACCCACTATTGCTGCTTCATTTCAGTCTTATGGGTCCTTACAGCAGTCCTGCAAATGCTGGAGAATTCTCAGTGGTTCTAGGAGATGTGAACAGAACACTGGGGGGAAATATGTTAAAAACAAACAAACCAACACGGATCAGCCCTGAATACTCGGTAGTCCACATCTCAAGTACTTTTTTTTTTCTTTTTAGTACTAAAAAATTCTAATAAATAAATGAAAAGAAATCAGGTTTTGGAGTCTGCCATAATCTTGTTTGATGCTCAGTTTCTATCAGTGAAACTGGTCACTTACTTGTTTGAGCTGTTTCTTTAGGGAAGTGTGTATTAAATCTAGCCACCACTGGATCTGCTCAATTGTCCAATCAGTTGATTAGAACAAAGGGCTGACCCTCCTAGTAAGAGAGAGTTCTCCTAATGGCCCTTGAATTGAAGTATTTTCCTGGTTCTCCAGCACCTTCTGGCTTTTAGAGTTGGACTGGGACATCTGCTCTGAAGATTTTGGGCTTGTCAGCCTCCATAAACATATGAACCAATTCCTAATAATAAATGTTATGGCTCCTATTAGTTCTATTTCTCTATAAAAACCACCTCCTTAAGGTCACCTTCTCAATAAAGCCTTTCCTGATCATCTTTAAGAATAGAGAAATAAAATAAAAAAAGAGTAAAACAGAGAGGGAGGCAAACCATAAGAGACTCTAACTATAAACTATAAACTGAGAGACGCTGGAGGAGAGGTGGGTGGGGGCTGGGGTAACTGGGTGATGGGCATGGAGGAGGGCACTTGAAGTAAGGAGCACTATGTATTATCCACAACCGATGACTCATTGAACTCCACCCCTGAAACTAATAATACAGTATATCTTAATTAAACTGAATTTAAATTAAAAAAGATTTAAAAAGAAGAGAACCCTTCCACTCCCTTTCCCTCCTTCTTTTAATTTTCTCTATGGTTTTATTTCTTCCCAGAATGCTATGTATTTTATTTCTTTATTTTATCTATTGTTTGTATGAAACTTCATGAAGCAGAGTTTTTTTGTCCATTTCCTTTCCCACTGGATCTCCATTACTCAGAACAATGCCTGGCACATAGTAAATGCTGACAAATATGTGTGGAATGAATGAAGTCAAGAAGAAGGCGGTTCACTAACTAAAGAGTTACTTTTGATCAAATATTTTTTGGAGTTCTGCAGATTTCACGCATATAATCTACAAGAAATGTGGTTGTAATGGTTTGTACTATGGACACAGAGACTATTCCAGAAGGATATGCAGGGGCATGGAAGGGGAAAGGCTTAGAAATGCAGATATTAGGAAGGGTACCAATAAAGGGAGGGAACCAAATTCACTCTTGGTGTAGTTTCTTGTGGCTGCTATAACAAATTACCACAAACTGATTGGCTTAAACAATAAAATACATTCTCTCACAGATTGGGAGTCTAGAAGTCTGAAATCAAGGCATTTGCAGAGTCATACTTCTTCCACAGTCTCCTGGGGAGAACTGGTTTCTTGCCTCTTCCAGCTGTGGTGGCTGCCAGCCTTCTTTGACTTGGCCTGCGCCCCTCCTAGTTCCTGCCTCTGTGCTCATAATCCCTCCACCTCTTCTGTCTGTGTCAAATCTCTCTCTGCTTCATTCTTATAAGATCACATGCCATTGGCATTAGGACCCACTTGGAAAAATCCAGGATGATCGCCTCATCACAAAATCCGTACCTCAATTACATCCTCAAAGGCCCTTTTCCCAAATAAAGTAATTTTCATAGGTTCAGGGAACTGGAATATGGGTATTTCGGGGGGACCACCATCAAACCCACGAGAGCTCTGATACAAAACTGGGGCTTGCTTTGATTCCGCATTGACAGTTCTTGTGCAGTCCAGCTGCCAAGATGTGGTGCTTTCTGAGGAATGTGGGCTTTTGTCATCAAATAACTAAGCTCTGTTGTGTTTCCCTAGGGACTCAGACTAATCCATACGGTAAAGTGGCAAACAGTTACTTAATTATAGTAAAGATCTTTGCTCAGGAAGCCACGCACTGAAAGCAACATCAAACATTTTCTTTAAACGAGAGTCATCTCTGGGTCAAACTTTCAATACTGATTCTTTCTTCTCATTTCTCATAATCTCATGATAGGGATTCTTATAATCTGGCTCAAGAGCTATCATGTGCTTTAATTCATGGCAAAGGAATACAGTGCACTTTGCACCTGAACTTATAAAATGTCAGTGGTCATCAAGTTCAACTTTTAGGAGATGATGTAGCACAAGGACATACAAAGAATTCCAAGTTCAGAATTTCTGGCTGTTTTTCCTTGTGCTGACGTCTACATCCTCTGACTGCATTTTCACCTTCCCTGACACTCAAGAGACCTAAAACTTCTAAATTAAATTTAATCTATTTAAAGTACCATAATGGGACTACTCAGGACCAAGTGTTACACAATTTATTTAAATCATAAACAATGAATCTTGGAACACTGAGAAAATAAAATAATATTTAAATTAAAAAAAAATCTCCTAAATTACTCTCCATTTCCCCGAGTAAGTATAAACAAGTTTTCTATTGAAATTTTAAGGCCACAGAATTTTATTACACTCAGTAATTGTTTCTTTTTTGCTATTGGAAGTCTCAGTCCTTCCATCTCTAAGTCAATAAAATGTTGATTCAAAGGTCATATGTGAATGGCAAGCAATATCTACTAGATGAATTCTTAAGTCTGAATTTTACCTGGAAGTATTTATTTATTTCATAAAAATTCAGCTATCAAAAAGATAAGTTGCCACTTAAACTTCTTAATTTTAGGGCTTTGCTTTCAAGAGGAAGAGGCATATTATAATAAAAGGAACTGGTAGGATTTATTCGGCATCCCAGTATTGAAGGTATTTCCTGAGGGCCTTAGGATGACCCCACTCTTTTATAATGACCAGACCCTCATAGTGATGATCCTAAGGCACTGGAAGCCAAGGCCAGATCATTCATTTAAGAAACAAAAGCAGGGGCACCTGGGTGGCTCAGTTGGTTAAGCGACTGCCTTCGGCTCAGGTCATGATCCCGGAGACCCAGGATCGAGCCCCACATCGGGCTCCCTGCTCAACAACAGGAAGCCTGCTTCTCCCTCTCTCACTCCCCCTGCTTGTGTTCCCTCTCTCACTGTCTTTCTCTCTGTCAAATAAATAAATAAATAAATCTAAAAAAAAAAAAAAAAGAAACAAAAAGCAGGGAAATTTTAAATGAGACTTGAGAGACAGAAGGTCACCGCTAATCCTGTGGTCAACATTCTAATGAAATCTGATGTGACTATCCCACGATGCAACAGAGAGCTGTGTGGGCCAGTGACAAAACAGGACAGCCCTTAGCTCCCATCCAGGTTGCTCTGAATGTGGATATATGATACATACTCTGAACATAGTAGAGGATTCCGCCTGCGGAAAACAGCATTGCTTCTAAAGTTTATGTCTGGGACTCTCAATGTTACCCTTGTGAAATTGGGCTAGAGCATACGCTCTGCCTATGTATACTGATACCTGCCTTTGGATAGATTTGATTACAATTCATACCTGCAGACTCACATTCAGTAGCTTCTGAATAGGGACTCTTAAATATTTTTTTAAAAAACCCCACAACTGTAACACTGAGCTTCATTTAGACAGGGTACTTGATCTGATACATTAAAAAATACATATATGCATATAATGTGTCAGTGGGCCTAAACTGTTTTCATTATCATCCTGAGCCATTGGAAGGGGGAAATTCTTATCTATCAAACATGTACTGCGTAATCTTTCCCTGTGAAGAATATTACAATTCTAAAGAATAACCTTCTAACTGGTTTTCTCATTCCTGTTTCAAATTTAGTCCCCACAACATTACAGAGGAATTCTCCTAAAACAGAAATTGGACTGTGAATCTTCAATGTCTGCTATTGTCCTTCGAACAAAGCTCTAAGCCCTTCTTTCCTCTTGCAGTGATCTGCCAGTTCTGGCTCCATTTTCTTCCTCGACCTTATTTCTTTCTTTCCTTTTTTTTCAGTTTATTTTCTTTTTCTTCCTTTTTCCCCATTTCTTTCTGTTGTAATAGACTCCCTTCATTTCCTCCAATGGTCTCCTTGCCTCTGGGCAGCCACACTTGTTCTCTCTTACTGGGATCTCCTCCCGCAACTGCTACAGTTCCCATTCCTCCTCATACACATGCTGTCTTAGACCTCACATCCTCAGAAAATGATGCATGAT
Source organism: Spilogale gracilis (assembly GCA_004023965.1). Lineage (NCBI taxonomy): Eukaryota > Metazoa > Chordata > Mammalia > Carnivora > Mephitidae > Spilogale > Spilogale gracilis. The sequence goes on from PITA01000627.1 coordinate 204,962, forward strand.
GAAGCTAATACCATTTGTTGGTCCAGTGGTTATAAATCCAAGACCACTGACAGTATAAGCATTTAAAAAGAGACTTTGGGATTTGTAGACAACTTGAAGCAATTATCAAAGACAGATGGGCTTCATGATATTTTCTGACAAAACCCTCTATCTGACATCAGATACTCCATGGGGTGAAAATATAGTTTTTGCTCCCCAAACTGCCACTATGTGCTTCAGGGATCGCAATTATAATTTCAAAACCCATTCAGTAATGTAAAATTTCACTCTAACATCTCTTTTGTTTTGTTTAAAAACCAAGTAGTATACACATTCATACACATTTTATTCTACTTTCCCATTCATTAATATTAAGTTAGATTCGATAAATCAGATGCATGTCAATAGGAAAACTGAATGTCAAAATGGCTGATTTGCAGCTCCCTTTTACTATGGAATTGCTGGTCCAAACTCCTTTCAGGCAGGCATCAACACAGAATTCTACACTGAACCAATTAGATGTCCTCATATCCACCTACAGAATACTCTGAAAACATCTGTTTGTGGGAGGATGTAAACAAAGACAGTACAAACCAACGTAGGTAGATAGAGACCAGGCTCAGAAGTCTTAGAGACTGGAGTACAGGAGCTCAGGTTCCTTTTATCCCATCATGATATTAACCTGAAATACCCCCTAGCAGCCAGTGATCGGAACTGGCACTGAGAAGTCAAAGGCCCACACTACAGAGGTGGGGACTGGCGTTTGTGCCTGACCTTAGCCATGACCGAGAAAACCCGGATCACAATCCCTTTGGTCAGATTTTCCTGATGATTTACTCATTTGAAGTCCGTTAGGCTTAAGGCTAATGCTGAGGATTTAGAGGCTTAAACAAGAAATGCATTTCCCGAGGTGTTTTTTTTTTCTTCCCCTAGACGCAATCTTGTACATCAACATTATCAAATGGATTGGCTGAGCTCTCTAGGGTTCTTTGCATGGCACTGATCAATGCACAGGTACATAAGGTACCATCCTGGTTCTGCAGAAATTCTCAATAGCCTTGTGGCATTTCTGACAGGGAACAGCTTAACGAAGTTCTTGCTTGTATTTGATCTGGGCCCAATAAGAGGCAGCATATTCTTATTAGTGAGCCCATTCTCAAGAGATGGGGAAACATGATAATAATGAGAACAGATTGATGCTGACTTGGCTTAGGTCCCACTGCAGAAATAATTTTTCATTGTCTCAGCCATTCCGCCTAAGAGAAGGTTAGGAAGATAATTGGCATAGTTGTCAAGAGGGTAAGTGAATTTCCTTGTTTCATACTGTCAAACCTTTGAGAGAACTTAATTTGTGTTTTGACAATGGGGAGGAGAGCCTGTTATAGAGAGAAGTGAGCTTTTAGATGGTATCTTTAAAAGGTTACAAAAAGATACTGAGAAAGCTGAGGTTTCCATGAAGCCCTTTGGATTCATGTTAAAAGTTACCTCTAGAATTTCTGGAGCATTTACCCCAATCCACCATCATATCCTAAAATGCAGGGCACCTTAGAGCAAGCGAATCAGGGCATAGGCTCTGAATACATTTTTCCTTCCTCTGATTTCCTTTTCCAAAACCACACAGGATGGTCTCTGTCAAAGTGAATTGTGACACTGCTACCTTTCCTCCTTCAGCTCAAGTGCTGTCAATCTTTTCTGTAAAGAGTCAGAGAGCAAATATTTTAGATTGGCAGGCTCTCGGGTCTCTATCACAGGTACTCAAACCTGGCAGTTGCCGGGAGAAAACAGTCATAGACAATACATAAAGGAGTGTCCATGGCTGGTTTGAATAAAACTTTATTTAGAAAGGCTAAAGTTTGCATTTCAGATGATTTTCATGTGTTCTAAAATGTCATTCTTTTGATTGTTTTTCCATCATTTCAAAATGTGAAAATCATGCTTAACTCAATAGGCCATGCAAAAACTGACAGCAGCCTGGATTCAATTCCTGCTTTAGTTCAGAGACCTTCACTAGAACTTTCTGTGATGGTACAAAAGTTGTATATTAGCCCTGCTCAATGCTGTAGACACCAGCTACATGGGAATATGGAAATGTGGCTATTGTGACACAAGAATTTCATTTTTAATATTATTTAATCTTAATTTAAACTTGGATTGCCGTTTGTGGCTAATGACTACCATGTTAGACAGTGCGGCTCCATAATCCTCTTTCATATTAACTTGAAAAAAAATTCTTATCTTTTGCCTACATTAAAAAAAAAAAAACAACACAGATTCTTCTACTTGCTGCTTAAGCTATACAGTTACTGCTCCTTCTGGGGAAATCACAATTGATGTGTTGATTTTAAGTACATAGTAAACATGGGAAGACACACATAACGCACGCAAATTCCTGTGCCCATGTGAACAAAATGAACTTTTCACTGGAACGCCATCACTACCAAATTCAGTGAACAAAAAAAACATCAAAAGAAAACTGTGTCTATTAATAAAGATCTTACCATCTTATTCAATGTCTACTATGAAAACATAATATTAGACGTGAAAAGGATTGTAAGCTTTTCTGCTGGCTTTTTCAATTATGTTTCAAAACCCTCTACTTGCATTAGTTGTAACTTGCCATAATGAGCTTGCAAAACTGACCCCAAGGGATATCATCTTCTAAAGATACAAGGTGGTCATTTCTAAGTAAATGACCGTGCGTGGATCCCAGGCCATCTCAAATAAAATTTCAGACCATCTATGGGCAGGCTCTCCTGCTAATCTCATAAGACAAAGCCAGAGTAATTGACCAGTAAAAGACAAAAACATGCAATCACTGACACTTAAATCTTTGTGGTAAGCAAGCTTCATTTAGCACACATATTAAGTCCTGTTCTTTAAAAACTAACCCAATTAAAAAGTATTCTTCATCTTGACTAAGACCATTTATGGTGAAACTTCTATCATTTCTAGCTGGGGTGATCCAGAGTTAACTAAGGAAATTCTAAAATGAGAAGTGGGGGATAGTTGTCTATCTTGGTAAAAAAAAAAAAACAAAGCAAAATAGTAGGGAAGAAGTGTCAGTTTATGGTACTAAAACCCTGCAATCTTAATGCTGTGTTCAGAATGACCCCAGGCTAAGTGAAAGTGCTTCATGTCTCCTTCTAAGGCTTTTTCTTTCTCTTGCTAGAGAAAGATGAGGGGAACCTCATTCATACTCAGGCCACCCTTCCACCTCCCTGTCTATATCTGTATGTGCATATGAGTTACAGATCTTTATGTCCAGCTAACACTTCTCTCAATTCCAAATTGGCATACCTCACCATCTACAGGACTTCTCTCTTGGATGCTCTAGAACAGTATCTGTCCAGTTGTACAACTCCAAATCCAGGTAATTCTTTGACCCCTCCCTTTGCCTACACCCTACCACCGACCTAGCACCAAGTCCTACTTCTCACATCCTTCTACTTCTTTTTGTCTCCATTGTCACAGACCAAGTCCACACTAGCAGGGGCTCTTGATTGCGCTAATATAATAACCCTAACTAATCTTTTGTATCCTGCTTGCCATTTCTTTTCTTCAATTTATTCTCTTCAATCAATAGAATTTTTTTTCAAAACCTAAATTGGTTCATATCACTACCCCCACCCAGGGTTAAGTCTTGTTGGGATAAAAACCAAAATTGCTAATGCATGGGTTTTACCCCTGCCTACCTTTCTTTCACCATTTTATTTTTAATTTATTTTTTATTTTTATTTTTTTTGGTGCACTACCTACCACGGCCTAAATTTAGTTCCTTGATTACACAATGGGCTCCTCCACAGGGAGGGCCTTTGTATGCATTATTTTTTCTCTGTAGGAAGATTTCTCTCCATCCGCACATCCCTCCTCACTCCACTAGACCCCATATCATTTACTTACTTAGTTCTTGGTCAGCTTCAGCTCCCAATTCAAATGTTACTTGCTCTAAGAAGCCCTATCTGATCTTTACCCTTCAATACCTACCCCATCTAGACCAGTCTGGATTTTTCTATAATAAATTTTCCTGGAACTGTGTTCCTTTCCTTCAGACAAGGTACCTCAGTTTGTAGCTCCACACTCCTTTATATGATCATTTGTTTTTCTATAAACCATGGTTTTCCCAGAACCTGGCACAGTACTGACACATTAAATGCATTCAAGAAATGTTTGAATGGATAAATGTACAACAATAAAGATCTGGGGATAGTGTAAGTATATGGAGGCATCTGGGGATGGGAAAGTATACAACGCCAGCTTTCTATGAAGCCCGTTACTCCAGGGATATTTCTTCTCTAACAGCTAGTTTTGACTTACAGACTCTGTGGCCCAATACCAACTAATATATGTGCTATTATAGGATGTGTGCTGTGTGTATTTACTAACTCACTCCTTCCTGCTTCCAAGTCACTTTTCTGTTTTATTTTCCTCATTTATTCTCTATTAACTTTTTCTTTCTTCCTTCCTTCCTTTCTTTTTCTTCCTTTCTTTCTCTTTCTTTCTTTCTTTCTTTCTTTCTTTCTTTCTTTCTTTCTTTTAAAGGTTTTATTTATTTATTTGACAGAGAGAGAGATCACAAGTAGGCAGAGAGGCAGGCAGAGAGAGAGAGGAGGAAGCAGACTCCCTGCTGAGCAGAGAGCCCAATGCGGCCTCGATCCCAGGACCCTGAGATCATGACCTGAGCTGAAGGCACAGGCTTTAACCCACTGAGCCACCCAGGGGCCCTAACTTTATCTTTCTATTCTGCATGCACTATTGTCAGCTGTGATCTGTCTTGCAAACAAAGCTACCTTTAAATAAATAACATTTATAATTATAAGTATTAATCCCAAGTCTTACTATACTGTTAAAGCTCTGACGTCCAAGTTGAGAACCAATTCCAGCTGGTTACTAGACAAAACAACCTGACAAACCTCGTTGTCCCAGTATGATTATTTTTTTGCCCTTGCGGCTCCCTAGAGTTTCTATCACATGCTCTTCCTCCATCCACTCCCTGCTATCCCTGAATTCCCCTGAATTTCTGGGCTGTAATCAAAATAAGATAAATGAAGCAGACACAGAACCTATTTAGACTCTAGCCTCCAATGAAAATAATAGTGAGGTCATGTTTAAACCTGTGCTGTGATGCCTTTGGGTTTACCTTGAAAACCCTTTTCTAGGACAGGTAACTGTCCTGGGGTTGGTGCTTCATCCAGCAACACTGTTTTGCAGGGTCTCCTCTCAGAGATATATTTGCATCTATCTGACATTGATTCATGTAGCCAGATGGCAAAGGACAGAGCTGGGTTATTCCACACAAAGTGTGACCTACTTACAGGTCCAACAATCTGTGGTTTAATACTAAATAAAAGTGTAAGAGTATTGAGGCTTTGAGTTAAAAAAATGCATTTTTTAATTTTTATTTTTGGTTTTGGTACCTGCAGCACGAACAGTCTGAATGCCCCATTGATTCATTCCATAAGCAAAGGGATACGATGCTGAACTGACTCCCCAAGGCTGGGTGATAAGGTGTGCAGAGGTGTCATTGCCAACTCAGTGAGGTGATGACAAAAGCCATTGAGGACCGAGGTGAACATTTAGGCACCTATGGAACAAAACGTCACCAGCAGACAATTGTGATGACCTTATGACTTGGCTGGACGTGTCCCAGGGTATTTTGAAGGTGTGAAATCTTCAAGGGCCTTCTGAACTAAGAGGTCATAGAAACTAAATGCATCCTGATATAAAAAGCCTTCTTGCTTTGAACCTGTTCTCTGTTGAAAGAGGGTATTCATCAAAAGGAAAAGAACTGAATCAGAGCATCCCATAGAAACAAAGATGCAGGGAGGGCCTATGCCTCCACATTAAGGCATAACTGGTTTTTAATGGCCTTGTTCAAAAGTGGCCACAGAGGGGTGCCTGGGTGGCTCAGTGGGTTGAGCCTTTGGCTTTGGCTCAGATCAGGATCTCAAGGGTCCTGGGATTGAGCCCCACATCGGGCTCTTTGCTCAGCGGGGAGCCTGCTTCCTCCTCTCTCTTTGCCTGTCTCTCTGCCTACTTGTGATCTCTCTCTATCAAAAAAATAAATAAAATCTAAAAAAAAAAAAGTGGCCACAGGCATGTCAAAGCAAATAATATTTCATTATGATATAAAGCTGGGTAAAGAGTATATTAATTAAGATGCTAATGTACTACTGTACTAAGGAATAATATTGCATCTGTTCTCCCAAGTTCATGTCTTAATTTTATTGCAACAGATAAAAGGTAGAACTATCATTCCTTTAATCAGTCTTGGAATTCAGAAGTGTTTCCCCATGGGGGCTTTCAATGCCATTTCTGAGGAAGATGTAGGACCATGTTTAGGAAATATATCCAGCAACTCATGTTTTGCTGACTTTTAGTTTGCTTTTTGGTGGAAACTCTGATGTTGGTGCAATGATTGGCTTTGCATCTTAAAGCTCTTCTCACCACTGGTATTTTCATCCTTTAATCCACATGCTACCTGTAGGCATCACTATAGAATTAGTTAAGAGAAAGGACCAGGGGTGCCTGGGGGGCTCAGCTGTTAAGCATCTGCCCTTGGCTCAGGTCGTGATCCCAGGGTCCTGGGATCCAGCCCTGCCTTGGGCTCCCTGCTCAGAGGGAAGCCTGCTTCTCCCTCTGTCACTCCCCCTGCTTATGTTCCTTCTTTTGCTGTGTTTCTCTCTGTCAAATCTATAAATAAAATCTTTAAAAAGAGAGAGAGAGAGAGGAAGGTCCAGAATCCCACTCCTATCTCTTTGCTAAATTGGACTCCAGATTGCTCAGGTCTTGATTTTACTCTGACCTTTTGCTGCTCCTGACAACTGGAGGCCAGCCCCTTGATAAATAGTGATATTAGTATAGATAATTGATACTAATGGGTTTGTTTTCTTTCACCTTATTTCGTACTTTTTTTTTTTTTTTTTTTTTTTTTTACAATCTCATTGATTATATTCTCTATGCTATACTTTACATTCCTGGGACTTAATTATTTTCTAAATGGAGGTTTGTACCTCTTACTTCAATATTGCTTGTAATTTTTTTCTTGCTTTCTTTTGGATTACTTTTTCCAGCCTCATTTTTTTTCTCTCTCTGAAACATATGAAGTTATATACTCTCTCTCTTTTTTTAAAAAATATTTTATTTATTTATTTGACAGAGAGAAACACAGCTAGAGAGGGAACACAAGCAGGGGGAGTGAGAGAGGGAGAAGCAGGCTTCCCGCCGAGCAGGGAGCCCGTTGTGGGACTCGATCCCAGGTCTCCGGGATCATGACCTGAGCCGAAGGCAGTCGCTTAAACAACTGAGCCACCCGGGTGCCCCATGAAGTTACATACTCTTTTTATTCTCTTAGTAATACGAGACATTTCAATATTTGTCACCACCAAGGGGTCATCAATATTTTTACCTTCTTGCTGAACAACACAAGGACTTAGAATACTTTAATATAAATGACTTCTTCTTGAATGATATATGTGTTTTATATGTTAGTTCTAATTTAAACCCACAAGACTTTATCATCATTCTATATAATCAGTGTTCATATAGAATGATCTATCTATTTATAATTTCCTTTGGTCTTTGTTCAGACTTTCCATCTGGATTAATTCTTCCTCTGACCACCATTAAGGTTTATGATTTCATTTAATGAAGGTCTGCAAATGGCAAATATTCAGCCCTCCTTGGCCCTCATCCCCATCCCCCATCTCCTGTCATCCTGGGCTAGGCTGAAAATATCTTTATTGCTGTCAGTCTTAAGCAATAACTTTCTTTGAATACAAAACTCCAGCCTGGCAAAGATTCTCTTTCAGCACATTGAAGTTTTTATCCCACTGTCTTCTTCCTTATATTGTTACTGCTAAGAAACCAAGGAAGGTTTCTTAGGAAGTAATTGCTCTAAAAGTAATTTCTCCTTGGCTATTTGTAAGGTTTTTGCTTTGTCCTTGGTCTTCTGGAACTTCAGTATGATGATGTGTGGGGCACCTGGGTGGCTCAGTTGGTTAAGCAACTGCCTTCGGCTCAGGTCATGATCCCAGGGACCTGGGATCGAGCCCCACATCAGGTTCCCTGCTTGGCGGGGGGCCTGCTTCTCCCTGTCTCACTCCCCCTGCTTGTGTCCCCTCTCTGGCTGTGTTTCTCTCTGTCAAATAAATAAAATCTTAAAAAAAAAAAAAGAATTGTGCAAAATGTACCTTGCCTGAGATTCCTGAATCTATGAATTTGTATCTTTCATCACTTCTGAAATACAACTGCTCCAAATAGTCTCCTGTCCTCATTTTTTCTCACCTTTTCTTGTTTCTTAAATTTTTTAAAATTTTTAATTTTTTAATTAACATATAATGTATTATTTGCTTCAGGGGTACAGTCCTGTGAATCATCAGTCTTACACAATTTATAACACTCACCATATCACATACCCTCCCAAGTGTCCATAACCCAGCCACCCTATCCCTCCCCTCGACCCCCCAGCAACCCTCAGTTTGTTTCCTGAGATCAAGAGTCTCTTATGGTTTTTCTCCCTTCCTGGTCCCATCTTGTTTCATTTTTTTTCCCTCCCTAGCCCCTATGAATCCCCCAGCCTGTCTCTCAAATTCCTCATATTAGAGAGATCATATGATAACTGTCTTTCTCTGATTGACTTATTTCACTCAGTATAATACCCTCCAGTTCCAACCATGTCATTGCAAATGGCAAGATTTCAGGGTTTTTAATGGCTGCATAGTATTCCATTGTATATATAGACCACATCTTCTTTACCCATTCACCTGTCAAGGGACATCTAGGTTCTTTCCATAGTTTGGCTATTGTGGACATTGCTGCTATAAACATTCGGGTGCAGGTGCCCCTTCAGATCACTACATTTGTATCTTTAGGGTAAATATCCAGTACTGTGGCTGCTGGTCATAGGGTAGCTCTATTTTCAACTTTTTGAGGAACCTCCATACTGTTTTCCGGAGTGGCTGCACCAGCTTGCATTCCCATCAACAGTGTAGGAGGGTTCCTCTTTCTCCACATCTTCACCAACATTTGTTGTTTCCTGACTGCTTAACTTTAGCCATTCGGACTGGTGTGAAGTGGTATCTCACTGTGGTTTTGATTTGCATTTCACTGATGCCAAGTGATGTTCAGCACTTTTTCACGTGTCTGTTGGCCATTTGGATGTCTTGTTTGCAGAAACGTCTGTTCATGTCTTCTGCCCATTTCTTGATTAGATTGTTTTTCTTTGGGTGTTGAGTTTGATAAGTTCTTTTTTTTTAAAAGAATTTATTTATTTATTTGACGGAGAGAAACACAGTGAGAGAGGGACTACAAGAAGTGGGCATGAGAGAGGGAGAAGCAGGCTTCCCACCAAGCAGGGAGCCCGATGCGGGGCTCCATCCCAGGACTCCAGGATCATGACCTGAGCCGAAGGCAGATGCTTAACAACTGAGCCACCTAGGTGCTTCGAGTTTGATGAGTTCTTCATAGATTTTGGATACTAGCCCTTTATCTGATATGTCATTTGCAAATATCTTCTCCCATTCTGTTGGTTGTCTTTTGGTTTTGTTGACTTTCCTTTGCTGTGCAAAAGCTTTTGATCTTGATGAAGTCCCAATAATTCATTTTTTGCCCTTGCTTCCCTTGCCTTTGGCAATGTTTCTAGGAAGAGGTTTCTGTGGCTGAGTTGGAAAAGGTTCCTGCCTGTATTCTCCTCAAGGATTGTGATGGACTCCTGTCTCACATTGAGATCTTTCATCCATTTGAGTCTATTTTTGTTGCTCACCTCTTCTTCTCACTTTATCCTGGCTTTTAATCTTTTTACCATATTTTCATCTCTTTGACACTGTTCTCTTCTGGGTAATATTATAGATAGCTTTTAAAATCTCCTAAGTCTCTCTCTATTGCTGGAATTTTAAATGTTTTGTATTTTCATTTTCGTAAGTAAAATCAATTTATTTTCAAATATACTTCATCCTCTTTTTCAGACAATTGCTTTTGACACCTATTGTCAATTCTAAAAGCACCTGTTTAACATTTTGGATGTCATAATTCTAAAATATAAAATCTTATAAGACTCATTCTGCTGTCTTCTGTTTCTGTTTGTCTCTCATTCATGGACTTTTTAAATACTCACTTTGTAATTGCTTTGATGAACTGATATTTCTTGGATTTTTTTTTTTTAAGAGAGAACATGGGAAAGAGGGAATAGGGGCAGAGGAGAGGGAGAGAGAGAATATTAAGCAAGCTCCACCCTCAATGTGGAGCCAGACACAGGGCTCGATCTCATGACCCTAAGATCATGACCTGAGCCAAAATCAAGACTTGGATGCTTAGCTGAATGAGCCACCCAGGCCCCCCTGATATTTCTTGGAACTTTAACTGTAATAATAATAGCATAAGTTCTAGTTTGAAGATAGGATCCATTATAGACAATTTTATTGCTTATGCCACAGCCCAGAAGATTTCCAGGAGGGGGCATATTTAAACTAAATCCTGCATGTATCATGTGCTGTGAATTCAGGCTTCAAACCCACATGAGGGACAGCTTGTGATCATTATTCTCAGGGAGAATTACTCCTCCTCTATCCAACACCATGTTTTAAGACAAACCATTTCCTTGCAATTCTTTGAGATGATGGGTTCATTTTTTATTCATGCATACCGTGAGGTTGGGTGGTCCTCTGCAATCCCAGGTTTATGGAGTGGGTCCTTTATTAGCCTCCTTACTTTGTCTTCATTTCCTTTTCTTCCACTACCCACACATCATGAAAAAAATTCTAAGCTCATGTCAACTTGACAGATACTTTCAAGGTGAAAAACAACTTTATTGCTCTGTCAGCTTCTCTGGATACTTGCTTTCACTTGGACTTCATGCTTTGAGCATTCCTTAATGTCTTTTCCATTTGCTGATGCATTTAAAAATATTTTAAAAGTTATGCAGAGTTTTTATTTTTTTATTGGAAACTCAAGTCTCTCCAGTTAACTTTTCTGATGTTTTCATAGCTTAGATCATCAGGGACAGATGTAGGGTTTTTATATGGATGAGGGAAACAGGTGACTTCTGTTAGGATTGCCGCAGAATCACTGTAATTTTACTAAAAACCAATCAAGTTTGAAGGGCTCATTAACAGAAATGCTATGATATCTAGGACTTATAATGGCTTCTTTTAGCCTGAATTGGATTTTTTTAAAACCAGAAATCGAGAGAAAGAGGGTACTTACTTGGAAGAAGTGGATCCAGATGAAAGGTTAGAGAAAAGCTTAAATTTCAAACACTCTCCCATTTAAAACTAACTTTTAGCAGTACAAAAGTCTTTTATATGAAAATGCAGGATATTTGTGACCATTCAGATAACATATGCATTATTTCCAGAAACATGTGCAAACATACAATACAGATAGCATCCCTTGACCACCTCCCTAATCTCAGCCCCTTCTCCCACGGTTTAAAAGTTTGATGTGTGTAAGTCTAGAACTTTCTATTTATTATTATTCATATTCATACCTCTGCACATAGACAGAGACACCGAGTTTGTTTTGCATTTTAGAAAAATATATAGGCGATCTGGTATTCTGCATGTCTGAACATCGTTTTGAATTCTCTCTTGCCTAACAGGTATATCAATCCTCCATTAAATCCTTTCATAATTTTGAAGAGTTGATGTCCCCTTCTTCAAACTTCAAGATTTTCTGTAGAGAATCCTGATCCCATTATGACTTTCAGTTTGTATCTGGTAGTTTCCTTTCTGGACATATTTAGGCATTTCTTCTTGTTGGTTCCAAAATTTCCCAATGTTGGGCCTTGCTGTGGACCTTTTCTTTCTTGTTGCTGGCAAAATCAGTTTAGCTCTTCAGTCTGGTAATTACTGTTCTTTAGTTGTGAGGATGTCTCTTATTTGATCTCTTTGATAATCTGCTTTCCTCAGTTTTCTCTTTCTGGTGCCCCTCTCCCTTGGGGACCTGTCTGGGCACTTAGCTTTTCCCTTCTTTTTCTGCAAGATCAGTTACCTTCCTTCCATTTGCTTTCTATGTTCTAATTATATATCGATCTCCTACATACTATTATCACCTGTTTTGTATTCTTTGACTCTTTTTTATCCCCTTAACTGTCAATTTAGGAGAAATATTTTAAATACCACTTCTAGGAATCTGTCCAGCAGAAATGCACAAGATTCCTTAAAAATATCAACACGTGGGTTATATAAGTATGTGGTACCTATTTCATAGTTTGTTGTTTCCTTTTATACATGATTATATGTGTATATATTATTTATATATGAGAGAGAGGAGAAATGGTATTGCTGCTATAGAGGAAAATTTGTTGACTTTCAAAATTTAAATTGCATTCAGTGCATAATGAATTTTTTTTTTTACTATGTAAGTCTTAATTGTCTTATAATCAGCAGATAATTTTTAATCTTCAAGCCCATATAGGTCTTATTTCCTTTTTTGTGTTGCACTGAGATGGAATATAGCTGGGGGAAAAGAGTAGCTGGGAGTGATGTTGGGGGAATAAAATAAGGAAGCTGGAAACTAGAATTCTGGCCTGGTCCTACCACTATCTATATTTTTACATCTGCTAAATGAAGATGCCAGTCCAGCTTATTTCAGAACCCTTTGTGTTTCTTATTGTCTATGTAATTTTTCAGAATTCTCTACCTTGGGTTTCTTAGGGTTAGTAGTCGATTTCCCCCCACTTTGGATGGTGATAAACTCAATGTGCCCATGGCTCGTCAACACATTTTTATGTGAATAATGAAAAAAGCAGACCATGGCACTATAATCTGGACACAAGATGTTCTCAGAAATCCAGTGGAAAAATCCTCTGTTAAATCAGAAAGGATAAACCTGGGGAAATGCCATTCCTGGACACTGGAAGTAATGAAAGCAAAGCCCTCAAAGTTATGTAATCCATTTTTCAATTAACATGCTTCCCCCCCTTAATGGTGTATAAATTAATAGTAGCTGAAAAGGAATCTAGGCAGGAATACAGAGGAAAGTAGAGTGGAACCAACAATGTAGCAGAGCAGAAATTCCGTTTACCGGACATCCACACAGCAAACAAGGGAAGCACGTGACCTGAAATCGAAGGGGACTGGATTTCTAGAATAATGGACATTTTACCTGGATAGCTAGTGTCGAGATAGCTGTGTGGCAAACCAGAATGAGGTGTGCTCACTCTGGAATCTGTTTGCTGCTGACATGGTAGAGGGATGTGCATAATACTATCTGCCTGTGGGGCGCCTGGGTGGCTCAGTTGGTTAGCGACTGCCTTCAGCTCGGGTCATGATCCCGGAGACCCGGGATCGAGTCCCACATCAGGTTCCCTGCTCGGCAGGAAGCCTGCTTCTCCCTCTCTCACTCCCCCTGCTTGTGTTCCCTCTCTGGCTGTGTTTCTCTCTGTCAAATAAATAAAATATTTAAAAAAAAATACTATCTGCCTGTGCTTTGAAAAAAAAAATTATTGGATTAACATTTGATAGGCAATGCACATGGTGCAAAATTCAAAGAGGACAAGAGGCTATTATTCGGGGGTGCTCATCTCCTCCCAGTATTGTATCATAATAATACTTTTACTGGTAATAATTTATTGAGTACCAACACAGGCTTCTTTAGATTAGAGATATGCACCAAAACAATGAGTAAATCTGGGTTTTGATATGTCTGCACATTTAATATTTATGTCATAGATACATGTTATCTATGTTATACATATGCATGTCAGTATGTATCATGTATAGATGAAGATGGAGTGCTACTTTCAAATACATTGCCCTCCAATTTCAAGAGATAAAAGATTTGATTTGATCTTTTTTTTTTTTTTTTTTTTTTAGGGGTGGGTAGGGCAGAGGTGGAGGGAGAATCCTAAGTAGACTCCTTGCTCATCATGGAGCTCAATGTGGGGCTCAGTCTCACAACCCTGAGATCATGGCCTGAGCCAAAATCAAGAGTTAGGCACTTAACTGACTGAGCCATCCAGGTACCCCCTAAAGAGATAACAGATTTTATTGTCTATTCTGCTTTGGTGAGCGAGTGAGCACTATAATTCCAGGATTAGTGATCTAGGTGGTAAAATAATTCTTAATCTGCAGTTTCTAGGTTTTCCAATTAAATTAGCTTTAATCTTTAGACAGAATTTCCTAGAGGCCAGAATCCTGGTGAAAGTGATGACAAGTGCAATGCAGCTGACGGCCCTCTGGCTATCTTCACTTGTCATCTTGGGAATCTTTGTAACATCTCACATAATAGCTGTTTTCACATTTTCATTTGCAGGCAGGGATTACATACAGGGGGATTGTAGAAATATAGATGATTATGGTAACACTCTGACCAAAACCCCAAACAATATATTTAGGCACAAGGTTTGAAGAAAAGGAAACAATTTCAAAACCCTCCAGCTGAGCCCAATGCTGGTCGTCATGGCAGGATGGAGAGAAGACTTGAAGGTCACATGGAAAACCCGACTTCCTTCTGCACCCTTGCAGAGGCATTCGCTCACTTAGGAATACATCTCTAGACTAAATCTACTGAAATATCACCAGAAAAGCAGCTGTCAAGAGTCATTCTAATTAAGTTGTCTGTTAGGAAGATTTTATTTTAGAGCCAATCTTACTCGAAAGACGTTCTGAGCCATTACAGATGAAATACCCATTTCAAAAAAACCACAAATTTCTGGTTCTGGCTCGGCAGGATGGAGCATAATTTTCAGCCACGAAGTAGCAGACACTTCTTCTCAACATGTGAGTGTAAAGGCTTTGACTAAAAAGCTTGCCAGAGCTTTTGACAAGAGTTCAGTTCGGTAGAGAAGAATATAAGAGAAAATAGGAAAAGGCTAGCTCCACCTAGGCGAAGGTGCCTTTGTTGCCCTGGGACCCAACCTTCATGAAACTGTTTGCTATCCACCTCATTATAAACATCTCTCTGCCACAGCAGGTGTTGGGTGGGGAGGGGACATGGTGTCCAGGAAACCTGCCGTCAGGTTAGCAAACTCCCAGGAGACCCATTCCCTTTCAATTGATGTGGAATTGTCCAGCAGTGCCTACCAGCCCCTGAGCGGTCTGCCTATGAGACAGTTGTCATTTGAGTCACAGCAGAAACACGTCCCTGACCAATTTCCCTGAACGTAGGAGTCACACTTCTAATGACAGAAAGGAAAGCTGTCCAAGCCTTTCCAAGCATTAAAGAAAAGATAAGTTCCGGGGCGCCTGGGTGGCTCAGTCAGGTAAGCATCTGCCTTCAGCTGCAGTCAAGATCCCTGGGTCCTGGGATTGAGTCTTGCATGGGGCTCCCTACTCAGCGGAGAGTCTGCTTCTCCCTCTGCCTCTGCCTGCTACTCCCCCTGCTCTGCTCGCACTCCCTCTCTTTCGCTCTCTCTCAAATAAATAAATAAATAAAATCTTAAGGAAAGAAAAGAAAAGAAAAGAAAAGAAAAGAAAAGAAAAGAAAAGAAAAGGCAGTTTCCTCAGAGTCGCTTCAAAATTCCACTCCCTATGGAACAGGTTTTAAAAGCTTCTTACCCGAATCAGTCTCTTTAGGTGAAGTTCAGCTTTTCAAAGATGTCCTTCTGATTTTTAGGTCTTCAAAATGGTGACTAAGTCTATTTCAGAACCTAGACTGCCTTCAAAGCTGGAGGAGAAGAGTCAGCAGGCTCAAACTCACAGGCCTTGCTTCTATCTCCTCACAGGTCTGTGCTGTGGAGTGGTTAGTCTAGATTTCTCCAGACTCACTAATGGCTGCCGGCCCTCTGAGGTGACTCACTGGTCTGAGCCAACTGGCCTGAGGCAGCATCTTTGTCTTCTTCTTAGGCTCCCACTGGCCCTCACAATACCACCACCTTTTGTCACCAGGGCACGCAGGAACTTTCCTGTTCCCTCGAAGATGGCCATGATATGGGAACCTTCCAGATTTTTTTTTTTAAGATTTTATTTATTTGACAGAGAGAAACACAGCCAGAGAGGGGACACAAGCAGAGGGAGTGAGAGAGGGAGAAGCAGGTTTCCCTCCGAGCAGGGAGCCCGATGTGGGACTCGATCCCGGGATCATGACCTGAGCCGAAGGCAGTCGCTTAACCAACTGAGCCACCCAGGCGCCCCGGAACCTTCCAGATTTTGACCCAGAGAGAAGTCACAGAGATCCATACGAATCTCACCTCCTGCTCTATTCTCTCACCCTACTTGCCACAGTTCTCAGGGTTGGCAGGGGCACACTTTCCTCCTTCTCTGTGGGACACCCTGAGCCCAGGCATCACTGGGTGTATGGTAAGACTCCAGCCCCTTAGGCTGGTTTGTGTTCAAAGAGGCTAAAGGAATTTAGAGAAATCCCTTCCGCTATTGAAATCACTTATTTTTCAAGATTTCTGCCCTGCTAATGAGAATCTTCTCCCCCAGGAGCCCCGTCCTTCCCTTTCCTGGAGCTGCGATTCAGGAAGGATAGGGAGGGAAGAAGGATGCTCAAAGAGCAAAGAAGATGTATCAGTTTATTATGTGCAAAGTAGTTTCATTGTTACACTAGGCAGAATGAATTCTGATTATGGGAGAGTAAATGTGGACGTCTCTTGATGCACGCATGCTTTGTGTAGCCACCACCGCAGGCGTTGTGCCCTTGGCATCAGCTCTGGCGACCACCACACAAGCTCTATCGGTATTATTGTGATTTTTAAAATATATTTTAAAATTTTTTTTCTTTCTTTTTTTATTAGTATTATTGTTAATGTACTGAATAGCAAGAGAAAAACTACGCAACATTTAGCTGGTGTCTAGGGAAACCCTTTATTGTTCTTCATAGTTCTTGATAGTTTATGCCACATGCTCATTCAGATCTCACTCTTCCACTGAAGAACTCTGATTAATCAGAGAAAAACACAACCCTGATGAACAGTAAGTTAGGTGATATATTTAGTCATCTCATGATAAACTAAAATAGGTGATTTATTTAGTCATCTCACCATAAGTTAGAAGTATCAATTGATTCTTCTCAAATGGATGTTCCCTGATTCCTGACATTCCCCATGACTATTCCCCATTTCTGTTTCCCTTCAAGTCTGCGCTTCTGGAAGAGTATTAAATAACCAGTCTCTCATTCCTTGCTTCCTGTTTATCCTGCTCTTATCTGGTCCTCACTCCCACTTTCCCAACAACCCATCAGTAATACCAAAGGCACCAGGGGCCTCCCGGTTATGAAAGTCAAAGGACAGCTTTCTGTATCACCCAGTTGCTGTAGACACTGTGCATAATTTTTTCCTCTTGACTTCTCTGACAGTCTTGGTCTCCCTCCTATCTCACAGTTTGTACCTCTTCTGTCTCTTTCAGGTTCTATCTCCTCTACCAGAACTCTTAAAATGAAGAGTTATCTGGATCTCAGTCTTGGGATCCCTTCTTTTTCCCTTCTCTTGCCAAGGATTGTAGCCATTCTATGCTCAAATTTGTTCTAGATTCATGGTCCTCAAATTTTTGTAGATGTAATTTTTATACCCAGAGAAAGGGTGAAAACTTCCAATCACTTAATCTTTGCTGCTTGATTTTCTTCTTTTATAATCACCCTCATAAAAGTCTTATAAGGTGTTATGGTGATAAAAGAAATCCTAAATGAATAGGGCTTTCATGAAAAAGCACATGTGGTGTCCCTTTGATGTGTCTACTGGGAGCAGAAAACTGAGCCCTTATTTGCTTTGTCACCTTAGACAGGTACTTCCACTTCTTGGGCTTCAGATTTTAGAGACCATAGCCATGACTTAACTGTTGTGTTAATCAATGACTGAATGTGAATTCTGCCAAATGGCATTTCATTTTTTTTTAAGATTTTATTTATTTATTTGACAGAGAGAAACACAGAAAAAGAGGGAACACAAGCAGCAGGGAGTGAGAGAGGGAGAAGCAGGCTTCTCACTGAGCGGGGAGCCCAATGCAGGACTCGATCCTGGAATCCAGGATCATGACCTGAGCCGAAGGCAGATGCTTAATGACTGAGCCACCCAGATGCCCTGGCATTTCATTTTCAAAACATGAGCACCTTCTTACTTACCTGGAAGTGGTCTAAAAGGGCAATAGTGGAGGGACGCCTGGGTGGCTCAGTCGGTTAAGTGCCTGACTTGGGTTCAGGTCATGATCTTGGGGTCTGGGGATGTGGCCCTGTGTCAGGCTTCCTGCCAAGCTTGGAGTCTGCTTGTCCCCCTGCCCCTCCCCCACTCATGCTCTTTCTCTCTCACTCTCTCCTGATCTCGCTCTCACCCTCGAATAAATAAACGTAATCTTAAAAAAAGAAAAAAAAGAGCAAAAGTGGGGAGAAATGTTTCCTACAGAATATAAAGTTTAACCTGAAAATCGCTATTTACCTGTGAGGTTTCCTATTCTATTTCGCTTATTGTCACTTAAAACTTTCAGTAGGAACAAAAGTGTCCTCTTTCAAACGAATGAGGCAAATAAATATAAGCTCAGTGTTAGCTGGAGGGTAGCATCAGCAGTGGGAGGGGGAGTATGTTACTGATGAGGCAGTTTTCAGATAGAAGATGTGGCTGGGTGGGTTAGAGAGATGTCAGTGCTACGTTTATGTTTTAGGGGAATTTTCTGTTGCCCCCAAAATATTTCATATGCCGGGACTGAGAGGCCATGGTTCAGCAAGGCAGCACTGACCCTTTCTGGTGAAGGAAACAAAGCAATGCAGGCTTTAAAAAGGTAATAAATTACATTTCGGCAGAAAGTTTTGTTTTGTTTGTAACAGATGGGTAATTATGTCTGTGGCTGGTAAGTGGGCGACAGGAACCCTGCGTATATCTGTGAGCTGAGTTTTGGGTATTTGTTATCTTTGTGTTTAAGATAATTTGTTTAATTGTAAGTGCATGTATTTATATTTTTACAATGGCCACGTTTAACAACTGGCTCACAGTATCCCTGAAAAATTTAAAAATTAGGGTGCCTGAGTGGCTCAGTTGGTTAAGCCACTGCCTTCGGCTCAGGTCATGATCCTGGAGTCCCAGGATTGAGTCCCAAATCAGGCTCCCTGCTCAGTGGGGAGTCTGCTTCTCCCTCTGACCTTTTCCCCCCTCATGTTCTCTCTCACTCTCTCTTTCAATAAATAGATAAAATATTTTAAAAAAATAAAAATTAGCGTCTTGTGAGATAGTCTGACCAACTCCAACTCACTACTGAGTTGTCTTCAGAGAATAAAGGAAAATTGATATTAATATTTGCTTGAGCAATATTTAATTTCATTTGAGTTCTGAGAAGTACACACTTAATTTAGATGTTTTTTGTACTTGTTAATTTTCCAAAACTCTATGCATTTATCAGTGGCTAAATCAAAAGCAGTGATTAGAATCACCCTATGCTAGATCAATAGATGATAGTTTTCTATAAATTTGTGTCAGCTGAGAGTGAGGTATGTCTCATCTCCTTGAGGGGTGTGGGGAGAACCCAGACAAAAGGATATTTGCTTATTGAATGAATGACATGTTTTTGGACCTAATGGTGTCTCTTTAGAACTCTTATGCTGAAACCCCAACATGTGACTTATTTGGAGATGGGGTCCTTAGAGATGGAATTAAATTAAATGAGGTCATAATGATGGGGTCCTAGTCTGACAGGACTGGCGTTCTTATTAGAAGAGGGAGAGAGAGACGCCAGAGCTCTCTCTGTGCACAAGGGCAGGTTAAAAGCCGCAGGAGATTAGAGCAAGAAGGCACCGTCAGCAAGCTGAGGAGAGACGCCTCATAGAAACCAGCCCTGCTGGCACCTTGACTTTGGACCTCACGCTGCACAACTGTGAGAAGATATATCTCTGTTCTTTAGGCCACCTTGTCTGAGATATTTTGTTATGGCCGCCCAAACTGACCAATACAACAAGCAAATGATGCAATTCCCTAGCAGTCAACGTGACACTCATACCTCAGGCTCTGTCACGAGGTCACAAGGAATTTCTTCCTGTCTGCTCCTCTGATATATTTCTACTTAATCTTACTGGTCAACAGTTTCCACCTCTGGGAAGCCTTCCTTGGTTTCCCCCAGTATGTGTCAGGCCTTCCTCCCCTGTAAACAGCTCTACTATAGTGATGATCAAGATGTTTTTGTCCTACACAAATCCTTTGAATCTTTTACTTTTTAAAAGTGGTTTTTATTTATTTTAGAAAGACAGACTGTGAGAGAGACAGAGAGAGAATGTAAGGGAAAGGGTAGAGGGAGAGGTAGAGAGAATCCTCAAGCAGACTCCCAGCTGAGCGCAGAGTCTGATGTGAGACTCCATCCAGGACTGTGAGATCATGACCTGAGCCAAAGTCAAGAGTCAGCTGCTTAAATGACTGAGCCACCCAGGCGCCAACCCCCTTGGCATCCTTTAAAGAAAGGTAGATTACACATTGGAAATTAAGATTCAGCATACCATCTCTGTGCTGCCTGTATGTTAGCCATTAGCCACATATGGCTATTTTCCTTACATTTAAATAAAATTTAAATATGATTAAAATTCAGTTCCACAGTTGCATTAGCCGCACTTCAAACACTTAGTAACCACCTCTGGCTGGTGGCTACTGCATTGAGCCCTCAGACATGGAACACTTCCATCACTGTAGAAAGTTCTATAGGACAGAGCTGCACGGGACTGTAAGCAATTTGAGGTGGGGGGCAAGCTTTGCACCTTTTTGCATTGCTTTCTTGTGTCAGCATTTAGACTCGTGCCTGATAAACGGTAGCCATCCAATAAGTATTAGTTGAATTATTAAAAGAAAAAAATGAACACCATGTACCTAGTTGTAGCTCCTTAAAACATTCATGTTTCCTCAAGATCACAAAAATAAATGCACCTCTATAAACGTGTTTTTATGGGGCACCTGGGTGGCTCAGTCATTCAGCATCTGCCTTGGGCTCAGGTCGTGATCTCAGGGTCCTGGGATCGAGCCCCACATCCGGTTCCCTGCTCAGTGGGAAGCCTGCTTCTCCCTCTCTTGCTCCCCTGTGCTTGTGTTCCCTCTCTTGCTGTGTTTCTCTCTGTCAAATAAATATATAAAATCTTTAAAAAAATAAATGTGCTTTTATGATTGGCAAATAAAATGCTAAAAATAAGCAATTTTCATTTTTCCCAGATGAGAACACAAAGATGCATTAAGATGTAATTATAGAAATAATCTCAGGTGTTAATATAGCAATCTATAGTTGTTAATTCAGAAGAACAATATCGATTCTAATTTAGTTTTTTCTAGGTCATCTCTGCTTCATTGCTCTGTAAGTGACCCTATGGACTCATTAAATCTTTCAGCATGTTTATGCCAACCCTATTTAATGAGTCCTCCAATACTTTGAATTCTCTGAATCTCATACCTATTATTTCAGTGGCAAACTTCTGAGTTTACTTAATCGTACACTTTCTAGACACAAAAGAGATCAGGAAAAAGTTGCCCAGTCATACACAACGCTGTGCTTGAAGACAGCCCCTTTGTTGCCACACTTACAGATCTTCAAAGAGACTCACAATAACCCTTGGAAATCTAGATATTTAGATGTTCCTATACTAGGAAACTTTTCTTTGGTGCTTACTTAAATGTTTCATAAGTTACCTCAAAGCAGTTCCCTTCACTCAAACTTGGGAGCAAAGGGACAAGCCCCATCCTATGACATGACAGGATTAAATACCATCTAAAAAATTGTTTTTTCTTCCAAGATGCTCCTTTAGCCTTCCTAGTCACTTCAAGGATAAACACCGGTGCTGAGTACATATTACTTGAATGAATAAATGAAAGCAATAAAAACAACTGCTTAACCTTGGCACAATGCCCAATGCATACCCTAGCATCTATCTCACATCACTCAGGACACAAATTTCCAAGTGGGAGACGGAGGTGGTAGTTAGCAAGGGTGTTCTAGAAGGAAGCAGGTAGAGAGGAGAGAGAGGCAAGAAGATCTTTTGGGAAGCAAAGCAATTTAATCTCTGGTTTGAACTCAGGACCCATTCACACAAGCTGGATGGAGTAGAGAAGAAAGGAGGGAGGAGGAGAGTCAGGGTGGGAGAGGGCGAGGCTGTCCTCTCATCTCCCCTCTGTGGGGCATTACTTGCCTGCTGGGTGTGCTGAGCCTAGAAAACAGTTGCCAGCCTCTCACCCATGGCCTAGAAGCTGTAGCCTACAGTGAAAACCCAGAACTGAGCCCTGTTTTCACAGGACCTGGAAGTGTTCTAACATTTAGTCCTATGAGATGTTCTTCTCAAAGACGCTGGTTTAGAAACAAGTGATACTGGAGAAATTTGGACATTCTGTCTATGAGATAGAATTCCTCTTTCTGTTGTGATCAGTCTGGGGGCTCAAGCCTGGCCAGACTGGGTTGTGATCTATGAAGGCTGGAGTATATGACCAGGAAGGAAGCAATGTTTGGTGTATGTGAATGCGTCCATCCCTTCCAGCCTCCTGGAGAGATCTCCTTCCTCTGACAGCAAGCCTGGTAGGTAGTCTCCCCATTTTACAGATGTTTATTCTGAGGCAAAGATGGTGTATCCTTACTGCTTGCCGGTCTATGAAATGTGAGCAAGAAATATCACACCCTGGACATCTAGATCATAAAATCACGGCTTCAGACACCACTGAGAAAGCTGAAGGGTACAATACACAACATGCAGGCCCCAAGACTGGACACTTTTGTATGACCTCGGGAAAGTTCACTAACTTTTTTGAACCTTAATTTCCTCTACTGTGCAGTGTTGAGACGAGGAGGATAACACATGTGATATGCTTTGGGGGTGCCTGGAAACATAGCATGTGCTCAATAATTGCTGATTGTTTCTGTTATTATTTAAACGTCAGGGGAAACAACTTTTGAATGCTCTTTTATGGTCTTGAATCGCTCTTTATTATTTCAAAGCAGGTAGGACCTATGTTTCTTGATCTTTTGTGCCCCCTATTGAAATTCAGATTGGCACAGTCCAGAATAAAGAAGACATGTCATAAATGCTTCACATAAATTGGTAATTTTCCAATGCTATATCACTGGCATTTTATAGACATTGGTCATTATGAATATATATGTATGTGTGTGTGTGTGTATATATATATGTTTTTATGCAAAGGTTCATACATACACGAAATGAGCTAACATCCCTTTTTTGTTTATTTATAATCTTGCTATATACTGATTTGTATTTGCCAAAAAACAGAAGTTACTATGGTTAAAAGAATGTCTAACCTTTTCAGCTCCGTTGATTAATCTCTAGTGAATAATGAGAAACATACTTTTCATCAGTGAAGATTTGCATTCACAGATTTAAAAATGTGAAATTTCACATTGGTACCGATCGTAGAGGGGGGAAATCCCTCTTTTCTAGTAAATGCGCAAAGGCTTCATCTACTATTATTTTTTATTCATTCATTTTGTGTTCAGCTGTAGTCTATCATCAGAAATGTGTGAGGTGAGCAGGAAACATTTGGGGGAAATAGTAAACGTGGCACAAAAATGTTTTCATATACTGACAGAGAAGTACTTTTTGTTCTTTTTCAGATACAAAACAGTGCAATTTTTTGTTCTGTTTTAGCAATGAAACCTATTTTCCCCCAGAACATGTGAAATTGCTTTCTTTTTATATTGCCTTTTACATGTGAAAAGCCGAAGAGACCAAACTAATGATGTGATTAAAGATTTTCTTAATGTCCAGTTATTGTGGGCTTATCTGTCTCTTTTGAAAACAAATATTTTTGCTACTTAGGAAGTTCAGCTGACTTTCTAAAGGAAAAACAAGTTGAGGACAAGCCATTAGAAGTCTTATGATCTACAGCAACTAAAATGCAGTCCTTAGGTCTCTCTTACATTTTTTTTTTAATTAACACATAATGTATTATTTGCTTCAGGGGTACAGGTCTGTGACTCATCAGTCTTACACAATTCACAGCACTCACCCACCATTGCCCATACCCTCCCCCATGTCCATAACTCGGCCACCCTATACCCCCACCCCCCCAGCAACCCTCAGTTTGTTTCCTGAGATTAAGAGTCTCTTATGGTTTATCTCCCTCCCCCATCCCATCTTGCTGCATTTGATTTGAAAAACAAAGCCCGAGTCTGGTGTTCTGAGCTTCATTGCTATTTACCTCCTGGGAGAGGATTCAATATCCCACCTGTGGTATTAATTGTTTCACAGTAACTTTCAAAAACACCAGGACAGTAACAACAAACATCAAAAACAAATAAGCAAAAATCCAATGATGCTGAAACCTGATAACTTAAAAAAAAAAAATACTACCCTGAACATTTACAGCTAAATGAAGAAGTCATTGCCAACGTCTCCCTCCCTGATGCCTTCCAGGAGAAATCCCCTCCCCTGCCCCCCCCCCCTTTCCATGTGGGCTTCATCACAAGGTCACCACGGGAACAAGGGTATCACAGTTGGGAGGACTCAGATGGACTTCCTAGCCAGGCTGGGGCTTTGCTCTCAAACGGCATTCTCTGCCTTTCTCTAGTGTCACAGTCCATAGTAAAAAAATAAAAAGGTCTCAAAGGGTCAGAATTGTGGGTAAAAAACTTAAAATACAATAAATCTCCAGGAAAGCAGCTTAAAGCTTTTCCTTGCAGGTGCTACAGCAAGGAGGGGTAGGAATGTACTAGGTCCCTGCTTCTCAAATGTGGTTCGTGGAAGCGTGGCAGCAAGGACATCGCCTGGAGTCAGGTGAGAAATGCAGACCTCCGGAATCAGAATCTGCATTTTCATAGGCTATCTAGAGAATTCATACACTCACTGAAGTTTGAAAAGTGTTGAGCTAGAGCATCACTGTGTGTGCTGAGGGATGTAGAGGACAAGAAAGAAATTACAGCTTTTTTCCTCCAATAAAGTTGTTGTTTTCACTAATCCTTCAAGATCAATGAGTGCTTGAAGACGAAAACATCATAAGCCTCATTGCAGGTCTTTACTTTCAACAAATCAGAAGAGATGTATTCTGCTTTCTCTATAATTACAATAACACCTCTTTTCTCCCTGAAATGCACACGCACTGGAAAGGCTTTGGCCAGTTTTCTTATTAGCAAGAGGAATACAGTAGATTTCATCATGCATTTCCTCTGGCAAGTTAAAGTCCTCTCTAACATTTGACCTTCATTTTGCTCCAACCAGCAGCCCCTGGCCCAGGCATCCCTATTAGTGATGTCTTTTCAAGAGCTCTTGATTTCAGAGAATCAGGAAATCCTGAGCTATCCCCTGAATTCAAAATATCATGTGGGAATACAATGACTTTTGCTGGATTTTTTAAAGGATGGGTGTAGTCAGTTAAATGGAGTGGTTCTGAAATACTCCCTGAGAGTTAATTTAATCCCACTGAAGTTTAAGGTAATAAGATGGTGGACAATCAGGGCTGCAAGAAGTAGGAACTTAAAAATGCCTCAAAAGCAGAAATAACAGTGTGAGTGTAAGACAGAAAGATTGAGTTCTAAAAAGAAACCAGTTTTGCAACTTAGAGAAATAAAATGAAGAAAGGGGAAGAAGACAATAGGGGAGAATCAAATTGATGTCAAGAAAAGAGAACAATGATGAGAAAATAAATACTAGGGGAAGACAGGTAAAGATGAATCAGGTGCATCATGGGTATAGCTAGAAACTATGGCAGGAAAAGGATGAGAATGTAGAGAAAGGCTGGTGGGGGTGGGGCCGAGGCGGTGTGTAAAACAAAGGAGCGAGTCCATGATGCCTGTAAACCTGATGGCCACCCCTCTCTCAAAAGCGACCCCTCCCATCCAGTCCTACCTGGCCGGAAGGACGGTGGTCACCACTTGAGAGCTTGAGGGTTGGGGGGAGTAAAGTTGGGGGAAACAGAGGGATCCTCATGGCAAGTTTCCGACAAGAATGAGGAGGAACCTTCCCCCTGTGTGGGAAAAAAAGGGAGGCTGTCATTTTTGTGGCATTGAAATTGATTTCTAAGCACTGGTTGTTTCAAATTCTTGGTCTGGGAGCTCTCTTGGAGTACCTTCTAGAATGGAGATTTAAAATCTCCATCTCCTTTGTCTAGTCCAACACTTCTGACCACAGATGCAATGGGATTGACAACTGAATTCTCCTTGGTTCTTGCCTACCCTCTGTAGGAATTAGAAGTTGAATATGATCGCAACGAGTAGTTTCAAAAAATTCTTTACAAAATCCCACTACTGTCAAGAAAGTTGAAAAGAGATTGTATTGAATCCCTGATAGCAACTGAACAATGCAGCCCAATGAGTCTGCGCTGGATGGCTATACTTTTCTCTCTCAGAGAAAACTGCTTTTTTTAATATATGAAGGTAGTTTTGTTAGCCCTCTACATAACTTGTTTGTTAAAAAATATGTATTGAGCACCAGCTATGTGCTGGGCATTGTTCTTGGGTGCCAAGAGCTTAAGAGCTTCAGTGAGCAAAATAGTCCAAACTTCTGTCCTCCAATGTAAATGCAGCTTGCATTCCACTAGGGAGGGATCAACACTCCTAAGGGAATGACACACCTAAGAAAGAAGTAAGTGACCTAATAAGAGAAGGTGATAAATGCTCTGAAATACAGAGAGTAGAGCAGAATAGAAGAAAGAGGAGATGCCAGAAATGGGAAGTGGTAGAAAGGGTACACATTTAAGGTAAGTGGTCATGGAAGGCCTCTTTGAAAAGAAAGCTTTGAGTGAAGACTTGAGCCACAGGAAGGAGGTGCCCAAGCAGAGCCTGGAGAGATGAACATTCTGGGCAGAGGTCCATACAACCGTCCCAGGTGGCATTGGCCTGCCTTGTTGGGTCCCAGCAAGGAAGCCAGGATGGCTGGAGCAGAGAGTAGGTCAATGAGGAAACAAAGAGGAGATACAGCAAAGTGGAGTCAGATCACGTTGGACCTTATAGGCTTTTATTTCTCAGAGAGAAATAGAGTCTTAAGTTGAGGAGTGAGATAGTTTATGTTCCAAAAGATGACTATGTCTGCCCTGTTGGGAGGAGATGGTGAGTGGGCACGTGTAGAAATGGGAAGACCATTTATGGGGCTACTGAGAAATCCAGTTGAGAAATGATGGTGGCCTTGACTGGGGTGATGGTGCTGCAGTTGGTACCTTGGTAATTAAAAGATGTCTTAACTCTTTATGATTTTTTGCAAGTCCTGCGGTGTCTACAGTCCCACCTAGAACAAAGTCCTAATAATCAATTAAAGAATTGCAACAACTCATTATGTAGTCCTAAAATTATTTAAAAAATATATAAGAACTATTTAAAAAATATATATAAGATTCAAAGGAAAAGGAAAGAAAAAAATCCTTTCTGGCCAAAGCTAGAAGACAACGTATTTCCTATTTTCTCCATGTCACTAAAACCATATATATGCTGCGGCTACTATCTGAGACAGGATTTGTCATACTCTAGCGTAATTTGAGAGGGAAAAATCCATTTAGATGCCAAAATAGTTGAACACATTAAGCTTCTCCCCGAGTGTATTGAGTTGTTTGTGTGTGAGTGCATGTATGTGTGTGTGCATGTGTGTGTGTGTGTGTGATGGTCACACCCGTTATGTAGTACAGAATCCATGCAAACTATCAGGAACATCATGAACTGTTTGTTATTCCATCACAAACATTAGCAAAAGCTGAATCCCCCTCTTGCTAAAACCTTGAAATGTGAAACTCTTTTGCATATGGAACTACTACTTGAGCCTCGATTTCACCTACAAAGTCAAAGACCTCCTTGTCAAATTCAAAGATTATCCTCAGCCAATAATGACAATAAATGTAGAAGACTTGTATCAATTGATGTTTATTGACAGAAAATACAGAACCAGGACTCCAAGTGGGAGGTTTGCTACATTAATTTGACCTTAGGCAGAATACATGGAAAACAGAGAATGTGACTTTTGCTTTTAGACACTGCTTTCCCATTTTGAACTGAAATTTCCTTTAGCATTTTTCAGCTCAGTGGTTGTGTATTCTTCTTTCTGCAATAGCTTTTTCTCTGGTCTCTGCATGCTGCTGCTTCATCTAATGTCTGAAAGCACCAGGACATCTCCTTTTTGGATATTCTACAGATACTTATTTCTCCTGGTTTGAATTTGCCATCCTTCCCCTGAAAATGTTGAGGGCCATGGTAAAATCAGGTAATGGTTCCTGCAGTAATGAAATCTTTACATTCTTTGCCTTAAATAGTATTTAGGGTGTGTGTGTTTGACTCTTTTTATTATTTTGGTTATACCAAAGCAGGGCTTTAAAAACAAAATAGAGATACATTTGGGGCAAAATGTCTAACTACTACTGGCAAAATTCACATAAATCATGCACAATGACAGGCACCAGAGTAGAAGTGAACCCAAAAGGTTTTGTGGGCCACCCAGGGTTGCATGAACTCCTTTGTTAAGGGCAGGTGAAAGTCCATGGGATTAAAGTCCATCTCATCCTATTCAGTGATGTTGATGTCAGTTCATGCTGGGAAGACTCTGAATCCCATCGACCCGTACACTCTCTACTTTAGCAGGTGGTGAGTATTGTCTTGGATCTCCTCCCCTCCAAACTATATACCCATCACAGCACTCCTACATTTATTTCCTCATCCTTAGGAAAGAAGGTAAGGACAAAAGAAGGGGAAAGAAAGTACACAGGGTAGAGAAAAGGAGGAGGAATCAATGACAACCACATGAATCTCCATTCCAATTTTGTTTAAAGCTCAAACACAGTTGCCTCACAGGGGCTAAGAGATAACAGAAATCCATGAGGCAGCCTGGGGAATGTCATGCAGGCCCAAGGGGAACCTCTTATTTATAGCTGGGCTCTCTGTAGTTGTATAATCTATTAATTTTGTTTTATTTTTAAGTAAACTCTTTACCCAATGTGGGGCTTGAACTCACAGCCCTGAGATCAAGAGTCATGTGCTCTGCTGAGGCAGCCAGATACCACCATATAATCTAATTTTTACAGAGAAACTATTTATTTTTATTTTAAGATTTTATTTATTTATTTGAGAGATAGAGAGGGAAAGCAGGAGCTGGGAGGGGTGGGTTCAGAAGTAGGCTCCCCACTGAGGAGATACCCCTATGTGGAGCTTGATCCCTGGACGCTGGGATCATGACTAGAGCCGAAGGCAGGTGCTTAACTGACTGAGCCACCCAGGTGCCCCCAAATTATTTTTTTTAAATAAACCCCAACCCCCCCACAAGATGGGAAATAATTAGGATTAGAGCAGAGATGAATGAATCAGAAACTGGAGATACAGTAGAACACATCAACGAAACTAGAAGCTCATTCTTTGAAAGAATCA
This sequence comes from Spilogale gracilis, assembly GCA_004023965.1. NCBI lineage: Eukaryota > Metazoa > Chordata > Mammalia > Carnivora > Mephitidae > Spilogale > Spilogale gracilis. The sequence goes on from PITA01000627.1 coordinate 234,106, forward strand.
ATAAGATCGATAAACCATTGGCCAAATTAATCCAAAAGAAAAGGGAGAAGACCCATATTAATACAATTATGAATCAAAGGGGAGAGATCACAATTAACACCAAGGAAATAGAAACAATCATCAGAAATTACTAACAACAATTATATGACAATAAGTTTAACAACCTAGAAGAGATGGATACATTCCTAGAAACCTATAAACTTCCAAGACTGAAACAGGAAGACACTGACAATCTGAATAGACCTATATCTAGTAATGAGATTGAAGCAGTGATCAAAAACCTCCCCAAAAACAAGAGTCCAGGACCAGACAGATTCCCTGGGGAATTCTACCAAACATTTAAAGAAGAAATAACACCTATTCTTCTGAAGCTCTTTCAAAAAATAGAAACAGAAGGAAAACTTCCAGACTCTTTCTATGAAGCCAGCATTACTCTAATCCCCAAACCAGACAAAGACGCCATCAAAAAGAACTTCAGACCAATATCTCTGATGAACATGGATGCAAAGATTCTCAACAAGATCCTTGCTATCAGGATTCAACAATACATTAAAAATATTATCCACCATGACCAGGAGGGATTTATCCCAGGGATGCAAGGGTGGTTCAACACTTGCAAATCAATCAACGTGATAAGACAAATCAATAAGAGAAGAGAGAAGAACTACATGGTACTCTCAATTGATGCAGAAAAGGCATTTGACAAAATACGACATCCGTTCCTGATTAAAAGTCTTCAAAGCACAGGGATAGAGGGAACATTCCTCAACCTCATAAAATCTATCTACGAAAAACTCACAGCAAATATCATTCTCAATGGGGAAAAACTGACAGCCTTCCCTCTGAGATCAGGAATAAGAAAGAATGCCCACTCTCACCACTACTGTTCAACATAGTATTAGAAGTCCTAGCAACAGCAATCAGACAACGGAAAGAAATGAAAGGTATTCAACTTGGCAAAGAAGAAGTCAAACTCTCTCTCTTTGCAGATGACATGATACTCTATGTGGAAAATCCAAAAGACTCTACCCCCAATCTACTAGAACTCATACAACAATTTGGTAATGTGGCAAGATACAAAAATCAATGCACAGAAATCAGTTGCATTCTTATACACTAACAATGAAAATATAGAAAGGGAAATCAGAGAATTGATTCCATTTACTATAGCACCAAAAACCATAAGATACTTAGGAATAAACCTAACCAAAGAAGTTATGAATCAGTACTCAAGGAACTACAGAACACTCATGAACGAAATTGAAGAAGACACAAAAAGATGGAAGAGCATTCCATGCTCATGGATCGGAAGAATAAACATTGTCAAAATGTCTATACTGCCCAGAGCAATCTACACTTTCAATGCCATTCCGATCAAAATTCCACCAACATTCTTCAAAGCGTTGGAACAAACAATCCTAAAATTTATATGGAACCAAAAAAAACCCCGAATTGCTAAGGAATTGCTGAAGAAGAAAAGCAAAGCTGAGGCATCTCGTTACCTGACTTCAGGCTTTATTACAAAGCTGTGATTACCAAGACAGCATGTACTGGCATAAAAACAGAGAAATAGACCAATGGAACAGAGTGGAGAGTCCAGATATGGACCCACAAATCTATGGTCAAATCATCTTTGACAAAACAGGAAAAAATACCAGTGGAAAAAAGACAGTCTCTTCAGTAAATGGTGCTGGGAAAATTGGACAGCTACATATAGAAGAATGAAACTAGACCATTCTCTTACACCTCACACAAAGGCAAACTCAAAATGGATGAAAGACCTCAACGTGAGGCAGGAATCCATAAAAATCCTGGAAAAGAACATAGGCAGTAACCTCTTTGACGTCGGCCACAGCAACTTCTTTCAAGACACATCTCCAAAGGCAAAGGAGACAAAAGCGAAAATGAACTTTTGGGACTTCATCAAAATAAAAAGCTTCTGTACAGCACAGGAAACAGTCAACAAAACAAAGAAGCAATCCACGGAATGGGAGAGGATATTTGCAAATGACACTACAGACAAAAAGCTGATATCTAAGATCTATAAAGAACTACTCAAACTCAATATCCAAAAAGAAGATGAACACATCAAAAAATGGGCAAGAGACATGAAGAGGTATTTCTCCATAGAAGATATACAAATGGCTAACAGATGCATGAAAAAATGTTCATCATCACTAGCTATCAGGGAAATTCAAATCAAAACCACACTGAAATACCACCTTACACCAGTCAGAATGGCCAAAATTAACAGGACAGGAAACAAGTGTTGGAGAGGCTGCGGAGAAAGGGGAACCCTCTTACACTGTTGGTGGGAATGCAAGTTGGTGCAGCCACGTTGGAAAACAGTGTGAAGATTCCTTAAAAAATTAAAAATGGAGCGGGGCGCCTGGGTGGCTCAGTTGGTTAGGTGACTGCCTTTGGCTCAGGTCATGATCCTGGAGACTCAGGATCAAGCCCCACATTGGGCTCCCTGCTCAGCGGGAGGCCTGCTTCTCCCTCTCTCAGTCCCACTGCTTGTGTTCCCTCTCTCACTGTATTCTGTATTTCTCTCTGTCAAATAAATAAATAAAATCTTAAAAAAAAAATGGAGCTACCCTATGACCCTGCAATTGCACCACTGGGCATTTACCCCAAAGATACAGATGTAGTGAAAAGAAGGGCCATATGTACCCCAATGTTCATGGCAGCAATGGCCACAATCGCCAAACTGTGGAAAGAGCCAAGGTGCCCATCAACAGATGAATGGATAAAGATGTGGTACATATATACAATGGAATACTATGCCTCCATCAGAAAGGATGAATATCCAACTTTTGTAGCAACATGGACTGGATTGGAAGAGATTATGCTGAGTTTGAAATAAGCCAAGTAGAAAAAGTCAAGTATCACATGGTTTCACTTACTTGTGGTGCATAAAGGCTAATATAGAGGACAGTAGGAGAAGGAAAAGAAATGGGAAGTAGGGTAATTCAGGGAGAGAAACGAAACATGAGAGACTTTGGACACAGAAATAAACTGAGGGACTTGAAGGAAGGGGGTGGGGGGATGGGAGAGCGTGGTGGTGGGTACTGAGGGCACCTATTGCATGGAGCACTGGGTGTGGGGCATAGGCAATGAATCTCGGAACATTGAAAAAATAAAATAAATTTAAAGTCAAAAGAAAAAAGAAAAAAAAGAAAATTTCTAAGCATTGAATGATAAATAGCATGAGAGTTTTGTTATATGCCAAGCTGCCTAGGCTGAACTACATTTTCCAGAGTTCCCTTTCCAGGGAAGGTGAGTTTTAGGGGAGACTCTTCCGAGAGCTGGAAGGCTGAGGAAGGAGTCAGGGGCCATCTGTAACACCCACATGTTGTTGCAGATCTGTTGAATGGGGTCTGATATTACTTTCCCTTCTCTTTGGGTCTTCCTTTAGCTGCTCTGACTCCTGGTCCAGGTTTGTGTGTGTGATCACCTCTGATAAAGACTCAATCTTCCGCAGGTTCTGCATGTCTAGGTGAACTCCAACCAATACAGATATGAATGAATTCAAACATACTGAAAACACCATGTAGGAATTTTCTATTTCTGGTTAGGTTACTTGGCTCATCTTTCTCACTGAAAACAACTATAAAAGCTGGATTTGAGATTAAAAATATTTTCTCTAAAGAACCTAAGAACCATAAAAGTTTAAAGAATGATCTGGCCCAAACTGTAGAATCTCAGACCTAGACAGAGAAGCTACTTTTGCTGTGATGAGCTTTTGTTAGTGTTAGAAATCGAAATCATCTTTTCTTAAATTATTTTTTAAAGATTTTATTTATTTATTTGACAAAGAGAAACACAGCAAGAGAGGAAACACAAGCAGGAGGAGCGAGAGAGAGAGAAGTAGGCTTCCCGCCAAGCAGGGAACTCGATGCAGGGCTCAATCCTGGGACTCCAGGATCATGACCTGAGCCAAAGGCAGACACTCAATGACTGAGCCACCCAGGCACCCGGAAACCATCTTTTAAAAGCCTGGTAGAGTCGGGCCACAACTCAAAGCCAATGGCCTTACAGAATGAGGAATCTCAGGGGCAACTTTCCCTACAATAAGCCAGACATACAGATTGTAGATCTGAAAATAAACCAAATAGCATTTACAGAATCAAATAGAACACAACAGCTAGGATGAAAAACCCAGTGGAAAAGTAAAAGAGCAGTGTAAACAAAAAATTGGTGAATTAGAAAAGGGTCAGAGAAAAATTGGCCACTGGGTAGCAGAGAGAAATGGAAAGATGGAAAATACTGAAGAATTATAAGACTGAGCTGATGGAGTAAAAGGTCCATTTTATTTTATATGTAAATAATGTGATGGAAGCCATTTTTGCCGACACAATGGCTGCGTTTCTATAGAAGTGAGGAAAGTTAATCATCCAGCCACCTCAAACACATATTTAGAGACATTTTAGAAAAACTGCATAGAACACAAGAAAAAAATCTTAAAAGAAAAAGGAGGAAAAGGAGGAAAAATATAAGCTATTATCAAAAGAATTACACTAAGACTAATAGCTTCTCCATAATAAGAAAAATTAGAGGCTAGGGAAATTTTATTTTCAATGTCCTAAAAGGAAATAACTGTCAGCCTAAAATTTTATACTCAGTGAAAGTATCCTTCCAGAATGAAGATAAAATAAAGACATATTCAGACAAAAATGAAAACAAAACCAAAACCCCCAAAGAGTTGATCATTGGTAAACTGTATAAAGGAACTTCTAAAGGATATAGAAGATAATGGTCCCAAATGGACAGTCTGAGACAGATAGAATGCTGAACAAAAAATCTTGTGAATATGTAGGTAAGTCTAAACACTGACTGTATAACATAGTATGTCTTATTTATATATATGTGTACATAATTATTAATTAATTTCAAAATAAATCAGGAGTCAAACTGTTCTAATGTTCTAGTATTGCCCAGGAGAGTCAATGTATCCAAGCTTTATATTCAAGAAAATAATGAATAACTATAATTTTTTAAAAGGCAATTATTCACATTGATACAAATGGAAAAAAAAAAGTTTCTTCCACAGGGGAAAAAAAAACACAAAAAGCAAACCACTGGGTAGGTCTACCAAGACTTGACAATGAACAAAACATGATCAATAGGCAGCCAGTTTGCGCTCTGTGGTCTGGCTTCATTGAGAAGGTCCAGTGGGTGATGGCAGGGAGAATCCACATTTCTCCATCAAGTCTCAAAGGATCAGGGAACACACAAATGAATCATGTACGGAAGAAGCTTTTACTTTAAATGCTATAGTTTCTTTCTCCCTGAACACTGGGAAGACAGGACTGAAATCACTACATTGAGAGTCCTGTCTCAAGGCTCAGTGGTAGATCTGACAAGACCAACTTCATTCAGAGGGATAAGTCACTCATCCTGTTCATTCTAAGATGTCGGGGAAATGAGAAAAATCAGTCTATATCCCCCTGGTAGAGGAAAGAAAATAAGAGCCAGTAGGCCACATGATGAAATGTTCTTTCACTATAAATTAAAATGCCCTAAAGCTTCCTGGAATCCTCTCTTATTGATGAGCTCAATTTAAAATAGAAAACCTGTGTTCCAAGGAGCATCAAAGACAAATTAAGTGTCAGAGGAAAAGTAAATTCCACATTTATTGACTGTTTTATGAGGTTATGGAGATGGTTCATTAAAAAGTCCCCTCCAAAGATGATTCTTCTTATAATGAGAGCCAGTTGCTGCCAAGTGATCAATATACATTGGAATATTTACAGCAGATTTGGGGTAACTCTGATTAATGATGCTTCAGCATATTAAAATAAATCTTTTTGAAGTGTTCAATAGAAAGTCAGAGTGTCCTTTTTATAATGAATCAGTTCAGAGTTGAACGTGACCATGGACTTATGGTTTCTCTCTACTGGCAGTTGGGTTGTGTATTGCTTCTCTCACCCTTTGTACACATATACACTTTTCCCAATGGCTTTGGCAAACCCAGGGATGGAAATCCCAAGGAAACCAATTATGTCACCTATATAATTGGTGGGGCTTAATTGTATCCATCTTAAGAAGTCGGCAGCTATAGATTTCATAAAAAGACACACCTTGAACAAAGCTGAAATAGCATACACTCAGGGACTAAATAAAATATTTCACTGCTAGGATACATACAACTGAACATTTCTTCAGAATTTAGAACAACTAAAAAGGAACTGAGTATTCACTTTCAAGGATGTCTATGGCTAATTGTAACTTAAGAAATTTCAGGGGGACTTATGTACAGGAATGCACAGTGTGATTCTACATAGAATTGAAGGTCAAAATATTTATCTATTACATAAGTTGCCTCTAGAAATCACCTACTTCCATTTTCTCCAATGGCCTCAAGAATTACATGCAAAAAGGAATAGACTCACAAATCTCTTTTTTAGTGGGGAAAAAGTGGACTCTATATATGAAAAAGGCCTAGTGCATGTCACAAAGTTGGACAGCTAAAATAAATTTTCACACTGTGTCTGGCCAAATTTGGTTCTCTACCAAATACTTGCCAGTAAAATGAAGGTTCTTGGTCCCAGTGTGGAAATGAAATGGTTTTGACTGAGGCACCCTGTCTTCTGACTGTTCTCTTGGAGGATGGTAACAATTTTAGGAACTTGAGTTGATACTTACAGATCATAAGCCCATGGTTGAGTAAAAGGTTAGGAGGTTACACTTTGGATTAATCTTCATATGTAGTTTGCTTCTACATCCAGACAGAACTCCTTGAAGAACTGTTGTCTTTCAGCAACTGGCTTTCCAAATTTCTTTTGTTAAAAAATATTTGTTCAATTTTCAAGGAGTTGTTTGATTATCAAAGGCTTGGAAAATCCTGCAGCTTGTAATTGTGGTTCAAAACAGCTCAAAATAGTAGTACTAGGAGAATATAGGCATGTAAGAATAGCTTCCTCCCTGTTTCGGGGGAGGTTAGGAACATCAAACACATTATTACATTAGTTAGAATAAGTGGATGAAGAGAAACTAAGTGACTATATTTGACATGTTGGTGAAAAAACTGACAAACGGGAAGAAATATGATGCCATGTAGTGTGTATTTTTGCTGTAAGCAAAAGATCAGCCATTATTGCTTTCGAGGTATAAAACTGCTCACTGCATCTTAAAATACTTGAAGAAAGAACTCTACTCTTCAGTAACTTCTGGCAAAGTATGCCATGCTTTCCTCCTCATAGGAAGGTCGCAATCATCTTTAATATCGCCTACTACAGAGTCAACTCAATTTCTTTGTCCAACATTCAGTGATAGACTAGCTCATAAATTTCTAGATGTCATAAAATCATTTCACCTTCTCATCTTTCTGACTGAATGCAACTGACTCAGTCAACCTCTTTTATAAATCAGTTTCAGTCCCTTGAGTCACTGTTCTTTCTATATTGTTTCTGCTCTTGTTAGTTTCCCCTCATATCTATGTCGAACTTCAAAGGCCATTCTGATACTGGATGTGAAGAGGGATCATCTCAAAGCCAGTACTATCCTATTTCTAATCTATATCCAGCGATTACAGGAGCATGGACGAATGCTATGGGGGCCCAGACTTTCACTTGCCTCTACTTGCTGCCCTGTGCTTTGTGCTTTCTCCATATGACCTACACTTGATCTCATTCACTTCCCAATTTATTATTGTTCTTTGTTATCAGAGACATTTCCTTTGATTAGCCACGGCGTCCTAGAATAGTAACTGTCACGATTTCTTATGTCACTGTTAAAATCATGGTTCCTAAGCACGACATTTTTTAAGCCTTGAAGAATGCCTCTGAAAAAATGTTTTTATTTGACATGAAACCAAAGATCTCCAAGGGCAACCTTCCAATCCAGACACAAAATGGCGATAAGGGCAACATGGATGAAAAGCAGACAGAGATCACTGTTGTTCCTTTTTATTAGAAAATGAAGGCAACAGAGATCAATGCTGATGAGGCTGTAGAGAAAAAGGAACCCCTAAGCACGGTTGGTAGGAATGCAGATTGGTACAGTCACTGTGGAAAATAGTATCCACTATTGGGTATTCACCCAAAGAAAACAAAAACACTAATTTGAAAAAGCACATGCACCCCTATGTTTACTGCAGCATTATTTACATACAATTGTCAAGATATGGAAGAAACCCAAGTGTCCATCCATAGATGAATGGATTTAAAAAATTAAGTATATTTATACAATGGAATATTACTCAGCCATAAAAAAGAATAAGATCTTGCCATTTGCAATATCATGGATGCAGCTAGAGGGTATTATGCTAAGTGAAATAAGGCAGACAAGGAAAGACAAGTATCATATAATTTCACCCATATATAGAATTTAAGAAATAAAACAAACAAACAAAAAAAGACACAAAAAAATCCAGACTTTAAATACAGATAACAAACTGGTGGTTGCCAGAGGGAAGGTGAGTAGAAGGATGGAAGAAATAGGTGAAAGGGATTAGGAGTATATTTATCGTGCTGAGCACAAAGTTATGTATAAATTGTTGAATCATTATACTGTATACCTAAAACTAATATAACACTGTATATTAACTAGACATTAATAAAAATGAAAAAATAAAAATAGAATCAATAAACATAATACCTCAAAAAGTCCTCTTCTCCATATACCATGACTTTTGGGGGTTAGAGCTTCAACATGTGAATTCTGGGAGGGCACAGCTCAGTCCATAGCACCACTGATTCTGATGATAAGCTATATTTGGATAGACTAAACTGATCATGTGCAGACAGGCTCAGAATTTTGCAGACAAAACAAAAATGAAGGCAAACGAATTACTATAATTCATAGAAACACTTCAGACCTCTTGCTGAGAACCCAAAAAAGACGAAATGGGAAATTGCTATAAATATGATTGTGCTACACACTGTTGATTACCTACCTAATTGCTATTTCTATTTCTTTGATAAGAAAACCTCAGTTTTGTTCAGGTGCCTGTTGACTATGACACTGAGGAGAAGTTGGACTCCCCTCTACCCTTTTGAGTGAGTCTTAACTGCACTAAGCCAATCACGTAAATGACACCCTTCTGACCATGATTGGTTTAGGAATGGGATGGCACAATCTTAGCCAATGGGGAAAAGGGTATCGGGAAGATTTAGGAAGGTTTTCCTTAATCTTATAAGATGAAGACATTGGCTTTTTTGCCTTTGGAAGGTTTTATGTAATGTTGTGATGAATGGAGCTATGGCAGCCATCTTTTGACTATAGGTTTACAGCTCAGGCATGAAAGGCAACAGTGAGCATGGTGGAAATTCTAAAAATACCTGGACTCTTAATGAGGTTACTGAGCTGTTAGATTAACCAATCCTCAAACTGTGACATGTCTGAACTTCCAATAATATGACTTACTTAGTTTATTATTGGGCAAGCCAGTTTTAATTAGGTTTTCTGTAAAATTGCTATGGAATGCCCCTTGACTGATAATGCTTATTATTCTGTGTAGTTATACCCAGTGCAGAAGTTTACAGGTGCTTTAACACCTACCAAAGTTGATTACAATCATGGTGACCCAGCGCAGTAACAGAATTTATTTGTAGGGTTTTTTTATACTGAGTTATATAATCAAAACACATTTGTGATTGCATCGTAACTGTGAGACAAGTAGCTGACATTTTTAGACCACAAACAAAAACAAAGCAAAATAAAACGCTGTGGGAACCATATCTCACAAGAGATATCTCACAAGAGACACAAAAACTCGTTAATAATGAGATAGCAATCATAACCAGGGTATATTATGTCAGTCTACAAAAATCCTGATGTGTAACTTCAGACAACATGGATTGAAAATGTGTACATGTGAATATGTCACCTGGGACTGATTATTAAAGTGTTAATATGTTTCTTAAACTCCAGCTGGACCTGAATATTTTGCTTCAAACATTTTGAAAGATGAATCCTAAATGGAAAATATAGAACATTTCTGAAAATTATTCCAAAACTTATTACTAATGCTTAATCAACTCAAGATGATGGCTAAGAATATTCAAATTGCATGTTTACATGAAAAACATAAAAATTAACATGCTTAAGTAATTATTAAGTATCAGATTTTCATTACCTCTTCATCTGTATTGCCAGGCCTAAAAACTTTAGGAGTTAAAAATATTAATTAAATCTCCTGTCTAATAAATACAAAAGGAGAAGAGCAGAGATAACTGAAAAAAAAATATTTAGAATCAGCCACAAAAAATTCTATAAGAAGTAAACTGATGAAGGGACTATACAATGACATGAAAACAACACTTTCAAGCTTTGCAAGTTCATAGAGTATTCGTATAGAATAGCAATACCTTTTAGAATACATATTTTATTTTATTAAAAAAAATTTTTTTAAAGATTTTCTTTATTTGACAGAGACAGACACAGTAAGAGAGAACACAAGCAGAGGGAGTGGGAGAGGGAGAAGCAGGCTCCCCACTCAGCAGGGAGCCCGATGCGGCCTCGATCCCATCACACTGGAATCCAGACCTGAGCCAAGGCAGATGCAAACAATGACCAAGCCACCCAGGTGCCCCAGAGTACGTATTTTAAACCGCACACAGAATACTAATAAAGCTGAAAAGCACATGTTTCACAAACAAATATTCAGTGATGAATCAAAATGTATGTAACGATCTAAAACCAAATTGATGTTTCCAACCTGAAAGTATGTATAGATGATGTTTGTTCAAAGTGAATATTCATGAAACACTTAACTTTGACCAAACAATAAGCATAAAGTAATTTTAAAGAGGAGCCACAATATACACTAGTATATTGGGGGAAAAAAAGATTTGTTCTTTTTTTCTTTTTTCTTTTTCTTTTTTTCTGGTTTATGAGAACATTTTGTTGGCTAAAAACCAGGGTGATTTTGGTACAGGACGTCCTCTGCTGGGCAGAGTCCGCCATTACAATATTTTATCAGAGCCGAAGAGGCTCGGTTAATTCCTCTAATTCTCTCTATTCTGGCAGGGAGAGAGGGAAGGTACTTCAAAGATACCTGAACCACACTTCAGATCAGTTGCAATCACGACATCAGGAGCTGGGTTTGAGCGTTTGCAATGTGTAAAGCTCATCAGTTGATAGTAAATGTGTACTGAAAATTGCTAGAAAGATTTTCACCATGGTTGAAGAATGTACTGGACTGTACCAGATAGGAACAGAGCTGAGACCGTGTGCAAGGTACATGGCCTCCAGAGGTCTTATTTTAATTGAACAGAAAGAAAGTGAAGTTATTGTGTGTTATTATTCGTTTCAGTTTACCTTGGGCTTTTCGTCCAGGATCTGCTGACGTATCTCCTTGTGTTTCTCTACAAGTTTTTCTTGCCGTTTACTTTGGGCCTCTTCTAACTATAAGAAAGTGACAAAGAAAGTCATTTTCATCCAAAGGTGCAAGAGAATGTTTTCAGAAAAAACTGAAAGCTTTTCAGATCTAGGCATACATTGAGTCATTTCATATCCTGATCAAGAACTGTCCTTACAAGTGTAGGACACAGTTGGTAAGTGTTGGTTCTGGGTAATGGGGACACAGGTGGGGGTGGGGTGATCTATAGATTATGCTCTTCTCACATTTTTGTTAATGTTTGAGAATTTCTATAATATCGACTTAAAAAAACCTAACATAGAGAAGTGCCTTTGGAGGTGGCCATCTTTCCCACCACCGATGACAACTACACGTTCTCTGCTATTGACCTTACGTTTCTGGGCTCCTGACCTTGGAAAGGATTCTTGACATCTCTTTTTCCATGAGCCTTTATATATATATACTTATATATATATATGTTTGCAATTAAACTTGCAGAAACATTGATTACAGAGCACTTGCTCTGTACAGCGGCTCTTCTGGGTACTGGCGATAAAGGGGACACGAGGCATGGCATTTCCCTCCAGAAGCTCACACTGTTCCTGCCAAACATTCATGCGTAGTTTGCAAAGCAGAGAGAGATTAGCTGACATACCCTCTTGATGTACTGCACCACCTCTTGGATGTATGACCGGATCATCTCTGTCTTTTCCCTAAGGGCAAATGACAACTAGATCAGTATATGACGTCATCTGGCATCAACTAATAGGAGCACCTTAGACATTCAGATGAAGGTTTTCAGAACTTTCTACATTCTCATTGCTGCTGCAAGAAAGGTACAGCCAGCTTGCTCTGGACAGAAGGCAGGTTCTGCTCAAGGGCAAGCAAGCTCTGTTTTCACTAAATGCTGGAAAGGTTGCCAGACAGCATGGGAACTGAGGATTGCATTTTTAACTAAGTAAGGGCAACTCTTTGCTCCATCTTTTTCTGAAAGATTCCTGGGTGTGCCTTAGTCCTTTACTGAACTGCTCTTTGCCTTTCATGTTAAAAATTTTACAAAAGGGATCTTTTGAAAGGTTGATTAGAGGAGAGATTTCACAGATGGGTTTTTATGTGGTTATGAAGCTGTTATCATGAACAGAATAAAAGAATCCCCTGGTGACACGTGGGGGAGAAGGGGTTCTTTCTCCTTACTCTTCCATTTGACTTTTGTCTTTGGATTTAGCTTCTGTTATCTTCTCCTGCCTTTTTTTGTCCATCTTCTTCTTTAAATCCTTCTTCTCTCTGAAGCCAAAATGGAAGTAAAAGGGGGGAAAGAAAAAGGTAGATGAAATGGCAGTTGTTGTGCAACATATTTATAGACACAAGCCCATTGTAAAGACAATGTAGGCTTACTTCTCGCAGATTTCTTTGAGCTTCTTCAGCTGATTATTCTGACATTCTTCAGCAACATCCGTCAATTTTTGAATAAGCTGGGGAAAGAAAATGTGTTTGCTGTTTTACATGATCATAAACAAAGCACCTTCCCCCTTTAAATCCCCCAGACAGCGGTATCTGGAGTTAAAAAAGCTATGATTGATGTTTAACAATAGTTAAAATTACCAGGCATCTAACAGACAAGGGAGACATGATTTAAAACCATCACATTATCTAGGTTTTAATATGAAAGTCTTTTTCTTATCTGCTTTGTAATTAAACAAGATTCCTTAGATTATTGGCCTGGTTTCTGCGCTTAACTGGGTGCAATGATAAGTAGCATGGAAGCTCAGGTTCTAGTCCTTATTCTAGGACATCAAAAATATGATTTTGGTCAAGAGGGCTACATTTTCTTTTTCTTTTTTTTAAGATTTTATTTATTTATTTTATTTATTTATTTGAGAGAGAGAGAGCATGAGAGGGGAGAAAGTCAGAGGGAGAAGCAGACTCTCTGCAGAGCTGGGAGCCTGATACGGGACTCCATCCTGGAACTCCGGGATCATGACCTGAGCCGAAGGCAGTGGCCTAACCAACTGAGCCACCCAGGCGCCCCAAGAGTGCTCATTCTCTAAACCTACGTGTTCTTGGTTATAAACAGGATGATCAGTGTCTTTGTCTCCTGAAGATACAGTGAAGCTCAAATCACATGAGGATGATATAAATATGTTATAATCAACTGTGAATTGGAATTCTGGGTTTCCGCCAGATTCATTGTTTAATTGCTTCAAGGACCATGAGTTGCCCATCTTGGATAGAAACTGGTGTTTGCATCCTTGTGTAGGTAACTTCCAAAGACCATCAGAAATTATCTTCTATAGTATGGTACCATTAAATTTTCATACATGCCATGAAAGCAATTCTTGTGTTGTTTTGCATCAATTTTCTTTCTTTCTTTTTTTTTTTTTTAAAGATTTTATTTATTTGACAGAGAGAAACACAGCCAGAGAGGGAATACAAGCAGGGGGAGTGAGAGAGGGAGAAGCAGGCCTCCCGCCGAGCAGGGAGCCCAATGTGGGACTCGATCCCGGGTGTCCAGGGTCATGACCTGAGCCGAAGGCGGCCGCTTAACCGACTGAGCCACCCAGGCGCCCCTTGCATCAATTTTCTAATCAAACCAAACTTCCAGAGGGCAGTGACTGTGTCTGTGTTTGCATATCCTCAGCCCTCCACACCATTCCTAGTGTTCAGTAGGTGCTCAATAAATGCTTATCAGTTACATGAGGGTCATATTGCTTTCCAGTCCCAACCTGACCTATTGCTGCAACAGGGACAAAGCAATCTAATCAGAGTTCGGGTCAACTTTCTTTCTTTCCTTTTTTTTTTTTATTATTATGTTCAGTTAGCACTGCATAGTAAGTACATCATTTGTTTTTGATGTAGTGTTCAACGATTCATTAGTTACGTATAACACCCAGTGCTCATCACAGCATGTGCCCTCCTTAATACCCATCACCCTGTTACCTCTCCCCCGCTCCTCCCCTCTGAGACCCCAAGAGTAATATAGATCAGAAATTTACATAGACAATCCATACAACTAGGGACTCTACAGACAGTAAGATGGCAATAAACACAAATCTTTCAGTAGTAACTCTCAACAGTGAATGACCTAAATGCTCCCAGCAAATTTTCATTGCTAATTTACCTGCAGCCAGCACTGTTTGGAGAGTTTTAAGGGTATTCAATTCCTATTTGAGTCTAAGAGCTGCACTGTGAGGTTGCGCTTCTATCCTCATTTTCCCTAGGAAGACCCTGCCATGCGTGGCTCACGTTCTGGGCTCCCAGCCACAGAGGTGGCAAGTGGCAAAGCTGGGTGCAAACCGAACAAATCAGGCTTCATGGCTGGTGGCCTTCACCACTACCCCATGCTCTTTTCATTATGATTTTAGAAATTATTATTTTTTAAAAAAAACTCTTCTTATGTAAGAGGATAAAAACCCAAGGGAGAAATTCTCTTAGCAAACCACAGCAAAGAAGGCACATTAACGTAACATTAATGTGAAATTTGATGCATTCATCTGTGAAGTGGATTAAATCTGAACAAATATGAGCTGGGACTTGTGCCAACAGAAAATCTATTTGATCATTCAAAGGAGATTGCCTGATCATGACCATCACAATTAAAGAAATCATGAAATATTACAGCTTCGTGGTACCATTTATCAAGCTGTCTAGACAGAAAATGTCGGTGTACAAAGACATTGGAAATTTCCTTGAGGATTCCTGCCATCTCTATTCTAGCTGAGGATGTGCACTCAACCCTTTTTGTTCCCCACAAGATTCTTCTCCTCTCTCATTCACTCCAAGGAGTTAAGAGGGCTATCCCTAACCTTGGCTGCAATATCAGAACCACTCGTGGGTAACTTCCTAAAAATGCAGATTCCAGGACCTGTACCTAGGCCTATGGACTCCAAATGTCTAGGGGGAGGGCCTGGAAATCAGTATCTTCAAAATCTCTGGTGATTTGAGTACTTGGCCTGATTTGGGGGGGTCTCCATGGGCCTTTTCTCATTCTATAGACCACTGTTAAATCTCCCAGCAATGCTTTTGATTTCAATGGCCTTCATACTTCTGTTTCTACCTTGTCATCTGTATTATTCACCTGATCTAGAATATTCTTTTCTTGATTATGCCAGCATCTGCTCACATTTCTTGCTTTCCTTCTACTTCCTGCCCTCCTCCTCAG
Organism: Spilogale gracilis; assembly: GCA_004023965.1. Classification (NCBI taxonomy): domain Eukaryota; kingdom Metazoa; phylum Chordata; class Mammalia; order Carnivora; family Mephitidae; genus Spilogale; species Spilogale gracilis. Next base: position 249,570 of record PITA01000627.1, read on the forward strand.
CCACCTCACCATCCAGTCATGGAAACTCCTGAGCTGGAGATCCCAAAGCTCTTCTCCCTACCCAATTCTGATTTTTATTTTGATTTGGTGTCATACACCCCCCCCCCGCATACAATGGGCAGCACTAGACTCCCTCAAAGTCCCACAAATTTCCCTGCCTGCTGCATCCCCTGGCCTTCCTCATTGCCCCTCCCTCAGACCATCTGTACCTGCTTTTTACTTTTCTCTCTACCCATTTCTGTTTCCCCTACCCTCCCAAGAACCCTGAACTTTTGTTCCATGTTGGACCTTCCTTTCATTTCTAGCCTTACAATGGAAGACCAGCTGTTGCTTCTAAAGCTTCAATGCCCAAGCCATATTTTCTTCAGCTTCACCAAAACAGTTCCCACCTCCTTTGCTCCCAGAACACACACCTTTAACCAAACTGTTCAACTTCGCACACTCCAAATATTTATCAAGTACCCTAAATACCTGGCACTATTCTACAGACTCCTAGATAACGAGTTGGCTTTCTAGATTTTGTTAGTGGGAGTGTAACTTAACCATGCCAGACCAGGAGCATTGGCATTGCCTGGGAACACAACAGAGATGCAAATTCTCAGGCCCTACCCCAGATCAACTAAACCCAAATCTGTGTTTTAAATAAGATTCTCAGGAGATCTGTGTTCATGTTACAGTTTGAGAGGTATTGTCTAGATTATTGAGAAAGATGTAGACAATTTAGAAGAAGCCCTCTATTATGGACTAGATGTTTGTGTCCCCCGCCAGAATTCATATATCGAACTCCTAACCCCTAACGTGATGGTATCAGGAGGTAGGGCTTTGGGAGGTGATTAGGTCCTGAAGTTTAAGACCTCATGACTGGATTAGTGTCCTTATTAAAGAGATCCTGCAGAGCTTTATTGCCTCTTCTGCCAGGTGAGGACACAGGGAAAAGATGGCCATCTAGGAACCAAGAAGTAAGCTTTCCCCAGACACCAGATCTGTAGGCACCTTAATCTTGGGCTTCAGCCTTCAGAACTGTGAGAAACAAGTGTTTGTTGTTTAAGCCTCTTAATCCATTATAAGAGACTCAAGCATTCCCTCATTTCCTCTTTTCTGTCTCAAAAGTTCTTTGGCACTTTATCTACATTCTCTTCATTACCCCGAACTCAGCTCCCTTTTGTCTGACATGAGGATAACGTTTCCCTCCTGAGACGGTTGTGAAAGTTGGAAGGAAAAACACACATGCAAGTCCTACTAGACCACTTTGTAGGTCTCTAACTTGGTTTCCTTACTCTTCCTTCCAAGAGGAAGGTTCTTGCCCTTGTTTTCCATCCTGTCTTTTCCAACCTGTGGCAGGACCTGATCTAACATTTCGTTTTCTTCTCTCAAACTTTCTTCTGCCCTGGATGCATTCCCTTTGCATAAAAACCCATTTCTGTTTCCTCTTCCCTCCCAGAACCCTGAACTTTTTGTTCCATGTTGGACCTTCCTTTCATTTCTTCCTTACAATGGAAGACCAGTTGTTGCTTCTAAAGCTTCAATGCCCAAGCCGTATTTTCTTCAGCTTCACCGGAAGAGTTCCACTTCAACCACTGGAATTCATCTGATTTTGTCTTAAGATTACAAAAACTTTTTTTATGTCACTAGGCTTATTGGCCACTCCTCAGGACTCAACTTTTATTATTCCAGAGATTCACAACGTTTCTTAGTTCACAGTGTCCTTGGGATCTCAGTAATTTTTTCAGGATTCCCTTAGGCTAAAAGAAATAAAAGGACAGCTCTATCTATTCATGAAACAATTAGGTCCAAACTTAATAGTAGTACTTTGCACGCTGTCCAACAGATGTTGCTGTTTCCCTAAAAAAATATAAAGTATCTCATCATGCCTCTGTGAGTTCAACATGGTGCCTCAGGGTACCTTTACACACAGCTGGGGATCATAACTTTATCCTATCCTCTTGTTGCCAACCACTCTCACACAAAGGTCTCTTTCCTTAATTTATGGTATCTCCACCAATTACCAGTCACTTCAACTCTTTTAGGGACTTCAGTTCATTTCAGCCTCATCTACTGCCTTTGACCAACTCTACCCAAGGATGCCTCCAGCATCTCAGCATTTCTACAAGCAAGTTTAGGATTTGTCTTGAACAGAAGACAAGTGATTGTATTTTCCCACTAATTATCATCATTTAGTTCAAAAGTGGACATCATATTTGAGTTCTTCTTGCGTCCTTTCCACATCTAGAGAGTCACAGAGATGTGTGAACTGCTCCTGTTACCTGTATCTCAAGGCTTTAACAGCATTCTGATGCAGATTTTTGCTAACTAGATTCCGGAATTCCCTTCCTGCCCTCAGTCTCTCCTTAGTCCTTCTAGTCCATTCCAAATGTTTTTCCTTCTTGCTTCCAAAGCCTTAACTGGACCTCTATTCTCAAATATGTTATGCTCCGGCTCCAAATTACCTTTCCTGGCTAACAGTCATCATACCCAATAACCTAGTCAGTATTTTGCTCTCTGAACTGTCCAGGCACACAGCTGCTTCTAAATTTGTCTCGTGCTATTATCCCACCTTGATGAGACTTTCATTTGAATGGGAGACAGCACAATATAGGACATCCCATGATTGCAGAAAGTTCCATTACGGTAGGCTGCTCTAGCTAAAGGAGTGGGTACTAGGGAAGGTCTCCACTTGTCCTTGCCCCTTTCCTTTCTAACTAAACCAGCCTTTGGTGATACTCCCATTTGACAGCACAGATAACTCTAGGCTTGGTGCCTTAGCTGGCTTTTGTAAAAGATACTGACCTTTGCATGCACATGCTTCATTATTGTTCCCTAAAGGAATGCCACCACTGAAATAATCTTTTCTTCATATTTTTTGGAACTCCAGACTACATAAAATAGGTGCTTAGAAATAGGTTATGAGCTAAATCTTTTACGTTTTAAAACCACACTGATCCTGACTTTGGTGACAATAAAGAAGCAGCATGTCCAAGCCATGGGCTGTTTTACTGGAAATACTTTCAAAACTATGTAGTTTGGGTACTTAACAAGCTAAGTTTTGTTTCTGTAGAAGCACGTGCCTTATTGTGAAATCCAGGTATGTTTTTAAAAACATGCCTTTTGAATACAACTGATGAAAACTGTTTCTATAGAAACAAAGAATATGTTTTAAAAAAGAACAACATCTCTATGTTTAGTATGGGAGATACGTGAATGTCTTTCCATTGTGCTCAATTACCCTTGGTCTCCCCCGCTCTTCCACACTACAAACCCCTTCCTGTAGCATTCTACCCTTTCCAGCTATTTCCAAAAGACCATCACTTTTACTGTAATTCTGCCCTTTCAATATTTACTGCTTTCTTTTACTCTTTCTCTACTTGAGGTCCAGGAGGGAGAATGATTAATATTGTGTCTTTGTTAATAATATGTCACTGTTATCAGACTCCCATAAAACTGGCAACGGGATTATATATACATATGCATCAGTAATTTATCCCTTTCCTACGCTAAAGAGAGAGTTGGGGCTTACCTCAGTTTTTTCTACCCAGCACTACTTCTCCAGTAAGAACTTCTGTTTTCTGAGAACTGGCTCTGTTCCCATGGTGGTTCCCATGGGAGCAACTGTATTTTTTTTTTATCCCCATCCCTTGCCCAAGCTAACTGGTCCCAGGGGAGGCACTGATCCAAGTTGGACAAGTCACAACCTGACTTTAGCCACAGGTGATACGTCTAAGGTTGCAAGTTTGGACCATCACATGACCCTCATAAGGCTTTCCTCCAGATTTTTCCAACCTGCTACTGGAGAAAGAAATATAACTTAGATGGGGTTGGTGCCTATATTTTCTGATGGAGGGGGGGAGCGTGTATGCTGTTGGAAAAGAATAGTGGTAATATACATTGAAAAGCAGGAGGGAGAGAGAAAGAAGAAAGGAGGGAGGGAGGGAGAAGGACAGGGAGAGAGAGAAAGGAACAGAGAGAAAAGAAGAGAGATGCAGGTAGACAGACAGGCAGACAGACAAAGAAAGGGCTGCCAGGGACTTCGGGCATTTATTTCTTCATCCCTTCCCTTCCCTGGTATGGATGGTCAGTCTTTCCTTATGTAGGCTACCCTGTGCATCAAGAGAAATGGAACCTATTGGTTCAATAGGGATTTCTGTCACTTGCAACCAAGGCAATCCTGACGAAAAAATAAATAAATAAATAAATAAATAAAAATAAAAAATAAGGGGTCAAGATGGCGGAAGGCCAGGTGACCGCATTTCAGGGAGTTCCCTGAAGAGAGCTGAATTCCAACAAAAAAACCACTACAAGACCACCGTGAACACCCATGAAACCAGCCTGAAATGTGATATTTCCCACTTCTGGACCGCCACGAGAGACAAAGAACATCGGCAAAAAGGTAGAAACAAATTGGAGGGTCT